>LZPO01116993.1:139280-163238 GCA_001675575.1 Neotoma lepida | reverse complement strand
TCAAAAATGTCAGCCCCTGTGCCAGGGACAGATCCTGATCCTACTGCCTGGGGGCCCTCAGACGCTTCAAGCCAAAAAACTGTCTCAAGTCTCTAGTTGTTATAGTGGTCTGAATGTATTAGAATAAGTATTAGAGTCTTCTGTGTGGACCAACTGCAGCCAGAGTCTGTGTTGATGTCAGAGGCTCCTGTTAACATCGAAGGCCACGTGGATGCTCGAGGTCTGGGGCCATATTGGTGTTCAAGAACAATGTTGCCACTGGACCGTGTTGATGATCTGGGTGGCCTGTACTGCCATCTGGGGCAACATCCAGACCCAAGTGCTGCCAAGGACCATGTCTTGGTCTGTGGTCCTACCGCAGCTGGGGTCTGTGCTGATGTCCCAGAACCATGTTACCACCTAAGGTCACACAGAAGCCCAGGGTTGGGAGATGCCACCCTAGGCCTTGGTAGTATGTGTGTGGTAGTGGTGGGAGCATGTTGCCACTGGAGCCGTCATGATCTGAGTGGCCAATGATCTGAGTGGCCATTGCTTCTACCTGGAGCCAGGATGTTGTCCAGCCCAAGAGCTGCTACCGAGGGCCATGTCTGGGTCTGTGGTCCAGCTGCAGCTAGGGTCTCTATTGATGTCTGTGGGCCATGTCACCTCATGGGGCCATAGGAATCATGTATGATGAAATCAGAGGGCCATGTTGAGCCAGCCTCACCCTTTGCTGGCCCTGGGAAAAATGGCCCTGCCTCTCACTGGACATTGCAGCAAGAGAAATGGCCCCAACCTTCATGGGAGAGCTGGCCCCTGCGTTTGGGAGAGATGGCTCAACCCTTCATTACACATGAGGGAGAGCCGACCCTGATGGCATGGGTATAGGGGAGGTAGCTACGGCCCCTCACCTGAGTCGGGTGGTCCAGGCCCGGAGCTACTGGGCCTGTGGTTGGCCCACCCTAACATCTACTCCATCTGGGACCTGCCGGAGCTTGTGAAGGGACTGATCCTGTGGAACAATACCCACAGGATCTCCACGACTTGGGACAACCGTGAGATATCCCAGAGGAATTTTTGGTAGAGATCCAGTGATGATGGTGTACCAGAAACCAAAGGCCTTGAACCACACTGGTGACTCATTGTAATAAACATTTGCTAGTAAAGCTTATTGGACAAAAAGGTGTACGGTGTGACACACCCACATCACAACTCCCAATGCCACAAGGATGACTCAAGAGGTGTTGTAGAGGTGGGAAAGGAAAAGAAGTGAAGAAGTTTTTTTTTTGTTTTGTTTTGTTCTTGATTTTGTTTGATTGTTTGCTTGCTTAGTTTTTGTTTTAGTTTTATTTAATTTTGGGAGGTGCTTCAGGGGTGAGGGAAGGATATTGGGGGACTGGGTGGTGAGTAGAATTAGGGTGCATGACGCGAAATTCCCTAAGAATCAATAAAGAAAGTATGTTTTAAAAAAAGTCTTCCAGAGCAACCAAAACTTTTCATGAGTAACGAGAGAAAGAAACTTGGCCCAAGGCAGTGAGTAAACCCAGAACAGTACCTCTGTGGTGGCTCCAAGTGTTTAGGCTCTGGGATGATTCTCCGGCTGATACACTATAGCTTTTCTCCTTCAGGGTGCCTCATTCCTCTCAATTTTCCTCTTGGAGTTAGTCATCATGGCTGTGCTTGACCATAAAGCTCCATGCCTCAAGTGGATGGCTTTTTGTGAGGGAAACCAACAGAAAAGCTTAAGCCAAAGCTGTGTACAGGGGATGTCTGTTAATAGCTAACGAGCAATGGGTCAGAAGGGCTGAGTTTGACTAGGCAATCTGCTGAGAAGAAATTTGAACCTAAAGACAGAGATAGATCTGAAATTCCTGGCAAGGCATAATGCCTGCAGATACAGCCTGTATTTGTTGACTCTAGGGACCATCTTAGGTCTCAGAAGCAAAAAGTCTACAGAATACAGGCCTCACTTCAAATAGACTAATGTCTACTTTCCAAGGGAGCAAAATAGAAAAATTTGCTCTGCTATATGGCTTCTCTTTCTTCTGTGTTTATCACTTTATCTTCACAATCTCTCTCAAAGTTCTTCTGTATAATAGATACAGAATACAAGCCCATATTTCCTTCATGCTCTAGACCAGCGGTTCTCAACCTGTGGGTTGTCACATATCAGATATCCTGCATGTCAGATACTTACATTGCATCATAACAGTAGCAAAATTACAGTTATGAAGTAGCAACAAAAATAATTTTATGATTGGGGTCACCACAACATGAGGAACTGTATTAAAGGGTCACAGCATTTGGAAGGTTGAGAATCACTGCTCTAGATTCTTCACAAGTACATGCGACAGAGATCCCATGCCTTTTTGCTAGACTACACATTATGCCTTTCATTATGCTGTAGTATTATCCGTTCTTGTTTTGTGGCTATTGTGAGATATTCAGATGATTGTAAGCTGAGATGTATCAGGAAAAATTCCATGGCCTACTCGGTCAGAAGGCAGTAGAAAGACACTAGCACCAAGACAAGAAGCAGCAAAAAGAGTAAGGACAGAATGTGGTGGGGGATATGGAAGGGAGAGGGAAGAGAAAAGATTTATTTAGGAATATAAGCTTTGGCAGACCCATGTACCAAGTTCCCTAAGCCAGCAGGGTCAATTTAGAATTGATCTGGGAGACAGAAAGTTTGAATGCATTCTGGACTTGTTTCTGCTCCCCACCAGCACACTACATTTTGATGATTGGTCTTTTGGCATAGGACTGGAAAATGCATAACTGTGAAGGCAGAAAGCATTGCACATATTAAACAGTGGTTGGTGCAACACACATTTAGTGTAACTCACAAAGATCTGCATTTGCTCCATTTCAACCCACTGGACTGCTAGATAATGGGAAATGGAGCCTGAATGTCTGGGCTGGAGGAGACTACACCCCCCTGGAATTTTTTTTTTCTGAATCTCTATTTATCAAGCTCCCTGGCTGATGTGAAAATCCATACAGCGGAGACGACAGCAACTTTTTTTTTCCTTCTAAAGGAAAATACTCTTTTTCTTTTTTTCAGATAGCTCATCCTCTAGGCTGCAGACTGAACACATTTTTTTAAAGTCTAAGCATTAATTAGCAAGATAAAGAAATGTATCTTCCTTTGTTCAGAAGGAGAATTCTATTGAGCCTTTGACAATGAAGCTGTTGAAGGGACAGCCTGAGTTGCTGCTTCTGCACCGAGCTTCTGTAGAAGGAAGATAAAGAGCTCACTAGTGGAGGGCTCTGGCTTTGTGCCATTTGCTTGCTGTTTCCTCTGGACTCCAGTGGGAAGTGGTATCCTAAAAGTAAATAAAAGGTCCATGAAGGCCAAAATGAAGTCAGTGACTTGAAGCCACACACCAGAATGCTCCATTGGGGCACCTAATTGACTCTGAGAGTGTTTGTGGGTTTTTCTTCCATTTTAGACCCTGCTGCTTCCCCCTAGCATCAGCTGACAGATTATGGCCAGCCCACAAAAAGACAGGCCCCTCCGGAACTTAGGCAGGATGAGTTTCACATAGGCCCAGAAGACTCCTTGATTCCGTACTATTAGCTTATTAGGTCCCTAGGAATAAAAGGGGGTCTATTTTTCTCATCCATGGGTGGTTTACTTTTTCAAAAGTGTCCTTGGTAAAAAGGGGGAAAGCATAAACAGCATTGCTTTCAAGGCCACCTCCACTGGGTACTAAATACAGGACTTGGGAAGTACTGTGTATCTCCTGACAATATGCCAAGTGTCAACCCCAGGCAGCTTCTGGATGTAATTCCAGGTCCTTTCCTTGAATGGATTATCCATCAGAACCACTCTACTACAGTGTTTATTGCCTTTAGGCCAACATTGCACATCTCACTGGATCCCACTAAGCCAGCCAAAACCATTTTTGTTTTGTTTTATTTGGGGGGATGCTGGGACTTAAAAGCTTTCAACTATAACATAAAATATTGAGAGAGATAATGCACAAATCCTCAGTGACCTTCACTCCATTTTCACAAACAAAATATGTGCATATACCTGATTCTCAGATCAAAAATAAAACATTATTGGTACCCCATATCCCAGAGTTTCCCAGCTCCTTCCTGTTCAATCTCTATCACTCAAAGGCAGTCAGTATGTTGACTTATACCAGCATTGGTTGGCTTTTATCTATTCTTTTTTTCTTTTCATAAATTGAATGAAAGTGACCCCATAGGCTCATAGGGAGTGGCATTATTAGGGGGTGTGGCCTTGTCGGAGGAAGTATGTTACTGGGAGTGAGCTTTGAGGTTTCAAGTGCTCAACTCAGGCCCAATGTACTCTCTCTTCCTGCTGCCTGCCTATCTAAATGTAGTAGAACTCTTGGCTCTTTCTCCAGCACCATGTCTGTCTGCATGCCTCCATGCTTCCTGCCATGATGATAATGGACTAAACCTCTGAACCTGAAAGCCAGCCCCAATGCAATGTTTTTCCTTATAAGAGTTGTTATGATCATGGTGTCTCTTTACAGCAATAAAACCCTAAGTAGACAAGTACTATGCACTCTGATTTCTTATACTCATCAATCTTACATTTTCGGTGTTCATTCTAATACTTAAACACAATTTTGCAATGTTAATTCTTATTTCTGCTTATTTTACATTCAAACAAAGCAGTATAATGCATTTAGCAATTCTATTATTGAGAAGAAACATTCTACAAACATTCCAGCACATGTATTTTGAAGAACATATGCATGTTCTCATGGACTTTATTTTTCAATCTCTGCCAAGCTCAAAGCTCTGCTTGATTCCAAATCTCACTAGACACCAACTGACAGGACTAATTAATTACTGTGCTTTTTAAATACCAAGGATGGCGAACAGAACATAGGGTAGTCACCATGCTCACATCCTGAAAAATCCTTTCTACTTGGTGTGGGGGTGACCTCTAATTTGAATCTAAATCAAAGATAACAAAGCTGATGGCTGTCACTTTTGTGATTAGGCTACATTATAGTTATATATAGCAATGCTGATAAGTTGTCACTACATACATGAAAACACGAAGCGAAAAGGGCCTATGGAGAAGATCATATGACAAGGAGCTGCACTAGCCTATGGTTACTAAAAACAGCAACTAGTCTATAACCAGAAAGGAACAAGGAGCCTGAGTGTAGGAGATAAAGTCTTTCAGCGATGTGAATGACCTTATGAGTAGATCCTTGTTAATCAAGACTCTGAAGAAGAACACAAGCGGCTGAATTGTATTTTTTTTTTAATTCGAGAGAGGTCTTGGGTAGTTGAGGTTGCCTTCAAACTCCTTATTATAGCCAAGGCTGGTCTTGATTATCACATTTCCTTACCTCCACCTCCCGAGTATTGGGATTACAGGTGTGTACTTGCCACTCCCAGCAAGCAGCTGACATCTTTGTTGCAGCTTTGTAAGAACATTGAAGCATGCAATTTTATACATCATGTTACTTTGAGAATATAATTAAATCATTAAAATGCATTGCTAATCTGTAAATCTTGGATTGATTAGCATAAGAACACTCCATAATTACTAAACAGGGGTTGCATGCTTGTTACTTTAATAGACTTTTGGACTATTAGGTCTATCTGAATGCTACTCTTCACATGGCAGCCCATGAAATTTGTTAAGGACCTATTTAAACCATATCCAAACTTTTGGTCTGCAAGAGCTATAATAAATGTATAATATATATATACATATATATATATTATATATAATGATCATGGGATCATTTTTATATAGTATATTTAATTTCCTTTTGCTCCTTTAACTTATCATCATGAACCTATTACTTGAAATAGCTGACATCTATTATCATATGGTTTGGAAATTGGTATGTCCTAAACCAATGTACTGGATGGATTATACTTCTTGTGGAAGCTTTAGGGAGGTATCTCTTCTTGCCTCTTCCCACTTCTTGAGGCCACTTACATTATTTCTTTGGCCTCTTTAGCTCATGTCCCTTCATACTTCTTCAAGGCTAGAAGTTAAAAAAACAAAACAAATAACCTTCAAGCCTTTATCTCTCTAGTAATCTCAGATTCCTTTATCATACCTCCTTCATTTACTCTGATGTTTCCACTTCTGCCTTCTCAAGACTCTTGTAATTAATTATATGAAGTCTAACCAGATAATTCAGATCATCTCATCTCAAGATCTTCAAATCCCTCATACCACTAAGGCCCACTTTGTCACATAACAAGTTCACACAAATTATTGGAGATTAGTATGCAGGCATCTGGGTAATAGGACACATTGTGCTACCTACCACATGCTGCAAAATAAAACTAATATATTCATCAAGTGTCTAGGGGATAATTTTCCCAACATGTTACTCATCCCATTACATCAAATATTAGGGTTATAGAAATTATCCAAGCAACCCACTAAATCCTTTCTTAAGCCCCTGTTTCTATTAATGCTAGTATGTTACTGCACCAAACCATTTAACATTTTCTATATGTTCATCTTGGAGGATTTCAAATAAAACTTTTATATTAAACATGAAATTTTTTTCTTTCCAAATTATTATGAAATTGAGGTCTGTACTTATGGAGGATCACTGTATGGAGGATGGTGCTCTCTTTTCCCAGGCTGATGGTTTGGGTTTCACATGATAAGAGGTTCTATTGACTATTCTTAATAGATAGCAAGCTAGGCATATTAGTTAAAGCTGCTAGGTTAGAAGATAGACCTCAAATATTTGCAGTTAAGACAACATAGCTCAGTTCTTTATAACAGAAAGTCTTGAAGTGAGCAATCTGAAACTTGCATTTGGCTCTTATTCACCAAGTGCTCAATAGCCTCACATTCGCCCACAATTGAATAGGGAGGAGAAGACAAAGAAAGGGAATGAATGGGATATGCCAATTTTCTTTTCACAAAGAATCTTAGAAAGTGTCACTCAATTTGCCTTTTAGGACTACATCGAACAGTAAAGCAGTTCTTTTTGTTGATGAGGGTAAGTGGAACAGGAAATTGGTAATCCTATTACCATGGAAGATGGCATAACTGAAATTGGGAATAACTACGTTTATATGGAAAGCCTAAGAGGTGGTTTAATTTCACTGAATATAAATAAACACAGTGGAAGCCTATACTTTTCTAGGAAATACCTTATGGTTACTGTTTCATATATTCAAATTGCTGGGATCACTAGTTTTATGCTTTAGTTTCAAATAAGTGTTATATAAACATAAGCATTATGATACCATTACAGTTGATCTGATAACTGAGTCAGCCTTGATTAACAGTTTGAGTAGCATGCATATAGTGTAAATATGCTGAACAAAGATATGATTCACATCCAAAGTATCCTCGTGTGGGGTTTTATCACATTACAATGAATGATGTGAATCTTAAAACTTATTTGTGTGATTTTTAATGCAATACCTTCCAATTGTGCTTGGCCAGGATTAAATGAAGTTTCAAAGAGCAAAGCCATGGATAAAGAAGGACTACTGCAGTGGAAAATTAAATTATCTAGGAAAAAAATCCCTAAAATCTGGAAATCATACAACACACTTCCTTTTTAAGTAACCCATGGATCAGGATGAATTCAAAAGGAACATTACATAGCATTTTTTTGACTAAACTTTTTTTAAAAAAGATTTTCCACTCATTTTACATACCAACCACAGATCCCCCTCTCCTCCCTCCTCCTGCCCCCCAGNCTTCCCCTTCAACCCACACCCCAGTCCCACTTCCTCCAAGGCAAGGTGAGTCCCCAGAGCCTAGTACACTTAGTTAAGGCAGGTCCAAGACCCTCCTCCCTGAGCCATGGCTGTGCCAGGTGTCCCACCATAGGCATTGGGCTCCAAAAAGCCAGCTCATGCACCAGGGTGGATTCCAATCCCATTGCCTGGGGATCCCCTAAACATTTCAAGCTAAACAACTGTCTCGAGTATCCAGAGGGCCCCCGTCCAACACCATGGGGGTCCTCAGCTGTTGGTCCACAGTTCATGCATCTCTACTAGTTTGGCTGGCCGTCTTTGTACACCTTCCCATCATGATCTCGATGTCCCTTGCTCATATAATCTCTCCTCTCTCTCATCAATTGGACTCCTGGAGCATGGCCTGGTGCCCAGCCGTGGATCTCTGCATCTACTTCTGTCAGTCTCTGGATGAGGGCTCATGGGGGCTCCTCAGCTATTGGTCCACAGTTCATGCATCTCTACAAGTTTGGCTGGCCATCTTTGTACACCTTCCCATCATGATCTCGTTGTCCCTTGCACATAGAAGCCCCCCTCTCTCCTTTCAATTGGACTCCTGGAGCTCGGCCTGGGACAGACACATGGATTGCCCAGCGGAGAAATGGATGAGATCTACATGGGCAGACTGGGGGTGAGGGGGAGGAATGGAGAGCAACAAGATGGAGGATGAGAGAATAGGGGAATGGGAGGTTCGAGCTAGAACAGGGACAGAGTGGGAGAGCAAGGAAAGAGATACCATGATAAATGAAGACATCATGGGAATAGGGAGAAACAGAGTGCTAGGGAAGTTCCCAGGAATCCACAAGGATGATCCCACCTTAGACTACTGGAAATAACCGAGAGGGAGCCTGAACTGGCCTACTCCAGTGATCACACGGATGAATACCCTAACTGTCATCATAGAGCCCTCATCCCGAGACTGATGGAGGCAGATGTGGAGATCCACAGCTGGGCATCCTTACATAGCATTTTAACTAGATGGGAAAAAAGAGACATTTAAAATCAATGCCCTCTGTTTCTACCTTAAGAAATCGTAAGAATAACATTTGCTACCCAAAGTAGGAAGAAAAACAAAGGAATTAGAGTAGGGATGACAGACAGAAAGGGATTACAAAGGGATACAAAAGTACTTTTATAGTGTTAAGTTCAACACCTTGACTGTATGATGATTTTGCAAGTATGTGCATGTGCATGTATGAAACTTAACAAAGAGGACATGTTCAGTATGTGTGATTATACTTTGAATGCCATTACATCTTAGTTGGGAAAAATGTAAAACATAATCGAGGTAGAACAGTAAATACTCTTGTTTCAAGTTGGCAGCTTCTTTCTCTAAGTACTTACCTAGTTCTTTGAGCCTTTTCCCTGCTTAAGAATGATCTGCCACAAAAGAGAAGAGGAGAAAAACGCAGGAGGCTATTTGCCAAGCGGCTAGAATAAAACCTGACTCTGCTAACTTCATAGGGTCTTGTGAAAATCCAAAGTGATAATGAGGAGAGCTCATTACAAAGCTAGAAAGCATTATAAAAATGTAGTGGCTTATCTCTCTAGCTCCAGGTTTCCTGTTGGAGTGAATGATAGACTAACTAGGGCTAAATTTGGAAGGAAAGTTTGTCTGTAATCCTCTCTCTCCTGGCCCTGATGCCCTTCTCCTGTGATTTCCAAGGCCAAGGAAGGCCTAAACAGGGCTTCATATTGCCAACTCTTTATCTTTTCCTCTCTGCTAAACACCTGTCAAGCTTCTTTCAATTTCCTCTGGAGACTCTGCTCTCAACTAAATGACAGTGGGTGCTAAATAAGCAAGTAGTGTAAGTGAATTTCTTTGACTTCAAGTGGCTTACTATGTGTTAACTGGTTAAATACTAATTTCAATGAAATCCTTCATTGATGGTCTCTTAGTGGGGGGGGTGACATTTGCAGGTAGGTGGCCCCTTGCTCAGCTGATCTTTTCAGAGACGTAACCCTTCTTGGAAATCCCTTCTGCTGACTGTACAGTGCTGCAGTTGTTCCGCTCTACTTAGTTTCTTACAAACCAGGGATCTATTACATAAGCATTCCTGGAACTCCTATAAATCTCCCTTTCCCCCATCTGCGAATACACACCTTTAGAAATAATAAGAAAACAAAGCAGCTTTATTCAGTAACAGCATTCCGGTGTACGATTTTGTACCATATATATCACTTTAGGGTTATAATTAAATCGTTAAAATGCATTGCTAATCTGTAAATCTGGGCTCATTAGCATAAGTGTACTCCATAATTACTAAACACAGGGTGCATGCTTGTGACTTTAATAGAATTTTGGACTATTAAGCCTGTTTGAATGCCACTCTCCACATGGTGGGCCAGGAGTTTCTAAAGGAGCTTTCTCAATTTTGCTGTTACACCAGCCCTGTGATACTGGCTTTATGCCTTTATTCTTTCTTTCTCTATTTTTTTAGAGCAAATAATATGTTCACAAATGGTACTATAGACTTCCAAAATGCTCTCTCAATTTTTATATGTATCTAGTAAAATATTGTCTATGTTCATACTTTGGAATAAAGAATAAAATATAGACTTACTGATAGGAATGGTCTTCTGAGGGTTTTTGAAAAAATTATTGTGCTGACTAGTCTTATGTCAACTTGACATAAGCTAGAGTCATTAGGAAAGAGGGATTCTCAATTGAGAAAATGTCTCCTTAAGATTGGCTTGTAGACAAGCCTGTAGAGCATTTTCTTAATTAGGATGTAAGATGTAAAGGGGCCCAGTTCACTGTGGTTGGTGCCACCCCTGGGCTGGTGGTCCTGGGTACTATAAGAAAGCAGACTGAACAAGCCAGGAGGTAGCATTAGTGGTGGACTGTTACTTGGAAGTATAAGATGAAATAAACCCTTTCTCTTCCAAGTTTCCTTTGGTCATGGCATTTTATTACAGCAACAGAAATCTTAACTAAGACAATTATTAAACATACTTTAGTCAGCCAACATCTTCACTTTTCTAAATGTCCCTGAATCTCTCACCACCTAAATATTTTTGGATGTGCAGGTACAGCCTTACTGCCTTGAGGTTGGATGAGTTGATTTTTTTTCATGCTATTAACTTTCAGCTTATCATTGATATTCTGGAATGTAATATTATCTGGTATTCAGAAATATCTTTTAAGTGATTTACTATGCACTTCTGAGGTCCACTGCCAAGTAGGTGTCTATATTCTCACAAACTCCTCATGGGACTCACTTCCTGTACATCACTCTTACCACATGCTCTTCTCTTGCTCCACAGGATTTGTCTTCAATTACATATTCCTCTCCACTACGGATCTAAAATCCACCATTCTCCCAAGGGATGACCACAAAACAAAAGTGCTAGGAGTATAGCATCGTAATATTTACAAGACCTCGTGCTCTATCCCCAGTACTCTTTTTTAAAACTTGAAGTAAAAACAAAGTCCTTTCTTTCTTTTTTCTGTCTATCTTTTGTACCTGTTGTCATCTCACGTGTTGGCATCTTATCTCTATAGTTACAGTCTGGAAATAAGCAAGCAGAGGGAAGAGGGATGGGAGGAGAAAAGAGGGAGGAGAGATGTGAGGGGAGAGAGGAGATGAGACAGCTCCTGTAATTCATACCCCTCCTGTCACCGGATGAGTGAAGTGGAAATCTTGATTTAGTTTCTTAAAAAATTACCAATATCCAGAATACCTTCTTTTTCTTTTCTGCCACCTCCTCTAGGAAAAAAGCCACTTAGGGCCTGCAAGATGACTCAGCCAGCCAGGAAGGGAAGGCTCTTGCCTCCAAGCCTAGCAGTTTGAGTTCAATTCTGGAAACTCACATTGTACAAGAAGAGAATCAACTCCATAAATTGTCTTCTGATCTGTACATATTTGCTGTGGCGTGTGCATATGTGCACACACACATACAGCCAAAATATAAATTATTATAAATAGCCAATGAAGGCAATAAATGGGCATCTTTGAAGTAATCAAATGCTAAATGCAGTTTCTAAATCTAGACACAAGATCTTCCTAAATTCTCCCCTAAAATGGATAATTGGATAAAAGAGTATCCTTTCTTCTTTTAAAATATTTTAACTGACATATAAAAATTATATATACATACATATGTGTACACGTGTATATATGAGGTAAAATGTGATGTTTCACTACATATATTTTTATGTCATGCAATGATGAGATCAGGGAAGGGAAACGTATCTATCACCTCATTCATTCATCAATTCTTTGTGGTGAAGCATTTAAAATCCCCTTATCTAGCTATTTTGAAATGTGCAGTGCATTACCATTAACTATATTGTTCCACTTTACTTAGTACTGACTGGTCATGCTTTCCCTAACCCATCTTCTCCCTACTGTCTATATCTATGTGATCAGTATTTTTCAGATTCAGAGTAGGATCTCATGAGGTACTTGTGTTTCCGTGACTGGATTACTAAATTATTTTACTTAACATATAACTTTCAGTTCCATCTATACTTTTGTAAATAACAGGATTTCTTACTTTTCATAGCTTAATTGCATTCCACTATGTATGTATGTATGTGTGACACACACACACCATGAAAGTCATTCTAATACTGTTCCTGTAAAAATCTCTGGAGCCAGTAAGAACATTAGTTAGTTTTCAGTGACCTTCAGATGTAGATCTCTTCTATAGCATTTACTCTCTTAGGGTTTGAGCTTTGGCTATCATAGTATTTTTTAAAAATACTCTACGGGTTGAGGGAAAATTGTTTTTCTTTATAGGGTTCTTCCTTTCCTTTATTCGATTAAGTGACTCTTTGCTTATTGACTCAGGAGTGGTATGTACCAGAGCAGAAAACAGATCTAGCTAGCAAATTATTCTGGCTCTTAAGTCCCCAAAGCTTACTGAAGCCCTTAGAAGTAAGGTAGTATCCTGTAAAGACAGAATGTCTTAGCTCAAACTCTAAAGTGAAAGAGCCTTTTGTCAATTACTTATGGAAGTAAGAGGCAATGCCTTTGACACTTTATAATCTTATCAGCAAGGCAGCTACAAGATGGGAGAGCCCTTGAGTCTTCACAAAAGAGGCACCCTGAACTCCCTACTTTCTAAGTCAAGGAAACAGCAACCCTCCACAGAACAAAAGGCTGCACTGAGTACAGTGAAAGACAATGAAGCACAAGAAAATATGGGCTGACTATATGGATACCTACTAGTTTGTTTTGCTTCTGTTTAGGATGATTTTATAAATTCTGGTAGGAATACAGCCTGCCAGTATGATTTTGTTGTGAATATTTCCTATCACAACTTCAAAATTTGCAAGTATTCTTTTGTGTCATGATTAGATGGGCTTCCTGGGGGTTTTCCTCAGTCTGAGGGCCGAGAAATATTGACCCACTTTCCTGAGACAGGAAGTGCCAGAAAAGGCAGCCATGAACTACAGCATACAGGTGAAATCTGTTCATAGTAATGATCCCATCCATTTTAAATCTCTTATTTTTTAGAAAATATTAATTTCTAAAACATATGTTTCAAAATGTGTCATTTGTGTTGGAATTTAGTACTGAATGCCTTTAAATTTAACAAGTGTTTGAAAAGTACATTGTATAGGAAAATAGGAAATGTTTTCAATGTACCTTAATATTAAAGAACACAACAGTGTGCAGTACCTATAGGAAGCAAAATTAGAAGCAGGACCTGGCATATTTATACCTGCACAAGGATTTGAATTTCTCCACTAAAATGAAAATACTTAGAGCTTTATGTAAATGAAACCTAAATGATGGGATCTCAGTGGAAATTGTTATAATTCTAAAAGCATTTCCTTATAAATTCTGGAAGAAAAAATCATCTGGAAACATTTCAAACTTATAGGAAAAAAATCAACATGGAGCCTCTGAGTAATTTTTAAAGATATATGCTTCCAGTAATTGCTATGCTTTATTATTTAAATAATTGCGTTATATTTCCTAACGTTTTTAATTGGCTTTTAGAAACCTGAATTCATATAGCATTGATGCATTTATCCAAAAGCTCCCGAGAAGATGAAATTCTACAATAGAAATGTATGTGATTCCAGTAAAGTTATTAGTGAACACATAAAAAGGAAAGCCTAATTCATGATCTACAAATCAAACAGTTTGGAGCAAATCCTTCAAAATTATGCAGTCATTGTTTCTCTGAATCACAGAAAATTCTAATATTCTATATATCCCAAGCAAAAATATTGAAGACTGTCCATGTCATTCCACTCAAATAATACAAGTTAGAAAATAATTCCATTAACTATAAACTTAGTCAATAGCATGTAGCATTAGTAAACATTGCAATGTAAAGAAGAGGAGAAGAGCAATAAACTGAAAAATTTAAGAATAGAAATAAGTAGACTTGAAAATGATTGTCTGTATAGAAATGATATTCTAATTTTACTAGAAACTAAATAATAGAAATCAGACACAGTCCATTCAGCCAGAAGTCATATGCATTAATCTTTTCCCATCATATATAAAACAGAACATTGGCAATTAAGCATCTGAATGTTTGCATTATCTCTAGCTAAGTGGACCCTCTCGTCTCCTTTCATTCCTATCTCTACGAGAAAAAGAGTGCTACAATAAAGTCTCCAGGGTCTAAAAATTAAAAAAGACTGTGTGCTAATAGACAAGACTTCCAAATAGAAAGCAAGTGGTTGAATGAAGCCATCCATCAGACAAATCCTTATTTAGCCATGCAAGGCGAGAAGTTTTGAATTAGTTCAGAGTAAATGACTGCACATTGTTCGTGGAGTTCAGCTAAGAGCAAAAAGAACTGTATAGAAAATCTTGAGCTTTATTCCATACCTTTTTAAACCCAATAAACAAGGACTTTCATATTTACCATGTGATAAATAAAAAATTTAGAAAGGAATTCTGTCCCATTAAAAGTGAAATGGAAATAGTAATAGAGACAAGAAAAATCACAGATCTTTCTACCTCTGTTCACTGAAATGATCTGGGAGTAATATTCCTCCCCACAGTGCCCTCTAGTGTCCAGATTCTGATCTCTGATACTATTTTTCCATAGTTCAATGGGAAAATGAGAGATTCTATGCCTGGAGCAGAAAGGTACAAGGTGAACCTAGAAAGACTTGTTGTGCCAAACAACAACAAAACTTTCTGTTATTAATAGATTGTGTTAGAAATATGTGGAAATAAAATTAGAAAAGTCTTCAATTGGCCAAAGTTAGGCCAATTTACACATCAAAGAAACAACAATGCCTAGAATTGAGTGAAGCTCAGTATCTATCCAAGAAGCCGTGCTTCCATGACATTATACAAAGAGCAATAGTAACATAGGATTCTAAAAGTAGGTGAAAAGACCAGAATGCATTTCTACGGAGCTTTGTGTTTCACTCATGAGGCATTATTGAACTAAAATGTTCAATACATCAGTTGAAAGCCATTTGGGAAACCAGAGGAAATTATGAAAATGCCCCTGTTGCTAAATTCCTCCCTGGAGGGAGAAATAAACAACATCTACTGCTTCTCCTAAGGTACCAACAACAAACCAAGGCACAATTCTGCCAAAGTTCACTCTGAGGAACAAATGAATTTATTGGGCTTCCTTACAGAGCATGGGTGAGGGCTTATTTACGAGGGTGTAGATGTTTCTTGCCTGCAACAGGCCTTTACCTAGCAGACATGAGGGCTTTCCCCATAAGACAGAGGAGCCCTGTCTCTTCTAGTCCTCCCTGGCTTATATACTTTAGTCCCTCCCTGGGGCCATGTGCAATTGAGGCAGAGATTGATATAACAGGTGGTAGTGAGTAGCTGGACACTCAAGTGAAGGTCTTGTGGCCCTCTCTACCCCTCCACGTGAACAGTCCACAAGTCCAGTTGAGATGATCCTTTATCAGGAGTGCACAGCTGAACCCTCCAAAATGGTGGCTACTTGGCTTGGAGGACAGTCACTCACAACAGTCCCCCAAAACTAAGATTTTAAAATCAGATAAAGCAAAAAAATCTAGAATTCAATTCCACACAAAATTAAGTATCCTTAAGATATGCACAGTCTCAAGAACATGAATGTAAAAAGGAATCAACATACCTCTGGATCCCATCTGCTTCCAAATTCCTTAGGGCAAGGAAAAATATATTATAAGATTTTATCAAATGGGACAGAAGCTGCAGAGTTAATCCATAATGTATGTAACTTTAACCCAGGGAGTGTGGTGTCTCAGTGATCATTTACCTCTTGAAGTAATGGATTTATTCATAAAAGAATCATAAACAGGGCCTAAGACACCCTTTCAGAGTTGTAATGTGAATCCAGTAGCCCTCCAAGCCTAAATGTCTTGATGGTAAATGTCATTCTTAAGTCAGCATGATAATTTTTCCTTAGTTGGAAGGATTTTAAATTAGATACAGAGCAGCTTAAAACGAGCAAGTCACTGTATTTAGACTTTTATATAAAGAAGGAAGAGCACACCAATTGGTTGTCTAGTGCCAAACAGCCAACCCTGAAAACATACATACAAGTAATATTACATGGACTGAACAGTTTATATTTAGGGACATATATATATGTATATATATATGTATATATATATATGCAATAACAGTCGCTGAAAAAAGAGGCCATGAATTTGAAGAAGAGTGGGGAGGGTATAAGGGAGGAAAGGGTAGGTAGAAATGTATAATATGATCTCTAAAATAAAAAGGAAGAAAAGAAGGGAACTGTGTATTTGACATCCATAAATTTGTGTAATTTATGACAGAATTCATCTTGTTAGTGGCAACTTTATAAATATAATTGGGTGTGTACAATTAATTTAGAGCTATAAATTCAATGAAAAATTTTATGAAGTTGTTTTCACTACAAAGAAAGTAAGACCTTTAGATCTGCCATTTTTATACATTCATTTGATTTTTAAGAAATATTTTACTCTCAAGCAGACATCTTTGTCAGACAACTAAAAATCTTCAGAGGGACATGTTCAAAGTGCCACATACTGCTCATACTGTTTCTAATACAGATATAGACTATTGAGTCATAGATGATAGTCCTCTATTCTGTCACTAGGCTCCACCTGCTAGATGCACACAATGGAGCCTCAGTAAGAGGAGGTGCTCACACACCAACACTATGCTTCCTCTACTCTGTTCCCCAGATCTTAACAGGAATCCTACAGACTCGAAGGCCTCACACCCGGTTTTAGCCAATGTACAGAATTTAAAGTAAGCATAGGTAAATGGGGGGGGGGATGACAGAAAAAATCAAAAGGCCTAATTTACACTGGAAATTTCCATGACAGTGTTTTCTCTGTGTATGTAAGCTACCTTCTTTGTCCTGCTTATAATGCAGGGAAGCTGCTCCAAATGTGATATTGGACATGACTGGAATTGATGGCCCTTCACCCACCTGCAAATTGATTTTATTAACTGTTTCCTGGTAGTGGGAAGCTCCTGTCTCTTGGTGGGAATGAGCCTTTTTCAGGATGGCTCAAGGCATTCCTCTACTCTCAGGACAATGCTATTACTGTTGCTTTTAACAAATGCTCCTGGAACACATTCTTCCTGGGGGAATTCCTCTTACCATGAAATCAGACCATGCTTTCACTTTATGGGAAAAATTTTTCAACATGCACCTAAAGCTGTAAAAAACAAATTTCAAATACATATTCTTTACCTCCCTCAACGGTCTGGCAAAGTGGGAACAAAAGTAAAATACACAACATTAGGCAAGGACTAAGTAAGTGCATTCTGCCACGAAACAATCCTTAGGTGGCCTACTGCCCTTCAAATTACGAATGAACCTGTGAGTTACAATTCACTGGTGTCTGGTACTCAGCCTACATGAAATTGCCCTCTAGCTATACTCTAAAATGTGAAGAGTGCACTGCAGCCTTAGCGTCAAGGATTATTACCTATAGTTCCTCTCACTATTTATGCTGCCTGCACTCCAGTACTGCATCCCACACCAAGATATCCATGCTAGCTAGGGTACTAGAGCTATGCAGATGTTTTCCAAAAGTCGAACCACCTCAAAGTCACAAGTAACAGATCAGAACATATCACATGATGCTCCCTAGGCCCACAGACGTAAGTCGTGTGGAGTCTAGAATACACAACAGAAACTTATCTAACTGTGAAGCTACCACCAATTATTAACTAACATGTTAATGATTCAAGGACCAAACAAGAGACTTAACTCCTCTACAAAATACATATACAACTTAAGATCTTAAAGTCTTTACTGGACAAAATGATGATACTGAGGCAGGAGGATTGCTATAAGTTTGAGCCCAGCCTAGGCAGTATGGAAGCCCAAAGCTCTGTGTTATCTTTAGTGTAGAAGAGAAAGCGAGTTCATTCTTGGCATCTATAACTCAGAGGTAACAACTATAATAAAACACATGGGCAGTTAATTGCAAGACTATTTGAACTATGAAACAACTGAGCTGATACCAACCAAGCCTTATTAACCATTCTCACCTTGCTTGTCATTGTAATTTACATCACCCATTAGGGAGGCCCTTCCTTCCTGCCTCCCGCCATGTCTACCTCCTTCAAGAGTCTCTTACGGTAATGTTGGACAAGATAATCCTTAGTAAAGCATATTTGTAGTCAAGTACATGTAAAGGTAAAGAATGTATAGCTCCAAGTAAATTAAATATCAGAGATTCACAGGATATACTATTAAGAGAAAATGAGATCCCCTACTAATATATATATATATGTTATGTACATATATATGAATATATACATATATATGTTTATATGTATGTGTATGTATATGTATATGTAGCTGGAGAGAGGGCTCAGCAGTTTAGAGCACTCTTGCAGATGACCTGAGTTCAGATCCCAGCACCCATATCAGGTGGCTCAGAATCATGTATAACACCAGGAAATCTGACATTCTATTCAGGCCTCCACAGGCACACACACTTAATAAAAGAAAATATCTTAAAGTATAACATCTGTATACATATATATGTCAATAATTAAAAAGAAGCATTACCATTAAAATGAGAGAAACCCTAATGTTTCACTAAACAAACAAAATGACTTCCATTTCAAATGGAAAATACCAGCACTTCTTTTAAATAGCCTTTAAGGGGTTTGCTGACAGGTCTACTAGTTACTCACCAGTAGGTGTTATGAAGTCTTACCTTCTCTACCTAACGGTCCCAAGGATGCTCTTACCCTGGTATGACAGGATGATTATGGCAAAGGTATGTTAGGTTTTATGTGTGTATAAAAAGTGGCCTTTGGCTTCAGTATAAGTATCTGGGGTGTAAGAAGCAAGTGGGTTCTAGTTTCTGCCTAGTATTCCTCTAGCTCCTTCCTGTAATATGCTTCTTATACATAGCTAAGACTTAATTAAAAATTCTAAGTCTGCATGCTCTTTTTCCACAACCACTGAAAGAAAATTAAGAAAGCTACATTTTATGCACACCTGATTTGGGGCCTGAGATTCATTGCTGCCGCAGGTGCACATGGATAGGATTTCTAAAGACGGAAGCATGGAGAAATTCCTACTGGCGGCTTCTATGGGAACCAGACTAAAGTCTAAAGAAAGCACAGTGAGAAGGGAGAAACTAGGCAGAAAACAGTGTGTTTGAGAACACAGATGCTCACCTAGCAAACTGTGGTACAGGCAGGAAGAGAATGGAGGGGGTGGGTGGGCTGGCACTTTGAATTCCCTGAGCCAATGAACACAATTTATTTCTATATGCTCTCTACAGGTTGGTGCAGGGAAGGCCTGACGCTCAGGGATGCTTTGGGCAGGTTTTGAAGTATTTGTTCAACAATAATTTAACCAGGATAAAAAAAGCAAGCTGATTTTCTATTAGTAACAGCATGGTCGTTTATTAATTCACTTCCACCAGCTAAAGCTATTTCAGCCACATATTGTCCACTTTTCCTCATTCTGGCTCTCATTGTGCTTTTGCACATTTCTGAATTGCACAGTTTCTGGAGAGTCATATTAAAAGGTTTTAAAGTGTAGTTAATAAATCTTTTGTTGCCATTATCAGCATTGTGCCATATATTACTAGGCGTCAGAATTTCAGCTGACTGTGACTGTAAAGTTGGTGGTGGTAGTGTTTGTTTAGTTTGTCTTTTTAATTTGCACTAGAGGATGTTGTCAACTTGGGAAGGAGCAGAACCAATTTACATGTCACCAGCTCTGTGAAGTCGTGTACAGAAACCTGAATAAACTGGCAGTACATTGCTGGTATATTCCAATAATGCTTTAGGGCCTATCTAGAAGGGCACTATGGAAAGCCTTCCAGCTGGCGGCCTCTTAATTGGCCACCTGGCCTGGGTGAGGGGAGAATGCCCTGTGGGTTTAAGGGCACTACTGCTCGGGATCAGACACTTCATCTTTCAGATTGGCATGATGAAAAAAATGAAATGTTCTGGCAGAGGGAGGGAGGTTTCTATGACAGTCCCTCTCAGTGGATCAGGTACTAGAGCTGACAATGGCATTACCATATGCCCAGGGCCTCTCTAAATCTACATCTTGGCTTTATTTAGATAGTGCCACTTTCTGAGAAATAGAAATGGTCATTCAGCTATACAGTCTTTCTCTGGAACAGTAAAGCAACAGAAGGAAGTAGATATGCATAGACAAAGCAGGTTAGTCAACAGAACTTGTGTCTAAAGGCAAATTCATTCAGCCTAACCCATTTATTCTGGGCATCTGTCTCTCTTGACTGTGACACTCGGTTATTCTCAACAAAGATAGGGAAACAAGCAGAAATTGTCATGTCTCTCCTCTTCCTCCTTCATGATCGCTACCAAATCTTCCCACCCACTTCTTTCACAGCCTGGGTATGACCTCAAGTCTCTGAGAGACATGGAAAACCTAATCTGGTGGAAAAGTAAAGTTTTGTACATAGATCAAGAAATGAGACATAAATTCTTGGGCATTAAATGGGCTGCTGAAACTAACCGAGTATGGGGCTTAGTATCTGCCTAGCCCAAACAGGCTGTGTGCGGGAATAGGAAATATGTAAGCATAAAACAACACAAAGCCACATGCTGGAGACTGTGGTGCTAACTCTTATATTTACCTAACGTGTGCAGTCTCCAAGGGAAACAAAGAGAGTATGATTCTAAAAATGGGACTTCTAGTGCTATAGTTCTTAATCAGGGATGATTTTATCCCTCTTTGAGACATCCGACAATGTCTGGAGACATTTTTGGTTGTTGCAACTCAGAGGTGCCTCTGGCATCCAGACAGCAGAGGCTAGTGGGCTATTAAGTGCCATACAAAACAAAGGATGGCTCCCAACAGAAAGAATTAATTGGCACAAAATTTCAATAGTCTAGCCCTGAACTGGAGCTGTGGCTCTCACATTTGAGCAAGCATCAAAGTCCCCTGGAGGGTTTGGTAAAATCTAGAGTGCTGGGTCCCACTTTATACTTCCTGATACAGTAGGACTGAGCAGATTTAGGATTTGTTTTTCTAACAAGGTCCTAGGGGATGCTGAAGTTACTGATCTGGGGAACACAGTTTTCTTTTTTGTATACAGGGTCTCATGTGTATCTATGTGGGGCTAGGAGCACCTTAGAGCATCCTACATGCTCAGTGGATCAGGTAGTAGAGTTGATGGTGGCATTGCCATATGCCCAGGGCTTCCCTAAATCTGCATCCTGGCTTTATTTACATAGTGGTTCTTTCTATGAGGTAGAGATGGTCATTCAGGTATGTAGATGAAGGGCAGTCTTTTCTTGGTATAGTAAAGGAATAGAAGGTTCCCATGGTTCTGATACATACCCCTATTCCCATCATCTTCATCATTCTGGGCTCTCCCTAAACACTCTACTAACTGAGCTACATCCTTAGCTCAGAAGCATACTTTTGACAGGCCCTGCTCTAGGTCTCCACTCAAATAGCCCTGCAAAATAGCCTCCTGCCTGGAGAAAGTAGTTAGCCTCCCCTTAGACTGGAGTACTCATATGCTATCAATGCACACAAAAGGAGGAAGCTAAAGGCTTACTCCTCTTTAAGCAAAGAGACTTCCCAGAGACTTAATTAAAGTTTGGAAAAGTATCCCAGGAGGCGGGGGTGGGAGTCGGGGGTCAATAAAATTGATCCAAATAAATTCTTTGCACATACAAAATAAAATCCACATGCACAAAAAGAAATTTGATCAATAAATTAGTAAATTCAGTGTGAGGAGGGAGTAATTAACAGGCCCATTTAAAGTGCGGAATACATTAAATACAGAATGAGTGACTCCACCGGGACCACTGAAGCAGGAAACACTGATGCATTTGAGAGGCCTGGAAGATTAGAAACATATTTCAACAAGGAGAAAAGAAGAGAGAATGGAGAGCCCAGAATGATGAAGATGCTGGGGGTGGGAGTACGCATCAGGGCCATTGGTGCCTCCTATTTTGAATTTCTAGGAAAAGATAACAAAATCACAGCTGCATTCAGGTTTGTCTTCCAGCTACAGGAAACCTTGAAATAATCTGCTAAGAGAGCTATGCAAGCCACACCTAGTCCTAGGCAGTTACCATGTCAAATGCCTTTATTTTAGAGTAAACAAAAAGTTTAACTCAGCTAAACAGAGAAGGTCTCATCAGTGTAGAACAACCCCATGATGAGCTTGGACATCCTGCTGCTCTATAAGATCACCTGTCAGGGAAATTGAAGCCAAAGCAGACTACATCACTAGTTCAATCCCTGAGTGGAGGACCATAAAGGACTTTATTGATGGAAATACATTTCTGAAGGCAAACAAAAAACCACCCTATCTCATATATTTACCCACATACTAAACTCAGAATCCCAAAGAAGTGGAACATGAAGAAAACCAAATGTACAAGTACGGATGGAGCCATAAATGTAGAAATTGTTGAGATGAGCCAGGTTATACCTAATCTTTAAGTTAGATGGATACCAGGCTCTTGATAAATGTCACATGCCTAGCTTGGGCCTTGATTTCAGAGTCTAATTCCCCATCTTAGCCCCCAAGTGAGTCCCCTGGGGCTCCTGTTGGCAATTTTGCAATGGATAGCTAAATTGGATCTGCCATGAATATGAATCATTGTGATAATTCCTTTATATCTGCTGGGGAGCTAGACCTAGGCCATGAACTATATCATCAGGAAGCAGAGCTCTTTGGCTTCTCTGCCCTCCTCATCATGCCCCCTGAGACCTTCATGAACTTTAAGTAATAGCTTATCATCTTCTAATGGAGCTCAGTCTAGCTCCATGACTTTCATTCCTGATTTGTGAAAGGGCTTGGAAGTGATTTTTGCTTTCCGTAGAGCCCTAGTCCTCTGAGACCATTAAGAAGAATCTTTCCAAGCCTGGGGAACTCAATGCTAGCACTGGGGAAGGGTCCCTGAATTCAATTTAGAAGCCTTTAGGCAAGTGTCACAAAAGTTCTCTGAGCTTCATATTCCCCCACTGGAGGGTTGGGGCTAGGCTGTAGCCTTAATGGAGTGGGTGGAAGGTTGCTATGGTTAAGGCTGCTTCCTCCTTTTTAATTTTATTTTTAATTTTCCTCTGCAGCTTTCAATCAGCCCTTTCTCATTAGCTGAACAGGAAGGTTTGCAGAGCCAAACCTCTGGCACATTCCCTCAGGCAGTGCTTCAGTTCTCCTGCTTCCCCGAGCTTTACGCATAAAAGTGCCTCCCAGGGTGCAGTGACTTGCCACACATTTGGCTGACACCTGTCTATGAAGAGAGATGTCTGAAACCAGTTTCCGAGAGCAGCCCTCAAGCAGTCAGGTCTGTGAAGTCTTTAGCAGCCTCTCTTCTTACGCGGGCACAGATCCTGCGTCATGCCTGAGCATGGGTCCTTAGTCTAGTGAGCGCTTCCAATGTGCTGTTCAAACCTGTGCTGAGACCATGAGCAGCTTGCATGCCTGTCAAAGTGTAAAATCAGTTAAAATACCTGAAACTGAAAACTCCTAAACCCTAAAAAAGAGAACAGGGTGTGCAATGTGTCAGTGATGGCACCCAAACAGTTATGCTACCTTGAAACATTCCTACTAGGAAGAAGCTTGGTGCCTCATGAGCAGCTCCTTCTGCTCCTAAACAGTCTAATGATGAAAAGCCCACCCTTTGACCTAATCCTCAGAAGCCTTCCTATTCTTCCTGCAGATGCCCTAATCTTGCTGCCGGCTGTTAGGCATCTAGATAGACATTAACAGCCTCGAATTGAAGATGGAGTTCTCCCTCAAGATGAGCTTTGAACCCCACCTACCATTAGCCACATAAAAAGCTGGACATGCCGGGCGGTGGTGGCTCATGCCTTTAATCCCAGCACTCGGGAGGCAGAGGCAGG
>LZPO01116993.1:122210-139156 GCA_001675575.1 Neotoma lepida | reverse complement strand
CTGGACATATCAGGGTTCTGTTGAGATGCATTAAAGGATAGCTCCTCTTGGTCAGAATAGGATGTGTGTTTTATATCTGGCCCTGGGTGGAGACAAAGAATGTTAATCTGCCCAAAATATTAGAACCTTATATAAAATTGTCTCCTCCCTTAAGAGTTAATTACTTGTTCAAGAGACCACCCCTCAGGAAAGCTGATCCACCTGAAGGCATGTTAAGGATATGGGAGGAACAAGTGTCCCATGAATGGGATAATGCATTTATATATCCCATCAGCCCCTCTAGGCAATTGCTTACAGATCTTCACTATTAAGTATGTCAGCTTTTCTTAGTTCTAATTCAGAGGCATAACCTTTCTGTTTCTACTTCCTATCTCTTTTTCAGGTCAAAATTCGAAGCACGCTTGCTGGGCATTCTTGCTTTCTTCCTGTTTTCTCTGAAGACCCACATCCTTTTCTATACATCTTTGCAGACATCCACTGCTGACCCCGCTCAAAAGACAGGACTTCCTTCTTCCTTGTCTCCCTCTCCCAGAAACCGCCAGGATTTACAGCTTACCTTCCTTGTGTAATTTTTTCTCAAATGCTAATAAAATGGTTGTTAACCTTCCTTTTGAGTCTGTTTTAAAATTCTTTCATCACTAAGACTAAGGACCTGCCATTGGAACCCTGATTTCACTGTAACATATGTTCAAGACCAAAGAATCCAGACACTGCAACACAGGACATTCTGAGACCTCCTCTGATGACATTTTCATTGTATACTATGCCTTTGTAACTGTGCCAGATCATTTATTAAGGCATATACATGTCTTCTGCTCCTTGAGTACCTCCATAACTTTGGGGGACAGCCCTAAACCTACTGTATACTATTGGTAGTTGTCACTTGTAGTCACCACGGCATTTCAAGCTCCCCTCCTCATACCTGAATTATGATCATTCCAACTCCACTCTTTAGCTCATACACAATCTATTATGGAGAGGAAAGTTTGGGCCATTCTTAAGAAATGTTCACAATAGTAAAGTCATTTGCTTAAACCCCAGCCACATTGTTCTTCCATTTTATCCTCTCTCTCTCTCTCTCTCTCTCTCTCTCTCTCTCTCTCTCACACACACACACACACACACAGAGAGAGAGAGAGAGAGAGAGAGAGAGAGAGAGAGAGAGACTATCTGTCTTTCTCTCCACCACCACCACCACCAGGCTTTGTAAGGAAGTGAACATGATTGCAACTGAATTCTAAGGACATCCTTGAAAGGGAAAAATAAGGGAAAAAAAGGGAAAATACAGATCTAAAAATGCAACAGACAGCCTTAGGAGGCTCAGTGAAAAAGAAAACAAGAGCATTTCCCACTCCTTGCCTCGGGACATTATCAGCACAAAAGCTGCTGCAGCTGTGCACTAGTCTCCCTGAACCGCTGGAATCTGTGAGTCAGTGTGCAGATGTAGCTACATAGAGCCTACACACATGAAAGTCCAATGAACTATATCTGGGCCATAGCACTGCTACCCTCGTGAAATGTTCTCTTATGTTCATTCTAGGAAGAAACAACTCCGCCCACCTTTTGAGATTTTTACCCATTCTGACCAAGTGTCATCTCTTTGCCTGGATGCTTATAGCTTATGATCCTTCTCCATATCACCATGAAATATTTGAAGAAATCCCGGGTGTTATTGCTTCTTCAATTCTGAGGCGTATTTCTATTCTTGTCTGCTCATGTAGATTACAACTTCTACAGTGGGTAGAACTATGATAGCAATCCCTCTGCTTTACCACAAGACCTAGTATACAAAGAAACACAGCTAGGGGGTTAAATAAATATTAGTTTTAGACCGATCTAGAAAGGAAGATTAATAATGAGTGAGGCAAACAGTTTATCCTAATGTGTTTTCATTATCATGGCATTGTTTAAGCATTTATTAGGTGCAAAGCCTCCTCATCTTATTGTGATGGAAACCAGCTGACAAAAGAGGCCGAAATCCCCTCTTTGAACAAACCTATAACACACGGTCTGTTATTCATTAGAGTATTCTTCACGTGAAAAATTCCTTTTGGTCACAACCTGATGGCTCCTTGTCAGTGGGTCCCTTATAAACTGTGTGTCCAGAGGTGGGGATAGTTTTGGTTCAGTCTACATAGGCTTATACATGAGACACCAGACTTGTGAAAATGACCAATGAAGCCAAAAGCATAGCTTGCTAACAAAGAAACCCTCCTTCAACCGTGAACCTTTATGAAGTGCCCTTGAAGAATCAGTCTAATTTTTAAGGGTCTTATTGTAATAAGGAAACCATCTCAGCATGTAAGGGAGCATGTGTATATGGCTGGCATGATACTTTAGCAATTCCTGTTGGGCTTTTCTCAAGCACTAACATAATCTGGGCAAACAGAATCTGACTTCCAGGGGACATAGTTTAGAACGGGCCAAGCAACTATCTGCATTCTTTCAATGTGTCTCAAAAAGCTTTCTGAAAATCCCGTATATGATCCAGTTTCCTCATCACAACACTACCCTACTATTAGTTTCCTTCTCAGTTTCTGGACCTCAATCTAAACATCACCTCCTTCAAGAGACATTATCAGACAACCCCTATGAATTCCTCACCTCCTCTTGCTTTCATAGAATTTCCCAGGATTTTCAATTCCTAATATATGTGTTCATTCATTTTACCAAACTTAGTGTGTAACCATCTCCAGTAAAGATAGAGAGACATTTGTTTCACCTACTGATGTATTCACCACAGGGCCAGGCACAGTTGGTACTTCAGTAATTTGACTGATGAATAATTATGTTACAGCACCAGAACAGAAAACACAGAGAATTTCAGGACGGGTGCAGTTTCAGCAAGGTTGTTTACTAGCTGCATGATGCAAGACAAACTGTTAACCTTCTTTGAGCCTAAATCACCTCATTTGTTCATATTATTTTGTACTCCCTAACTTTGCAATGCTGTTTGGAGAAAAATGTAAGATAATGGATGCCAAACTACATGGTAATGTAAACAGTGGCAATGGTAGTCCGCACTGTCAACTTGACTGTGTTTGGAATCACCTAGGATTTACACCTCTGGTTGTCTGTGAGAGTATTTACAAAGAGCTTTAACTGAGGAGGGAAAACTCACCCTGAGTGTGGGTGGGACCACTCCATGGACTGGGGTCTCAGACTGAATGAAAAAGGAAAACATGGAGAAAAGGACAGAGCAGCAGCATCCATCTCTTGGCATTCTCACCACAGATGAACTATGAGCAGCCATTTTGTGCTCCCAGCACTAGTCTTCCTACCATGATGAACTGTATCCCTTCTCAAGCCATGAGCCCAATCAAACCTTTCCTCCCTTAAATTGCTCTTGTCAAGTGTTCTGTCATAACAATGAGTAAAGTAACTAATGAAAGAATCCTATACAAATAGGAAATTCATTTTAATTACCTGAGATACCCCAAATAGCACCACTGTTTCTCTCTAGAATGAATATCATAAGTACCCCCAAACCCTATCTTTAGTCTACTCACAGATTATTATATATAGGATACATAATGCATCGAAACAAATGGAACCCTTTAGTGTAGGAATTTAATTTTATCAATGACCAGAGTTAGCTCTAATCTTATAGAGCAGTAGGCCCAGGTGAGGTGGTGGTTGAGAAAGAAATAATAAAAGTAGTATTGTTAAGCTAAAGAAGACATTTTCAGGGTGAACATGAGTCATGTTCAGTGGGGCCACAGTGAAGTCAGAATATTGACTGAGTTGTTAGATGCAGAGAAAACAAGGAAATGGGGGTGGAATTATAGGTAAAATCTTTCTCTCCTTGGCCTGTTTGTATCTCAGGGACATTTGACTTTACAGAAACCATGTGTATGCCTTGGCGAGAGGAGGAAGCCAAAGAGCAGGAAACGGACGCCAAGGGAGCTGTACTTAATCATAATAACCATTAGTATTGACTTCGGTGCCATCTTAAAGGAGCCATTTGTTATAAGAACCAATAGTCAAAACCCCAAGTTAGCCAAGCTTTGTCTTATGAGCTCTAAAAATAATGGTATTTTGCTGTTCATCTGTTTTAATTTTCCAAATTCAAATGCAATTTGAAATCAATTCAAAAATTGATTTTTCTTCTAAACAAAGAGACATTAAAAGGAGAAAGGGAGGAAGGAAGTAGAAAGGACAGACAAACCAGGCTTTTCAGTGAATCACATAATCATACCTCCAAAAGCAAGAGCCCTAAGCAGTAATTATTCCCCTACCTGAGAAGCATGAAAGGAAAATGGGTGAGAATTATGACCACAGGAACAATATATAAAACCTCTCCAGAGCCAAGGCCAGCAAATCACTTACCTGCAGCTTCCAAAATGACATATAAAAGCAGGAAGAAACACAGTTAAGGTCAATTGGCTCCGGGTTTTCAAAGTACAGCCTCGTTTTAATCAGTACCCCATGCCATTCTGCATCTCCAGCTGGCTAACTGGCTAAGCTATCGGAGTTGTTTGTTCTTTATTAAGCAGCTTGAAAACAAAGTGGAAACACTTGAGTGATCTTTTGCACTTAAGTCAGTTTGGAGGGGGCCAGATTATTTTGCAGCTAAGCCCTTTGAATGTGTCTGCACCTCAGTGCAGTCATCACAATCCAAGGTCTGGAACTCTACTTTATGAACCTTGGTTCTGTCAATGTCTCCAGCCTTTAGAGACTGAGTCACAATAGCCCAACTCACAAAAGAACAGAAGTTATTAATACATACTAGTGAGATGGACCTATTCAACAACCAGAATAATTACCATTAATAATTACTCACCATATCAGTATAGAGGAAAGAAAGAGAACTACTTAAACATCTATGGAAGATGATTTAAAAAAAAAAAAGATGACTGCCTTCACATAAATCTAGACTTAAGAATTTTTGGAACTTCATTCTTAGAACCTTAATTTTCTAATGTGTGTGAAAGAGAATATTTACCACTTAGCATTGTTTTTATATTTAAAAACATGTCATGAAACAGAAATCACAATTCAAATGGAAGTGGACACTTAGAACAATTAAAAGGCAGTTTTATGCAGATAGAGTCTGATAAAGTGAAATTGGAGAGATATGTAAGGAATTTGACTCACTCTTCTTATAGAATATGGAAAATTCCACACTGTACTATAGACCATCTTTCTAAGTACTCAAAGCCCCTGGAGAGATGGAACAATCCCAGACCTGCAACTAAGCTTCTCCCAAATTTTTATCAGACACCAAAAGCTTCTTCATCTTGACATCTCACAAAGCACATGGTTTCCATGGTTCCCTCCAATGTAGCTGCCTTGCTAGGGGCACGCTATAGTTTGAATGTTACTCTCCAAAGTTCATGGGTTTAAACCCAGTCCCCAATCTAACAACTTTCCTAGATAAGGAGTGAATTGGCTCTGCTACCATGAGTTGATTAATGATGTTATTACAAGAATGGTCTCATTTAAAGCCTTTCCCCCACTCCCTCTCAAGCATATATGCTAGCTTGTCCTTCTGCCTGCTTTCATGCTATGACAAGGCATGGAAGCCCTCAGCAGTGATCTTGGACTTCTAAGCCTCTATACCTGTGAAGAAGAAAATGTCTGTTCTTTACCAATTACTAGATCTGTAGTATCCTGTTAGAGCATCACAAAATAGATTAAGACAGGGCATTCCTGCACCTTGGCTGTGTGCCTTCAAGAATGTGTCTTAGAGGGCTGTTATGGGAAACTGTAGTTAGCCATACCAAGAAGATTCTGTGGTGCCTTTCATTTGGTGGTAGCTCTTTTCTCACATGATTCTTGAATTCCAGACTTTCCTATCTGTTAAAAACAAAAGATTCCTCTTACTCAGAGCCAGGGCAGGGAAAGGTGAAATTGGGGTAGGGCAGTGACAGCGTAGAAAGGATGGTTCTAAACCACTGAAGATCTAATCAGTCCTCTGAGGCAGTGAAAATCACATATCTCAATTGGCTAGAGCCAAGAAGGAAAGATGTGATAGACAGATTAGCTTCACCAATCTCCAAGATAGTCCAGTAAATTCAGGAACTGGATACAGAGTGGCACTTGAGGACCAGAACACTGTAAGAAGACACCAAAGTTTTTGATGAGCATCACTAGCAAGAGCATTATCCTAAAAGCTCAAAGGCTTTGATGACCCTTAATGTGGCTTTACCTGAAATTCTTAAGCTTGAGTATAGAGCATGGTTAGGAAATGAAGTGCTTTATTTGGGTAGTATGCACTTTACATGGAGCTAGTGTTGGGCAGAAATCAAAGGGAGCTCCAGAGTTAGGAGATGGACTAGGAAGACTCAGACTACAAAATTGACAAGCTTTTCATGAGTTTCAGAATCCCTCAGGAAAGGGTCAAGGTCCTAAATAGAAGCCTACTATGCCTTACCTTGACACAAGTAGACAACTGTGGTGAGTGAAAGCATTCCTAATAAATAAAATTAGCTAGCAGACTGTTCCTCTTTGTTTAGGGAGGATTCCACTTCTATTTCTCAGCTAAGACTGCAATCCATGGCTTTAAACCACTATAGCAGCTGGAATCCTTATGAGTTAAAGAGCACTAATGTGAAATTTAGGGTCTTTAAGCTATTAGTTTTAGGTGGCATCAGATTATTTGCTCTAAATATTGTCTTCCTAAACCTTAACAAACTCAGCATGTAAGGCATAGAGGAAGCCTTAGAAGGACACAAATCTTGAATCTGTAGGCTCCCCACAGTCTCTCTGACTCATATACTCAAACCTAATTTTTCCTCTTTTGATACACTTGCTAAGGAAACTAATAACATAGGGAGTGAGTGATACAAGTTACCATGATGTTGCGTCTTCCTTGCTCTTCTACTTATTACATCTCATTCCAGCTTCTATTGTCAATTAGAAAGACCACATATTGTGACTGTGCCATAAATATTTTTTCTTTTTCTGTCTTTCTTCAGTATATTCCTCTACTACCAACATTTTATCTCTCTTCCAAGCAAACAACTACCCCACTAGGTTCTACCTCTATCATATTTTAACTCCATATTCATGTATTCTTCATTCATTGATAGACTGGCAAGTGCTTAATAATAGACTCATTGAAGAGGAAGATGGGAGAACAATGATTTCTAAATTTTGCCAGTTTCCATGATCTTAATACTCCTACCATGCCCAATTTCAAGGTACCACTGTGATGTCAGTAAACCTGGAGTTGAAAGATGTGTACAATTGACTTTCATCTCTCCACAAATCTTCTATCCTAAATTGCCTTTGTTCTTCCTGTAATATCTATTATAAGGAAGATGGCTCCCTGGTTTCAGATTTACATGTTAGATTTCCCACCATGATAACATGCCTGGCTTATCAGAGAATCTTTCTCCCATCCTCTTTGTGTCAGTGACTAGTTTATTAGTGAGATCGATGAATCAATTCAACTCAGTTTTTTGCCATGGATTGGCAAACTCCAGCCAATGAATGTCACCTACTTGTTCCCCTGTTTTGTCAATAAAGTTTTACTGGAACATAGCTATGCTAGTTGTGTTATCTACGTTCTATGGATACTTTCTTACTATAGTATAAAAGCCAAACAGTTTGGACCGAGATGAACCTTATTACTTACAAAGCCTATAATATTTACTGTAAGGAGTTTTGCATAAAAAGATGACTTACCTCCACTCTGTGGCTTTCTCCTTCAGGCCTGCCTGCCCTGGGAGAATGTTAATGCTGTTCTGAGCCATGTGGGAATGTAACAACACAAGCTGTATTTTTAGGAAGCATACAGTTGTGATGGTGAAACAATCACTGTATAATTCACAAAACATTAATATATCTTGTTATTCTTTTATTTGTTACTTTTAAAATTTCTCATCTCAAATAAAAATAACAAAATAACAAAAAACAAATAATAACAAAAATAACAAAAAAAATTGTTTCCCTCCTAAAATCCATACTATGGCCTATTAATTTTTCAACTTTGAAATCTTGATGTCCTTTCAAATTTTTACTCTTTGACCCATGTTATACCAGCGTGTACACCCGTAGTATCACACTGATCTTAGTCATATTCAGGGCCTCATTACCTTATGCATCTGGACTATACATATAACCCCTACACACACAGCTTTAATATCATTTTGTCTCCCTGCTTCCAGTATCTCAACAAGCTCTTCACTAGCACTGTAAGTAGAGATGAGTAAGTATGCTACAAGGAGTCCACAAGTTTCGAGGAAGAAGAGTAGCAAGGCAACAGTAGCATGAGGCAAGAAATGCTGTATTGAGATGGGGTATGCTTTGGCCACATCAACCTACTGTGGCATCACTCTCATCATGCTGTTCTGCTGCACAAGAACTAAGAGTCACCTCCGTCCTGCTAAGAAAAGTCTATTTCTAGTCAAAAAAGGATAGAGATTGTTTGGTGTGAATGGATGAAGGTAGAGGTACTGGTGTTTTTCAGAATTGTAACTCCTAAGAACAAAGGTATACTTGATAGCAAGATGAGGGTTTTAGTGTTGAGTTTTGTTAGGTATGGGTCAATATGTGACAATGTACGTGTTGTAAATCTTTCCTGTAAAGGCTGTACTAACATGGCTGTGTGTAGCATTAAGAAACATAGAGTAGCTTTCTATTCTAGCTTGGTTCATATAATTAACTTGAACTACAGAACAATTTTAGAAGTTTAGGGGAGAGAAATACATGACAGAGATATTTACAAATGTTTTCAGAGCCTCAGTATCCATCTCCCTGGGCCTAGGTGGTAGATATTGGAGAGATAGTCATATCAATACAGAGGTAGGAAATTTTAGATGTCCCACCAAGATCTTTGACTAAAGGAAAAGCTTAAGCTCCTGTGTGGCCATAGGCTGGACTATTAACCCTCCTGGATACACTAAGCAACAAACATGGTATAGTAGTGACTTCAGCACATAACCTCAAAGGAGAGATCAATGTTTTCTCTCCATCCTAACTCTGTTAAGTCTAGGACACAGAGGCTCTAGTTAAGGCTGAAAGTCAAAATGACCTCAATCCATCTTGTTGGAAGACATAACTTCTGATGGAATAAAAGGGGTGTGTGTATGTGTGTGTGTGTGTGTGTGTGTGTGTCATGGTGTGTGAAACTGCTCTTTCTGTTGACTCCTTCTCTTTAGGAATTAATTATTCCCATTCAAGGGTCCAGTTGGAGGGGCCTTTGTGCCTTATTAAGGTCCAACAGGATCATAGTAGGCTCCATGACAAAGATGCCTACCAAGAATAATTGTGGCCATTCCTGCTCTGGAGTGTATGAGGAAAGATGTGTTTTCATTGGGTTTATCTTTCTGCGTTGAATTTTGGAAGATTAGTGAAGGCTTTCAAGCCCCAAACCAACACTGAGTGCTAGAAAAATAATCAAGAAGACAATTTGATCAACTTTTGGTGTAGATCATAGACACAGCCAAAGTGGTCCTCTCAAACAATGTGGTTTGGCTTAACAAATTAGAGGAGTGTCTAAAGAAGGATCACATGGAACAAATAGTGGAAATTCAGCCCAACAGAGAGGAATAGCCTCATGCTTAACATCACATTCTTTGGAGCCAGACTACCTCTGCTCACCAAACAGTTCTGTTATGAGGCCTTTGGCAAGTTTCTTAGTGTATATGAGATTATATTTCTTCATCTATAAGCTGAAGAGAACAGCAGCTCAAGTGTCAAGCCTGTTTTGGATATGAAATGAAAAAATTCTCATAGATGTTGTATAACTATGCCATTGCAAATGCTAGCTCATATTACAGAACAACAGGCCTGCCCTGATAGAAATTTTCCTTGGTTAATAGAGCAGGAAGGGCTGTGTTCACAAGATTTGGAACTTTAATTACATAAAGACTTGAAAATCACTTGAAAAACACCAGCAGGTGTTTCCCCTTCGTCTTCTTAATTCCATCCTTTGCAACGCTGCACCCCCAACCTGAAATTCCTTCTCTCCATCTCTAACTATCCAGCCACAACAAAACTGTATATCCCAAGATAGTAGGGCACTTGCAGTTGATATTATGCAATTTTACACTTACTTGTTTCTTAATCCTTTCATGATATCTACATTAATCATTCCTAAAAATTAGAACATCAAATGTTAAATGTTACTGCTAAGACGAAAATACCATCTAGTTTACAGGAGGTGCTCAATAGACATACGGCAAATGAAATCACAGAACTGCTATTCTGGGATGAAGGTTAGGAAATGATGTAAACATGCCACAGTCACCAGGCTAAGATGAGCTATGAAAAGATACAGTTGTTGCAGTTTATTCATTTGCAAACAATGGGTTCCAGGGTGAGCGATCCTGGATTCAAATCTCTGTTCATTCTCATCCTGCACAGTCATGTGACAGAAGGAGAGAACTGACTATTGAAAGTTGTCTTCTGACCTCCACGTACATGGTCTGGCAAAGACACGCCCAAATACATACATATATGCATAAATACAAACATAAATAAATAAACAAATAAACACATAAATAAATGCAGTAAAGCAATTTTTTCATATACCCTGCTAACTAGAACTATGGTCTGAGACAAGTCACTTAACCTCTCTAAGCTTTGGTTTCTTCACCTGTATCATGAATACAAAAACTATCAATTTCATAAAATTATTAAGAAGATTAAAAAATAATTCGGCAGAATGCCCATGTATTGGCTTACACATTACAAGGGTGATTGCTAGTAGTAACAGAAACACTTTTTATCAGACCACCTGAATACCATCTCCCCAAAATGGAAATAGAGCATATACTCAGCTAAAAGAGAATCCCTAGGAAAGGACCAAGCACAGGGAGAAGCCTGAGATGGGGAAAGACAGAGGGAGAAGGTAGCTGGAGGATCCACAGTGGTTTACCACGAGCTATACAATGAAAGGACACTTGACATTTGAAGCCTTCCAAACAAATTTCTCCAGCTTCACAGATTTGCCTCTGGCTGCTGCTCGCAATGACTGTAATACCTCCAGACTGGCCTAAGTTGTACTCTTCAGAAGGAGAGGAGCTAACTTTGCACTTTTGAGAGACTCCTATTTAGTTTATTAAGTAATTAAGCTCCTCATGCACAAAGGACAAAGCACTCAGGGGCCCTAGGAAGCCAGTTAAAGCCCAAATGGCTGGCCTGCAGCAAACAATGTGTACAGAGGGAAAAGCCTTTCCTTTTTGAAGCTACCTCTGCACCAATCTACTAATTAGACTGGGAAGGAGAAAGTGGATGGCCAGGAAGCCAGGAAGTGCCAACCTGAAAGTGGGGTGAGAGGTCCTGGAGGTAAAAGGAAATATGATGAAGCTTAGTCTGCCTAAGGTTGCAGTGAGTGCTAGGCAGGATGCAGGCAAAAACAAAGCACTATACACAGTCCCCTGCACAGACTCAGAGCCAATTTGTAACATTCTATAATGTGGGCTGTCCACAGCTGATTTGTAACCCTAGGATAGCCTATCCTCTGAGTCTCAGAACGATCCTTAGAAACCCAGATTATATCACAAAAGAGTTATTCTAATATGAGGATCCATCAAATATAGTACAGCAGACAAGGCCCTCAAAGTGAACAGGTTGAGCTTGTAATAAAACAAATACTATCAGTTCCCTTCCATATTATTTAAAGCTGTATTTTAGGACATACTGCTCTCTGTCAATAACTGAAAGCTCCTTACTCATTTCTTTATTTCCCACTAGTACCAAACACAGTGCCTGCAAAAAATAAGTATTAAATACATGTTGACTGAATTGAATCACAAAAATGGCTAAGGACCAGAGAAGAACCACTGTAACACGAATCTTAAATGGTCTTATTAAATAAAAAACATGGAGCCAGATATTGGGGTAAATTCTGAAAGGTCAGAAAGACAGAACAAGCCACAGCCAACCTCGCCTCACCAACTCCTCAGCTGATCTTGTTTCCTCAGACTGCAGGCTTCTGAGTCCTCACCGGAATGGATCTCAGCTGAACTGCTGCTCAAAGCCTGAAAGCTTAAGAGGGCTCTAGTTCCTGGTCCTCACACCTTATACACTTTTCTGCTTCCTGCTATCACTTTCTGGGATTAAAGGACTGTGTCTTTCCCAAGCAAGACATGGAATATAAGGTATGAGAACCAGAAACTAGAGGCTTTTTAAGCTTTTAGGCTTTGAGCAGCAGTTCAGCTGAGATTCATTCGGGTGAGGACTCAGAAGCCTGCAGTCTGAGGAAACAAGATCAGCTGAGGAGTTGGTGAGGTGAGGTTGGCTGTGGCTTGTTCTGTCTTTTTGACCTTTTAGAATTTACCCCAATATCTGGCTCCATGATTTTTATTTAATAAGATCATTTAATATTCGTGTTACAAACCACTCTGAATTTCTGTTTGCCATTTGAAAATTGGAAAAATGCTAATAGACCCAATATCATATGATTTTGACTTCTAATCAAGTTGACACTTAGATTCATACAGAAACATCTGTCATTATTAAGTGCTTAATAAATTTTAGGAATTGTTTGTATTAGATATAAGTAAAATTAAATGAGGTACAGAATATAGATCAGGAACCACAGCTAATATCTAATTAGGATTCAAACATATTTGGATACATCTGGTAGAATCCATGAATGAATGAAAACTCGCCAATTTCTGTGTGTTTTGAGAAGGTTACTGGAAGGGAATCATGGTTAACAAAGATAAAAATTTCATTGACCTTGATTGGGGACTGGAAAGAGGGGGACAGCATAATCTCACGGCTACTATCAAGCACAGTTGGGTATTTGTCACTTGAATTTGATTCCTAGACCAGTCTTCTAGGCTTCATGTGTGAATAGGGAGGAATAGAATAGTCAGACATTAAAGATAGTGCTAAAGGATGTAAAATGCTGAATTAAGTAACCTTAGAGGTGACTAAAAAAAGTAAGATTAAAGGTGAAAGGAGTTGTATCAAGGGACCAAAACCCAATCTGAGAATGTTGTTTGCCAAGGGGTATGCATATATAAAAAGAATAAACAGCTGAGTAAATGACTAGCATATAGTTTTATTAGCATACAAAATATGTTCCAGATTTTTTGGTATTGAGTGTTACAAATAAGCAGAGATACTAGAATGATCTGTGTGATAAAAGATAGATATGGACATACCTGCTTGAGTAGGTATTCATGTTAATATAAATTAACCAACAAAACTTGAAAACTAGTGACACCGATTGGACTACAAATATCTGTTTATAGTATGAGAGCTGAACGAGATGGCAGACCATCAACTTTTTCTCCTTCAGCTGGAAATAAGTGCCTCTCTGTACCTGGCTGCAAACAAACCAGAAATTACCTACTGTAAGAGCTGATTTAAGGCACTGTATTTTGGATATGGCTTTAATGGTTCTCTCTAAATGCCCATGTGTTAGAAGGTTGGTCCACAGGGGGGTAGAATTAAAGGTCACTGGTGGTAGAGTATTTGAAAGGTAGATAGGACCTAGTGTAAGGCTTTTAGGTCCCTAAGGGAATTACCCATGAAAGGTACTAATGCTGAAATCAGGGACTAAGGTAGTTCTCAGAAGAGCTGTTATTATAAAAGAGCAAGAGGATCCTCTCCTTACCCTTTGGCCTCCTGTCTCATTATGTGACTTTTCCCTTCTCACAAGCTCCTGTCACCAAACCATCGGCTATGGTTCTCTCATCAGAGCTAAACAGAAACTTGTACCATCCTCGTAGACTTCAAAAACTGTAAGTTAAATGAAACTAGTTTTTATTAATTACTCAGCTTCATGAATTTTCTTATAGCAATAACAAATAAGCTAATAAAGGGATTTACAAATAACTTTTAGAAAGTTGCCAAATTTATAATGCTAAATTCATTAGTGATAAGGACCACCTATACTAGAATACTACACAAAGTTTAAATTAAATATCTAAATGTCTTTGCTGATAATGATTAAATAAATAGCAACTAAGAAACAAATCTCTAACATAGACACTTTCAAATAAATTATGTAGATACTAAAGCTTTAAGATATTCTCCATTCCTTAAACCTGATCCATGCATTGTGATTTCTTTCCAAATACTATCATATGAAAATCCTGTTTTTAACTTGTTATTTTACATGAAGAAATTATATTTCAGTTATGATGGTGGAGGAACCTAATCATCATCTCAACCAACTTGCCAATGTCAATCTCAACTTGTCAGTGATAAGCGATACTTACACTAATATGTACTATTGATACTGTGGGATGAGAATCAACTTCTACATTTGTAATCTTCTCATCTGAAGTCCAGATCAACCCATGAGAAAAATGCTGGACACTCCCAACCAAAGCGTCATCTACTAAATGCCTGATTAATATTTCTCAGAACTATAAAGGTTATTAAAAACAAAGAAAATTTTAAGAAACACGCACAACCATGAGCAAGTTAAGAAAACATGTCTGTTAAATGTGATATGGTATCTTGAATGAGATTCTTAAACAGAAAAAAGACATTGGGGAAAACTGGGAATTTGAGTAAAGTATGGAATTTGGTTAATAATGCCTTAATACTTATTCATTATTTATGAAATATAGGGGATGGGGACATAGTTCCACAGTTAAGAGCCTGGGTTCAGTTTCTAGCACCCACACGCTGGCTCAAAATGATCTGCTGACCTCTCTAGGCACTGCATGTATGTGGTACACGTGCATAGGCATAACATTCATAAGCATAAAATACAATATACAAACAAAAATTATGACTAATGAACTACAATAATGTTAGAAACAGAGGAAACTGAGTATGAGGTTTATATAAAGAAAATCTCAACTACTCTGTAAATCTAAAAAGATTACTAATATAAAGTAAAAGGACCATTGAAATGCTAGAAATTTATCAGTCCAATGTAACACAAATGAAAGAGGAACAGTTTCCTACTTTAAGAAAAATTACCAAGTGTTCTGGTGCCATGGAAACACCCGTGCTTTGTTGTCACTCCTCAGAAAAATGGAATCTGCATGGACAGGAGACATTAGAGAGTGGTGGAAGCATCCAAGGGACAACAATGTGTAGAGACAGCAACCTCAGGTGAACCTGTAGTCAATGGTCAATGAAACATCAAATGCATATGGTAAACAAACTTGTTCGTGATGGTATAGTAGAAATCCAGGCTGGTGAGATGGCTCGACAAGTAAAAGTGCTTGCAGCAAATGCCTGAAGACCTGGATTTGATCCTCAGGACCCATAACCCACAGTGGAAGGCGATAACCAACTCCTGAACATTGTCTTCTGACCTGCGTACATACACTTGTGCTCACAGCCACACATGAAAATAACAAATAAAAATTTTAAAAACAATATAGCAAAAGTCTACTACTGATTTCCTAAAACATTTGAGAAAGAGTAGGACCTAGACTGTGATCCTCTAAGACACAAGTGAAGAAAGAAGCAGTGGCACTAGTTTATGTATTATTTCTTGAGCACTAAGAAATCTTGGAAATTATATATACAGTGTGAAGCCTGCCATGGGTCCTTTGAAAGTTTGGTTGCTTGCCAGTGTGCTGAAAGTTAATGCATTCCACTTCACAAGAGCCAACTGTTAAATCTTCAGAAATTTTGTGAGCCATTTGTTAAATATGGATAGCCATTGTTAAAAATTAAATTACATATGCTTATAATTGAATTATATTAAAATGAAAGGTGATACTGTAAATGCATCTCTTTCTAACTCTTGCACTGTATCTCACTCTCACTGTCCTTGAAATTGGTCCATGGTGTCTGTATGGTGGAGATCCCACATAGCAGAATGCTACTATAAACCTCTTTAAACTCTACCTTTCCTGACATTATAACTATAGCATGACATCAACCATAGGGAGAAATATTTATAACATGAAAATTAGAAACCACTAAATCTCAAGACTTGGTACCTTGCTTTATTGATAGTCTAGACATTGAAAGATAATAGATCAAGTATAAATAATGAAGATAAAATTTAAAACTGTTATATCTGTAGTCATTACATCAAGATTAGCACAAAACAAATAATTTGTTTAGCATTAATAGCTATCTTCTTATTCAGAAAAAATGCCCACATCACTAATAAACAAGTGAAATTGTGATATACATCTTTGTCATTTCACTTTCATTACTCATTTAACGTAACTGGAAATGTCTACCACATTTATGTTGGTATGACATTCATTTATCATTCACAACTGTGGTTTTGTTACACATGTAAGGAATTGACAAAAATCAACACAACATTCTACAAGAATGCTTTGCCTCCTTGGAACGCAATAAAAAGAACAATGTATACCAATTTTAATTTAGTATGACAGAAATATATTTATGGACATATACAATTTTCTTTTATTCTGGAGAATTAGTTGTTCAGCTTTTATAAGCACACCACAAGCAATTTGTCCCCATGGTTTCAGGGATGCCATGATTATATCAGTAGTTAGTAGAGTCCTAGCTCATTGCTTAGGGTTTCTAAGTTTCTGCAAGTGAGGTTTGTTGAACTCCAGCCTGAGAGACAAAGATAAGAAAGCAGGGACTGTGGGAAACAGCTGGGCAAGGGCTGAGGCATGAGCATAAGACATCTAGGAAACCTGAAGGAATGAAGACAAAATCCTCACACATGCTAAGTAGTTTTAGCCAAATAGTTCTAGCTGTGTCTCTGCTTCCCCCAACTGGACCAATTGCAAGTAAGCACAGCTCTATTCATATATCCTTGTCATCTAAAGTAGGGCAATTACATTCAATTTGAAGAAACTTCTGTTGGCAGCAAAAAATTAGTATCTGAAATGGAAGGAGCTTTTATAACAGCATGTAAGAACATGAAAAATACAAGGATGAATAATATACTGAGATACACACACACACACACACACACACACACACACACACACCCTGCATGTCACCCTCATGATTGCTTGGTGTCCATGGAGATCAAAAAAATAATGAATAGAGGACTTTGTCTATTTTAAGAGGTGTCTCAGGGGATCTACTAACATCATAATAACCAAATACCTTCTTTCAGATGAGGCTCT
>LZPO01116993.1:106328-119690 GCA_001675575.1 Neotoma lepida | reverse complement strand
ATTCATTCGGGTGAGGACTCAGAAGCCTGCAGTCTGAGGAAACAAGATCAGCTGAGGAGTTGGTGAGGTGAGGTTGGCTGTGGCTTGTTCTGTCTTTTTGACCTTTTAGAATTTACCCCAATATCTGGCTCCATGATTTTTATTTAATAAGATCATTTAATATTCGTGTTACAAACCACTCTGAATTTCTGTTTGCCATTTGAAAATTGGAAAAATGCTAATAGACCCAATATCATATGATTTTGACTTCTAATCAAGTTGACACTTAGATTCATACAGAAACATCTGTCATTATTAAGTGCTTAATAAATTTTAGGAATTGTTTGTATTAGATATAAGTAAAATTAAATGAGGTACAGAATATAGATCAGGAACCACAGCTAATATCTAATTAGGATTCAAACATATTTGGATACATCTGGTAGAATCCATGAATGAATGAAAACTCGCCAATTTCTGTGTGTTTTGAGAAGGTTACTGGAAGGGAATCATGGTTAACAAAGATAAAAATTTCATTGACCTTGATTGGGGACTGGAAAGAGGGGGACAGCATAATCTCACGGCTACTATCAAGCACAGTTGGGTATTTGTCACTTGAATTTGATTCCTAGACCAGTCTTCTAGGCTTCATGTGTGAATAGGGAGGAATAGAATAGTCAGACATTAAAGATAGTGCTAAAGGATGTAAAATGCTGAATTAAGTAACCTTAGAGGTGACTAAAAAAAGTAAGATTAAAGGTGAAAGGAGTTGTATCAAGGGACCAAAACCCAATCTGAGAATGTTGTTTGCCAAGGGGTATGCATATATAAAAAGAATAAACAGCTGAGTAAATGACTAGCATATAGTTTTATTAGCATACAAAATATGTTCCAGATTTTTTGGTATTGAGTGTTACAAATAAGCAGAGATACTAGAATGATCTGTGTGATAAAAGATAGATATGGACATACCTGCTTGAGTAGGTATTCATGTTAATATAAATTAACCAACAAAACTTGAAAACTAGTGACACCGATTGGACTACAAATATCTGTTTATAGTATGAGAGCTGAACGAGATGGCAGACCATCAACTTTTTCTCCTTCAGCTGGAAATAAGTGCCTCTCTGTACCTGGCTGCAAACAAACCAGAAATTACCTACTGTAAGAGCTGATTTAAGGCACTGTATTTTGGATATGGCTTTAATGGTTCTCTCTAAATGCCCATGTGTTAGAAGGTTGGTCCACAGGGGGGTAGAATTAAAGGTCACTGGTGGTAGAGTATTTGAAAGGTAGATAGGACCTAGTGTAAGGCTTTTAGGTCCCTAAGGGAATTACCCATGAAAGGTACTAATGCTGAAATCAGGGACTAAGGTAGTTCTCAGAAGAGCTGTTATTATAAAAGAGCAAGAGGATCCTCTCCTTACCCTTTGGCCTCCTGTCTCATTATGTGACTTTTCCCTTCTCACAAGCTCCTGTCACCAAACCATCGGCTATGGTTCTCTCATCAGAGCTAAACAGAAACTTGTACCATCCTCGTAGACTTCAAAAACTGTAAGTTAAATGAAACTAGTTTTTATTAATTACTCAGCTTCATGAATTTTCTTATAGCAATAACAAATAAGCTAATAAAGGGATTTACAAATAACTTTTAGAAAGTTGCCAAATTTATAATGCTAAATTCATTAGTGATAAGGACCACCTATACTAGAATACTACACAAAGTTTAAATTAAATATCTAAATGTCTTTGCTGATAATGATTAAATAAATAGCAACTAAGAAACAAATCTCTAACATAGACACTTTCAAATAAATTATGTAGATACTAAAGCTTTAAGATATTCTCCATTCCTTAAACCTGATCCATGCATTGTGATTTCTTTCCAAATACTATCATATGAAAATCCTGTTTTTAACTTGTTATTTTACATGAAGAAATTATATTTCAGTTATGATGGTGGAGGAACCTAATCATCATCTCAACCAACTTGCCAATGTCAATCTCAACTTGTCAGTGATAAGCGATACTTACACTAATATGTACTATTGATACTGTGGGATGAGAATCAACTTCTACATTTGTAATCTTCTCATCTGAAGTCCAGATCAACCCATGAGAAAAATGCTGGACACTCCCAACCAAAGCGTCATCTACTAAATGCCTGATTAATATTTCTCAGAACTATAAAGGTTATTAAAAACAAAGAAAATTTTAAGAAACACGCACAACCATGAGCAAGTTAAGAAAACATGTCTGTTAAATGTGATATGGTATCTTGAATGAGATTCTTAAACAGAAAAAAGACATTGGGGAAAACTGGGAATTTGAGTAAAGTATGGAATTTGGTTAATAATGCCTTAATACTTATTCATTATTTATGAAATATAGGGGATGGGGACATAGTTCCACAGTTAAGAGCCTGGGTTCAGTTTCTAGCACCCACACGCTGGCTCAAAATGATCTGCTGACCTCTCTAGGCACTGCATGTATGTGGTACACGTGCATAGGCATAACATTCATAAGCATAAAATACAATATACAAACAAAAATTATGACTAATGAACTACAATAATGTTAGAAACAGAGGAAACTGAGTATGAGGTTTATATAAAGAAAATCTCAACTACTCTGTAAATCTAAAAAGATTACTAATATAAAGTAAAAGGACCATTGAAATGCTAGAAATTTATCAGTCCAATGTAACACAAATGAAAGAGGAACAGTTTCCTACTTTAAGAAAAATTACCAAGTGTTCTGGTGCCATGGAAACACCCGTGCTTTGTTGTCACTCCTCAGAAAAATGGAATCTGCATGGACAGGAGACATTAGAGAGTGGTGGAAGCATCCAAGGGACAACAATGTGTAGAGACAGCAACCTCAGGTGAACCTGTAGTCAATGGTCAATGAAACATCAAATGCATATGGTAAACAAACTTGTTCGTGATGGTATAGTAGAAATCCAGGCTGGTGAGATGGCTCGACAAGTAAAAGTGCTTGCAGCAAATGCCTGAAGACCTGGATTTGATCCTCAGGACCCATAACCCACAGTGGAAGGCGATAACCAACTCCTGAACATTGTCTTCTGACCTGCGTACATACACTTGTGCTCACAGCCACACATGAAAATAACAAATAAAAATTTTAAAAACAATATAGCAAAAGTCTACTACTGATTTCCTAAAACATTTGAGAAAGAGTAGGACCTAGACTGTGATCCTCTAAGACACAAGTGAAGAAAGAAGCAGTGGCACTAGTTTATGTATTATTTCTTGAGCACTAAGAAATCTTGGAAATTATATATACAGTGTGAAGCCTGCCATGGGTCCTTTGAAAGTTTGGTTGCTTGCCAGTGTGCTGAAAGTTAATGCATTCCACTTCACAAGAGCCAACTGTTAAATCTTCAGAAATTTTGTGAGCCATTTGTTAAATATGGATAGCCATTGTTAAAAATTAAATTACATATGCTTATAATTGAATTATATTAAAATGAAAGGTGATACTGTAAATGCATCTCTTTCTAACTCTTGCACTGTATCTCACTCTCACTGTCCTTGAAATTGGTCCATGGTGTCTGTATGGTGGAGATCCCACATAGCAGAATGCTACTATAAACCTCTTTAAACTCTACCTTTCCTGACATTATAACTATAGCATGACATCAACCATAGGGAGAAATATTTATAACATGAAAATTAGAAACCACTAAATCTCAAGACTTGGTACCTTGCTTTATTGATAGTCTAGACATTGAAAGATAATAGATCAAGTATAAATAATGAAGATAAAATTTAAAACTGTTATATCTGTAGTCATTACATCAAGATTAGCACAAAACAAATAATTTGTTTAGCATTAATAGCTATCTTCTTATTCAGAAAAAATGCCCACATCACTAATAAACAAGTGAAATTGTGATATACATCTTTGTCATTTCACTTTCATTACTCATTTAACGTAACTGGAAATGTCTACCACATTTATGTTGGTATGACATTCATTTATCATTCACAACTGTGGTTTTGTTACACATGTAAGGAATTGACAAAAATCAACACAACATTCTACAAGAATGCTTTGCCTCCTTGGAACGCAATAAAAAGAACAATGTATACCAATTTTAATTTAGTATGACAGAAATATATTTATGGACATATACAATTTTCTTTTATTCTGGAGAATTAGTTGTTCAGCTTTTATAAGCACACCACAAGCAATTTGTCCCCATGGTTTCAGGGATGCCATGATTATATCAGTAGTTAGTAGAGTCCTAGCTCATTGCTTAGGGTTTCTAAGTTTCTGCAAGTGAGGTTTGTTGAACTCCAGCCTGAGAGACAAAGATAAGAAAGCAGGGACTGTGGGAAACAGCTGGGCAAGGGCTGAGGCATGAGCATAAGACATCTAGGAAACCTGAAGGAATGAAGACAAAATCCTCACACATGCTAAGTAGTTTTAGCCAAATAGTTCTAGCTGTGTCTCTGCTTCCCCCAACTGGACCAATTGCAAGTAAGCACAGCTCTATTCATATATCCTTGTCATCTAAAGTAGGGCAATTACATTCAATTTGAAGAAACTTCTGTTGGCAGCAAAAAATTAGTATCTGAAATGGAAGGAGCTTTTATAACAGCATGTAAGAACATGAAAAATACAAGGATGAATAATATACTGAATAATATACTGAGATACACACACACACACACACACACACACACACACACACCCTGCATGTCACTGTCTGCTGTTGGCTTTACCACAAATAATGAATAGAGGACTTTGTCTATTTTAAGAGGTGTCTCAGGGGATCTACTAACATCATAATAACCAAATACCTTCTTTCAGATGAGGCTCTTGTCAAGTGAGAGTAAGACAGAACCATAAAAATCATAGTCTTTCTTGATGTTGCTACACAAACAGTAGCTATCGACCATGCTTGATATAACTCATTCTGTGTGTGTGAATGTAAAACCTTTAAGAAACCCTTTCAACTTTTGTGATGCTTTTAGAATTAAGCAGCAGCTTTCTAGTTTAATTTTAATATTTTAGTTATTAAATGTGTGTTGTGATGGAAGAGAAAAGGAATGGAGTCAACTTAAAAGTTATGAAGTGACAAATTTCAAGACAATAGCCAACACAAAATGATAAACAGGATCCTAGTGTGCCTATCTCTTCCCAGCACTACATTCAGTAACTTCAAGCTGATAGCTTTAAATTGGCTTTGCTATAAGTATTTATACCACATAACTGCCCCAAATAGATAAGAACCCCCTACCATTCAACAGCAAAAGAGTTTTTAGTGAGCAAAAGATGTACAAAAATGGACAACATGTGTACAGAATGATGTTCAGTATCACCAATTATTTTAGAAATAAAAGTCAAAACCACAATGAGATGTTGTATCAAAACTGCCAGGATTGTCACTGCCAAAAACAAAAGGCAATGGGTGCTAGACTTTTCATTTCAATTGTTGCAAGTGAGGCTAGACTTTACATTGTTGTGACAGAACACCTGATGGAACACTTTAAAAGCAGGGCACATTTGTTTCTGCTCACAATTCCTGAGACATATCTCCACTGTTGTGCATCATGGTGAGGCAGAGCATCAGAGCAGGGATGGCATAGAAGAGTAGGTTGTTTCCTCATGTTGGCCAAAAAGAAAAGCTCACATCAAAGAGGATTCCAGAGAAACATATCCTCCCAAGGGCATGTCCCCAGTGACTTTAGACCTCACCTCCCAAAGTTTCCAGAGAATGGGAACCAAGTCTTCAATCCATGAGGCTGTGAGAGATATTTCATATTTAAAGCACAATGGCAAGGATCTAGAGGAAGTAGAATCCTAATACACTATTGGTAGGGATATAAATTGGGGAGGCTATTATACAATAAAAACCATATAGAGTTCTTCTCAAAACCTAGAACTAGAGCTTTCCATATGATCCAGCAAATACATTTTTGAGTGTATGGCAGAAGGAAATTGCGATCCTGAACTCTCCTGTTCATTGTGGCATTATTCCTAGCAAACAAAATCTGCATGTACACACTGGAACAACATTATACTGAGACAGACCAGTTATAGAGGAACAACTACCACATACTACCAACTATATGTGAATTTAAAAGAGTCAAATTTATAGAAGCAAAAAGAAGAATGTTGGTTGCCAGAGGCTGAGGCAAGGGGAAATTAGAGGTTGCTGTTTCATAAGTATAGCTTTAAGTGTATAAAATGAATAATTTCTGGAGATTTCCTAACAATGTTGTCATATATTTTATAATACTATGTTGTGAAAATAAGATTCTGTGAAGAGGGTAAGTACTCTTACTACAGTTAAAAAATGATAGAGGCATACCTGATAGGACTCAGCTACCACCTTTACTTTACAACACAAGAATCCAATTTCAATTTCTCTGTCAATTTATTACCAAGTATTTCACTGCACAATATTCCCTCAACAAACTGTTTGTGTCATTCTTTACAAACCATGGGGAATAAACAAAGCATTTGCTTATTAAAGAATAAAGATCTGATGAGAAGGGGTTATAGAGTATGCTCAGTGGTTAAGAGCATTTGCTACTCTTGCAGAGGACATCAGTTTTGTTCCTAGCATCCACATAGTGGCTTAAAACCATCTGTAAGTGAAATTACAGGGGATCTGACACCCACTTCTTGCCTGTGTGGACCGTAGGCATGCTTGTGGTGTACATGCATATATGCCAGCAAAACACTTATATACATAAAATAAAAACAAATCTTTTGGCTAATTATGAAAAAAAATATCTACTGGGAATTTACTTGAATTGCCACTTAAACATATATTAGAAATATTCACTTGTATTCCAGATATTGAAGGCCAACTGAGCAGCTTTCAGAAACATTGTGTCTCACTTTCTTTTCCTGTTGCTACAATAAAATACGCAGACAAATGCAAGTTAAGGGATAAGGGTTTCTTTTGCCTCACAGTTGCACATCTCTGGGGAAAAGGTACATTACAGTCCATAACTGTGGAGAAGACACAGCAGCTAAAGCAAGAGCTAGCTGGCCACACTGCATCCATGGCGCAATGAAATGCTTGGGCTGAAAAGCTTCCTCTCTTTTTTTCATCCAGACCAGGACTCAGCCCATGGGATGCAGCCACCTATAGTGGGTAGGTCTTTCCACTTTAATTAATATAATCAAGAAAATTCTCCACAGACATGCTCAGAGGCCCACCTCCTGGGGAATTCTAGATTTGGCCAGGTTAAAAATTACCCAAAACATATCAAGACCCAGAAGAGCTTCCTCTGATGGCTGGTCCTGGTTGTCAATTTGACTGGATTAAGAGTTATCTAGGGTGAAACATACCTTGTGTTTGTAGGAGTGTTTCCAGAGGTGACTGACATCTATGACAGTGACTGGGAAGGAAATACTTAATATTATCAATGCCTTTCAACAGATTGCCAGTTTAGAAAGGAGGAAGTAGTCTAGGAGAAAGCAGATGGGGCATAGGCCTCCATTCTTTATCCTGTGCCAGTTTCTCTCAATGTCAACTAAATACCAGCATTCTCTATGCAGCTTTCAGGCTTTCCACACTATGTTGAGACAGCTAAGACGTTCAAGTACTTGGACTCACAAGCTACCAGGTTCTCTGTCTTTCCTATATGCAGATGGCCATTGCTGTACTATCCAATCTCTGTTATTTAAGCCTATTTATTAAAGCCCTGTAGTTGAAAGTTTTCCTGTCCTGACCACCAACTCCCTATCTCTGCAGCTGCTTCCAAATTACTACACAGAGACTTAATATTATTTATAAATGCTTGGTCAATAGCTCAGGCATGTTTCTAGCTAACTCACACATGTAAATCAACCATATTTCTATTTATGCCTTGCCACATGGCTCACGGCTTGTTTCCTCATTTTCTGCACATCCTGCCTGCTCCACGGCTAACTGCTGTCTCTCCTGACTCTGTCCTTTCTTCTCCCAGAGTCCCCTGTATCTTGCTGTCCTGCCTATATTTCCTGCCTGGCTATTGGCCTGTCAGCGTTTATTAACTAATGAGAGCAATTCATATTCACAGTGTACAGGATTATTCCACAGTAAAGCCCCATTTTATAATATATAGATATGACAGCTTTAGGTACATTCTTGTGGCCATTACCTCTAAAGAAGCCTGTCTAAAAGACTACCCTTCATGGACACCTTTCTATTCCAGCCTTGCATTAACATTTGAGATCATGAAGGGATCAGAAAAAGAACCTGGATTTTAAGTATTTTAGGTATGCAGATGCTCCCAGGTAGTTTAGCATTTATCATAATAGTTTCCACACATTACATTGAGTCTCAGCTCCTCACTTTTACCTGCAGAAATTTTTTATTATTTTTATTTTTGTAGCACTGGCTATCTTGGCACTCACTATGTAGACTAGGCTGGCCTTGAACTTTGAGTGATCCTTCTATTTTGATATCTGTTACATTCAAATATTCTTGTTTCTTCATTATGAATGATTATATTAAACAGAAATACAGAGAGTTTTTTTTCTGTGTTTTGCTTTCCTAAATCATGGAATACATCATATTTCATCATCAAATTATTTTAGGGAAATAATATGACAAAATTATATAAGTGAATTCTTCTTGGTGATCAAGCCATAGATGATGCCAAACTGCATCAAATTCTGAACAGAGAGAAGTCTATCTTGTGCAACTAAAACATACGGTAATGCAGTCAGGTGACAAAGAAATGAAAGGCAGAAAATGGGACATCTTCCTTTATTCTTTGAAGGAAGAGAGACAGAATATCAGTAGTTGCGCTGGAGTGCTCTTGATTGTTACTGTCAGGATAAAGCCAAGAAATGCATGATCCTAGGAAGGGGCTGTGCTGCTTAACAAGACAGGGGAAGGGAGGCATGATAGAAGAAAGGCACAAAGTATAATTTCAGTCCTAACTCATTGAAAGATAGATCTTTCTTCAGCAGAAGTGGGGGATATAGATGGCTCAGCAGGTAAAGGCACTTGCCACAAAACCTAACAACCTAATCATATATGGTGGAAGGAGAGAAATTACTCTGACAAGTTGTCCACTTTTTTCCACATGCACAAACACACCCATGCACATGTGCACGCACACACACACACACACACACACACACACACACAGAGGACGTGGAAGAAAAATTATAAAATAAATCTGAAAATTCACTTTGCATTTTTAAAATATATATAATTGCCTTTGGAAAGGACATACCTGATAAAGGACTATAATCTGAAATATAGAAATAATTTTAAACAATCAGAAAATAAACAGTTTAATTTAAACTCGTCAAGGTCCTTAACAGATACTTCATCAAAAAAGACATACTATTGGCAAACATATGAAAAGATGCTGCCTATCAGGAAAACGCAAACTCAAACAACACTGGGCTACCATACCACACCTCCTAGGATGGCCAGTCTCCAGAACACTGGCAATAGCAAATGCCAGTGGGGATATGAAGCAGTAGGAACTGTTGTTCATTGTTTATTGCATGCAGCAGTACTCAACCTGCGGGTCGCAACCCCCTTTGGAGTATGAAGGACAGTTTCACAGAGGTCACATATTAGATATCCCACATATCAGATATTTAAAATTCATAACAATAGCAAAATTATAGTTATAAAGTAGCAACAAAATAATGTTATGGCTGAGAGTCGGCACAACATGAGGAACTGTATTAAAAGGTCGCAGCATTAGGAAGGTTGAGATCCACTGGCAGAGAGGGATGCAAAATGATAGGGACACCTTATAACAGTTTCCTATAAAAGCTGATCATACTGTTACCATAAAACCTAGCTATCACAATCTTTGATATCTATTCAAATGTGCTGAAAACGTATGTCCTCAACAACACCTATGCCTGGTGTTTATAGCAGATTTCTTTATAATTGTCAAAACTTAGAAGCAACCAAATTGTCCTTTAGAAGTAAATGGATAAATAGTGGCACATCAAGATGCAGAAAATTATTTCATGCTAAAAGTAAATTAGTATCAATCCTTAAAGAGATGTGAAGGAAACTTAAATAACTGAGTGAAGTATGGGAGTCTGTGCAGTGGTTTCAATTATCTGATATACAGGAGAAGACAAAACTATGGATAGATTAAAAAATCAGTGGCTGCCAATAGCAAGGGAAATGAATGGGCAAGGCTCAGAGAATATTCTCTTTCATTTTAATGAAATTTTTATAATTTTAAAGTTTTGCATAAGTACACTGTATGTTATTCAGCATATTCTGATCCATACTTCCACTTGCCATTTTTCTATCCCTTACCCTCCCACAAGTCTCCTCTATCTCTCTAACAAGTTTGACTTCTATTTCCATGTCATAAATACACTTAGGATTTTCTGTATCTATATAAAGTCTAGGAGTTGTAAATGAGAGAAAATATGATATTTGTCTTCTTTGAGAATGGCTTCATTTATTTGTATGCATTTTCTTGCAAACAGCCTAGCTTCATTTTCCTTATCTATTTTTATGTTGTTTGACTTCTAGATTGGTTCTAGAACTTAACTATTATAAATAATACTGCAGTAATTATTAATGTTCAAGTATCTGTGATATGTTAACTTGGGGTCCTATGGGCAAATACCCAGAAGTGGTATCACTGGGTTGTACTGACCATCTAGTTACATTTTTAAGGCCCATACTGACCATCAAAGTGGCTTGACTAGTTTATGTTTCTACCAGTAGTAAATAAAAGGCTCCTATTTCTCCATATCCTTGACAGCATTTATTTGTTTTCTTAATGACTGCAATTCTCAGTGAAATAAGAATGGGAACATAGTGAAGTTTTGATTTGTGTGTCTATGATGACTAGTGAAGTTATTCATGTATTTATTAGCTAGTTGTCATTCTTCTTTGGATAGCTATCCATTCATTTTTCTCTGGGCTCAGAAGAATCTTATTGCCAATAAAATGGGTATGGTGATGTTGGATAATTCCGTTATATATTTATCAAAATCCATAGAATGTACAATCGTGAAATCTTGTATAAATTGTAGGTTTTGGGTATGATATAGGATCATCATTTGTAACAAGCATACTATGCTGGTGGGGGAATGTTGAGGCTTGCACATATTCAGTGGCAGAAAGTGTAAGAGAAATCTCAGGATGTCCCTCTCAATTTTGCTGTGAAGTCAAAACTTCTCTGAAAAATAAAGTTCATTAAAAAATTCCCAGTTAGATTGTGAATGACACACATGGCTAAAAGTAGTGACTGGATGAAAATTACTGCCAGTAAGTTGTAGCAATTGGCTATAAAGTTTCAGAATATATTTTTAAATAATGTGTATTTTACTACACATAGCTAAGAAATTCAAGTTATATTTACTCAGGTGACAATAAGAAAAACTGGACAGAATGAATTGGAGGTTTGATTTGGATCTACGGAAATGAAAAAGAGAGGTGGGATGGAGGAAAGAAGCAAGAATTATAAATTGGGGCTTTTATACTTTGGAGAGCAGCTTAGTCAGCATCCATTATAACCCATCAGAGAATGCTGAAAGTACTAACGTGGTAGTGCCATTGGGACATTGGCATCTGTGGAAAGAAAGAAGCAAAAGTGTGAGTTTCTGAGAGAAACTTTAGCATCTTTCCATCCCTGGTTCTTATTCTCCTTTCTGGGTCGTGATGCATGTGTGCATGCATGCAAGTGTGCCTGCATGTTTGCATGCATGCATGTGTGAGGAAATGAAAGGTTGTCAAAAATACCCCAACAAATGAAGAGTCACTCATAGAACTAAACCCACCCAACAGTAAGAGTTTAGATTTCTCTTCTTTTAATTTCAATTCCCAGAAGAACTACAAGAAAAAGGGTCCACAAATCCTCACATAGTCTCTAGAGCAGCAAAAGTGCAGTACAGATCAGCACAATGAGCTCCTCTCACAGCTTAACTACATAGAATTCACCCACTGCTCCAAATTGCTAGGCTACACTAAAATGACAATTTCTGAGAAATGGGGGAATTAAATGACTAAGTTGATCCACACCCACTTTTTTAGTCCCTCTCCCATTCCCAGGATTATTCAAATGCCCCCAGAAGAGCACTCCTCAGAAAAGCTCCCCTCTGCCCCTGCCTCTGTCCTTCAGTTGATAGATTCTAAAAGTACTGCATAAAGAATCTGTTCATGCTCCATAACAAACAGCTAACATTCATCGCAAGCACTGCATTTGCTAACCAGGACCAGCTCTGCACATTACTGCTGGTTCTCTATCAGGAAGACTTTTCAACCACACATATTTAGAGTGTCTAGTATGTGCACATGGCACATAAGTATATTTTTTATAGAGATACATGGATAAATAAGACAAGGAGCTTGTACTCAAAAAGGGTCATAAATAAACATAGAAGATACACAAAACCTTACAGGATGGTTATGACTGGACTACAAAATGTCACCCACAGGTGCATTAAAGGCTTAGACTCAAGCCTTCATATATTTATTAACTAGTTGTCATTCATCTTTTGAGAACAATCTGTTCATTTCTCTGGGCTCAGAAGAGTTTGAAGAGTAATAAAATTTTTCTATATGGTGACATTAGATAATGCCATTATACATTTATCAAAATCCTATTATTTGTAGAGATTTTGGAATGTTTGGGAGGTAGGTAACAGCTGGAAAATTACATCACTATAAGCATGTCTTTAAGAACCCAGTCTCTTTAGGTAGCCCATGAAGTAAAGAGGCTCCCTTGCCAGGCATTTCTGCCACTGTGATGTTCTGTCCAAATGCAAGGAGCCAAGCAAACATGGACTCAACCTTTTGTAAGTGTGAGTCCAAATAAACCATTTCTCCTGGAAGAGCTAACTAATACAATAACTGAGTGAAACCTAGCTCTTAACAGAGCAGAAGCACAGAAGTACGTAAGCATGTGGCATCTGGAAAGATTAAGGCCAAGAGGAATCAGGATGAAAATTACCAGCTCATCCTTACTATTTACCATGTGCTCAGATTGCATAATAAGCCCCTTTTTCATAAACCATCTCATTTAATTCTCATAATCAAAAAAGTAGCTTCATTTCCACTTAAAGATATAAAAAAAATAAACAATACGTCCAAAATCATGTAACTAGTTAAAGCTTGGAATTAGTCTGCTACAGTCTGTATGTTTGTGTCTCTCAAATTCATAGTTAAGATTAGATTGTAACTAATTCACAAAGGGATTCAGTCTTGATTGTGGAGCTCTCATAATTAGAATTTGTCTGTTTAAAATAGAACTGAAGAGATCTAAGCCCCTTCCTCGCAATGCAAAGATGGTTTAGGAATTGGGCTCTCACCAGACATTAAATCCATAGGCACATTGGTCTCAGGCTGCCTGACCTCCACAATTGTGCAAAATGTCCACTGTATACAATCTGCCCAGCCTATAGTATTTT
>LZPO01116993.1:86325-102075 GCA_001675575.1 Neotoma lepida | reverse complement strand
TTGCTTCCAGGCTCTGTAAAAGGACATGCTTCCCATCACACCAGACTCCCTTCTTCATTCTCTATATGGTCAGTGTAGTGTCTTCTATTTGGTTATCAGCATTTGTTTGTAAAGAAGGACAGTGTGACCTCCCGGGCAGGAGGACCCTTTGAGTGAAGAAAGCCGTTAGCAAATCAATCCTAAAGTGATTTATTTCCAAGCAGTAGATAGCAAGGAGGCAGTGTATATTTATCATTTGGACAAGGCCTTAATAAAGATAAATTCAGAGTTTGAGTTCCTCTAAGAAAGTGGCTTTAACTTCCGACATATGCCAAAATGCACTTCACAGCTAATTAGGTGGTATTTACACATGCCTTACAACTGGGTTGTAGTTAGGCAGTAGGATAGTAATGTTTTCTACATTTAGATATCCCATTGATGGTCTGGAAAATCAAGGACCTTTGAGACTAAAAAGGAATGTCAAGAGTTAAATTCAAGGAGATCCTCAAAGACAATAATTAATGTATGCTCATTAAAAAAATCCATGGCAAGACTTTGCTCAGCTGCATCATAGAGGATGTATGAACAGAAAGCTGTTCTTCCCTCTACGTGATTAATAAAATCATCATTGCTGAACTCCATTTTTTAATTGTATCTCCTGTCACACAGACATGGTAACACAAATATAGGGTAAAATATTAGGACTTACTCTATTATCAAAATATTACAGAAACTGTCTTGAAAATATGAACCTAAACCAGAGGCAGGCAAGGTACACACAGCATAAAACTTAGGGAGGTCCTTCCACTTGGTCAGCAAGAGAGTCAGTACCTCCAAAATTTGGTTCCTTTGAGGTCTGGATAGCCTCACCCTAGTCCCTGCCCTGTTGATAATGTTCTGTTCTTGAACTATAATCTTCTACATCTAGCTGAAAGAGTGTAAAGAATAAAACTATATTGTACTTATAAAATCATGTACAGCTGTAGACAATATTTATTAGTACATATGGTGATAATACCATAAAACCTTATATAGCATCACTGTAAGGAATGACAGGGATCAATGTAAATTAATAACATGTCTGAATATCCATGTGACACTGCCAAGGAGAGAGTCTACAGGTGAAAGTAAAGGTTCCTACAGTTCTATGGACTGTGACTAGTGCATTAGTTGATTGCACCTAAGGGTTAATAGAAAAGAAAACTGATTTCTTCAATTATGCTATTGCTAAAATCTAGATGATAACATGACTCATTTGCTTGCCTATTAGTTCCTTTTGTATCATTGTAACAAAATGCCCAACAGAAACTTCTTATAAAGTAAAGATTTACATTTGTTCACAAATTCATAGTTTGGAAAGCAGAACAAAGCTATTGATGGTGGGGATTTGTAGAAGAAATTGCTCACCACATGGCAGCTGGAATTAGGACCAGACTATAACCTTCAAAGGTGCATTCCTAACAGCCTACTTCTGTCAGCTAGGGCCTACCTCATAAAGGTTCCATAACCTCTCAAAATAACAGACTAGCTGAGGAAGAAGAACTCAAAACATAAAACTGTAGGGGGCAGTTAATATTCAAATCATGATAGCTTGTGAAATCTTTCTATAAAATCCAAAAGGGATCCTCAGCTTTCTCTTATTCCAATATAAATTCCAAGTTGAAAATAATTCCAGTTAGGAGTTTCATCTTACAGGCAGAATATGGAGGAGACTTACAGGTCTACTTTCTTTGCTCCATGTGACTAGCATAGATTACAAAGTAACTTCTGTCTTAAACTCTACACATACCACCTCTTCTTCCACTCTAAGCTCCATGACCCAGAGCATGACTGCATATATATCAGAACTGAGAACAAGGGGATAAAATGATACCAAGTCGAGAGCAATCATTCTTATTTGCTTTAATTGGTACCCAACTTGAGATTTTACAAATGGAAGATCACTGAGTGTTTCCAGGTGAAAGGAAAAAAAAGCCACCCCTTGTAGAGCGAATCTTAAANGGTCTTATTAATTGAAAACACCAGGCCAGGTATTGAGGTAAATTCTGAATGATCAGAGAGACAGAACAAGCCACAGCCAACCTCACCTTGCCAACTCCTCAGCTGATCTTGTTTCCTCAGACTGCAGGCTTCTGAGTCCTCTCCCGAATGAATCTCAGCTCAACTGCTGCTCAAAGCCTGAAAGCTTAAGAGGCCTTCTAGCTTCTGTTTTCCACACCTTATATACCTTTCTGCTTCCTGTCACTACTTTCTAGGATTAAAGGCATGTGTCTTTCTCAAGCAAAGACATGAGATCTTAGGTGCTGGAATTAAAGGTGTGTGCCACCATGCCTGGCTGTTTCCAGTGTGGCCTTGAACTCACAGAGATCTGGATGGATCTCTGCCTCGGGAATGCTAGGATTAAAGGCATGTGCTACCACTGCCTAACCTCTATGTTTAATCTAGTGGCTGTTCTGTTCTCTGACCCCAAATAAGTTTTATTAGGGTACACAATATTTTTGGGGGACATAATATAATCACCATAACCCCTTCAACAAAATTGATCAAATTGGCTCATGAAATGTTGTGGACACACACACACACACACACACACACACACACACACACACACACACTCACTCACTATTGTTAAACAGAGAGGCTCTTGGAAGAATGCATTCCAAACACAGGCATTAGCATTTCCTTTGAAAGAGTCACATCACACTGAGAGGAAAGTCCTTGATAAAATGTGATTTCCATTTGCCGAGTTTCACTTAGCTCAGCTCTCTGGCATTTTCTCTTAGCCTGGCTAGACTTAAAGGTTTTCAATTGACCATTTTCAAACAAGTAATTAGACTAAGCAGAGTCCTGAAACCAGCATAAGTCATGCTGCCCTTCTCAAGTTTATGCTCAACTCTGAATGAGTTGAAGTCACTCATCAATTATTCAAGTAGTTATTAATTATCAGTAAGTGTTCAAGGCTTTATTCTTGGTGCTAGTGGGAGTCAGGGTGAAAGTGACAGATGCCAAAGAAATTTAGAGTCTGTTATGGGAACTGTGTAGTATGGAGGCTAAGATATGCATATGAATAGCTAATATGGGGTACAAAAGGTTATACCCCGCATGAGAGAAACAGAAAATAGTACATTCAAAGTATGTTCTGTTGATGAATATATGGGTACCACCTGGGAGCTTGTTAGAAACACAGCTTCTCACCCCTAGCCCTGACCAATTGATCCAGACTCTGTAGTCTTAGAAAGATCCATAGGTTAGTCTTACATTCACTACAATTTGAAAAGCCCCATAACTATAGCAGTACAGAGAAAGGAGAAATTCTTGCAGCTCAGGGGTCAGGAAAAGCCTGATGGAACATGACACCTGGGGTATACTTTAAGAATGTAGCACAAATTTTGAGAGCTATCAAAATTTGTCCACTGCTTTTTCCGTGCATGTGACTTGGTCCTATTTCCTAGCCCTTCTTGCAGCTGTGTGAGAATGTAACTAACTTCCAATGTGATACTATTGGAGTGGCATACTCTGCTTCCCAAAGAGTGGACTTGTCTTCTTCACGCTTCTATTTTTCTACAGTGGGAGCCATGGATGAAGTGGCACAACCCTGACTACTCAGGTGAAGATCACACCCAAGGGGATGGTACAGCAATAGTTTATTCATTTGACAACATACAAGGAGCCTAATTTCTTAAATGGTCATGCAAAACAGAAACAGCGGGAACCTGAGATTCTCAAAACAAAACTATTACATGAGAGAGAAATGAACTTCTCAAATTTTAAGCCTCTTTATGTTCTCTTTGTTACAAGTGAGTATGTTTACTCTAACATGCAATCAGAAAGAAAGTAAGAAGGATAGACTGGTTGAGACAGTAGCATAAGCAGATCCAGAGGTACATGTACATGTGTGTGGAATATTCAAGGAATCATAATAATGTGTCTGGCTGATGTATATGGTGTATGAATTTGTAATATCAAATCAAATTAGAAAGGCAAGTAAAAAAAATCAGATTACAGTTGATGGTAACTAGGAGCCACTAGCAATCTAAGAAGGGAATGAGGCAATGTTTGAGGGAACTATTCTGAGAAGTGTGTTTGGAGAGAAAAGGGTAGAAAGTCTACTTACGATTTTACAATAGACAAGCTGGATGATAATAAGAACCTCAGAGAGAGCCAGGCATGATGGCCCTTGTCTGTAATCCCAGCACTGGGAAGGTCAAAAGAAGAGTACTGCTGTAAGTATGAAGCAATACTGGGCTAGAGTGAGAACTTGTCTCAAAAAACAAACAAACAAACAAAACAAAATCTTCATGTGGAATACGACAATGCAAGTGCCCAAATTCTCAAATTTGTTCCAAAATTCTCAAACCTATTCCAAAAATCTTATAAGGATTTTGTGCTCTCAGAGTCAGAAATAATGATTGAATTCCTAATAAAGAGAAAAATTACTCACCCCATAGACCTATAGTAAATCATCAGCAGAGGTCTTTGAATGTAGATTTTGGGAAAAAGAAAAAAATGTACATATAAAAACATATCATCATCAACAAAAGCCACTTTGTGAAACTATGGAAATACATTTATCTTTTTAGCATTCCTAGAAATTAAACTAAATTGGATTTTATAAATCAAATACAGACTTCTCAATGAGAACTTCTCACTTTTGAGCTGCATTGTCTTTGACTAATTCCCTGCAATAAACATTTGACCTTAGTTGTTTTGACCCAGACTCTGTTATACCCCAAGAGCAATATACTGTTCACTGAAATTAAATTTGTTTATATTTATTTTTTGCATTGATGTATTGATTTTCTGTGTGTGTGTCAGGGTGCACACACTGTGTGGAAGGTCAGAGAACAACTTACAGAGTCAATTTTCTCCTTCCAACATTTAGGTTCCAGGGATTGAACTTGAGTCATTAGGCTTAGCACCCAAGAGCCTTTACCATCCTAAGCACCATCTCCCCAGCCAAAGGCAGTACATTCTTTACTAAGCCATTTGTCTATATTTAAATTTTAAAGAACTTCTATGTTTTTCTTCAGACAATTTAGACATTTTCATATGAGGTATATTTTGAAATAACTCATACTTACTAGAAAATAAATAAGTTTTGTGAAATGATACTCCAAGCTAGTGACTAGATAGAATTCCAGGATTATAATGAGATCCAACCAAAGCACTCCTGAGGGTGTGAGCACACAAATATTGAACTTGAAAATTACAAGCTTCAAGAGTGTAGAGAGTGCACTAAAGAAGTTGATTGAAATCAATTACCCTCTTGAAAATTAGGAGGTGTTCAGAGAACAATTAGGAAGAGTCCAATCCATATTCATTAATACAAAGTGGGTCCCCAAGTGACAGAGATATCTGCTGTGATTAACAAAGTTTTTTTTTAAAGGACAGCCTCATAAAAGAGACAGGCATGGGAAAGGCTTACAGAGCACAATGCTCACTGATATTTGTACTTTTTATTAGAAAGAAGTTATAACCTAGTTAATGGTGAGATATATTTATTAATACAATCATGTGGCATGCAATGGTATTTTGATCATTGACACATCTCTCATACAAATGTAAAAACCATATAGCCCAGGTGTTCGATAGTTTACACAGTGAGGTTTATATGTATATCTGAAATGTTTGTGCAATGATGATGAAATTTCCTAATGATATGTTTCTCAAAACCTGAGCCCATGGTTAAGCAAAATTGTGGACCACAAGTGAAGGTATTCAACTCTAGTATGAACACATACTGGAGAAAACCTCATTTTCTCCATCCCCATGACCCATTAGATAACTTGATAGCTGTCTTATTCCTTTTAGGCTACTACAACAAAATACAACAAACTAAGTTTCTTATGAACAATAGAAACATATTTCTCATAATTATGGAGGCTAGGAAATCCAAGCTTAATATACTAGTAGATGTACTGTCTAGTAAGGGCCTATTTCTGGCATCTACTTTATTAGGATGCTAATCTCAGTTAGTTAGTTGTACTAAGCATCGAAACCAGGGTCTTGGACATGCCAGATAGACATTCTTCTACCTTACTAACCCCATTCATGCATGTTCCATCCTCATGACATAACCACCTTCCATAAGCCTCATTCCTTAGTAGGGAGATAGGAATTTGACATAAATTTATGAAGGAGAGATACATTCAGTCCATAGAAATAATATTTCACATACTAGGTCACAGCCTAAATATAAGCAGAAGAGGATGTCACTGATACCTTTGAGTAAGCCCCTAACCAAAAAGTTCTGCCTTACTAGGCTGGCATTATCTAGATAGTTTCAGAATTCAATTCCAGCCATATGACGTGAATTTCAGTTCTAATCAATTGCCTATCACCTACTTGCTGTGGATCCCTGAGTGAATCATCAACCTCTTTGTAAAATACTGATGAAAGCACTTGCCAATCTCACAAAATTGTTTAATTATCAAATATATTTGCATGTGTGAAAATTGACTGTTGCTATACACTGTAAGTGCAAAGGATTCTTACAGTTTTACTATGTTCCAGGTATTGTGCTAAGTTATTCTTTGCAATTATTTTACAGAAATGAGTTTTGTTATTGTTCCATTGGATAGATAAGTGAATGAAACCTCGGAGAGTTGTCCAAGATCACACAGCTAGCAAATGGCAGAGGCAGAATGTTATGTCAAGCACATTGATCCCAGAACTCTAAACCACTGCAGTCTACTAACTTTCAATATTAATATTTACAGCTGCATAGCATTTTGTCTCCTTTTTGCTGTTATCCCACCTGTGAAATCTTTCTATACATTATAGGTTACCATGTAGGTTTATATATTTCCTCATTCAACCAACACTCAATCTTACAAGGTTAGGAAATTATTCTGGTTTCATTAAGGAGAAACTAGATTCAGGCAGAATGACCCAACCAAAGTTAATCAGCTAGTAAGTATTAGATATTCTTCCCAATGTGAAGAGGCTTGCTTACCAGTTTTGAATCTTAGGTATATGGATGTTAGGAAATGTTTCTTTTGTCATAAGAATTCCACTCCATGGGAATACTCATCTTGAGTCTGGTTGTTGTTTTTATTTTAGTTCTTTGGGATTTCATACCATGTTTTTGATCATATACACACTCCTCCCTAACTCTTCCCAGATCCTCTCCCTTTCCTAACTACCTAACTTTCCCCACACTTACAAAAAAAGTCCAGTTTGTGCTGCTCATACATTCTTGGATGTGTGAACTTCCACTGGAGTGTGATCAACCAACCTAACAAGGACTACACTCTTAAAGAAAATGGATTCTTTTTCTCCTGGCAGCTATCAGTTGCCAATAGTTCCTCAGATAGAGGTGGGCCTTCATGTCCACCTCCCCTCTTCATCCTGGAATTTAGTCTGGCTTGACCTTGCACAGGTCTTGTAAATCTGTTTATTTTTAAATGAGTTTAAGATTGGGTTCTAGGGTGTTATTATACTAAACAACCATGCTAAGTCTCAGGCTGAGATCTAATCAGGTACCTGATGAAATCTCTGAGCATTCAAATGAATTCATTAATGACCATCCTTAAATTGGATTGAATATTTAAGTCATTTTGATAGACTGAACCTCATAACCCTTCAGTGATAAACCCATACCCACGTACTACTCAATAGTACAACATATACCATTTACAAAAGCATCCATCTGTGAATTGTCATGGGATATTTGTACACTGTGTGAACATGTATTATTGTGACTGGTTTAATAAAGAGCTGAATGGCCAATAGCTAGGCAGGATAGATAGGTGGGATTTCCAGAGAGAGAAAGAAAAGGGGCAATCTAGGTGTGCAGATTATGCCAGGAGAAGCCAAGAGACATAAAGAGGAAACAGGAGGTGCAAAATGGAAGACAGGTAATGCCATGTGATAGAACAAATGGGTTAATTTAAGTTTTAAGAGCTAGTTAGGAATAAGCCTAAATTATAGGCTCAGCTTTCATAATTAATAAGAAGTCTCCATGTCATTATTTGGGAGCTGGCTGGTGGGACAGAAAAAAAGGACTCCTTACAATGGATTTTTGAAATTGCCATAAGCAATTTTTAATTCACAATTCTTTATCAGTGAATACATGAAGGTCAAGATTATATGACCTCTCTTCAGAAGATTTAAAGTCAATCCTAAATCTCATTCATCTCCTCACTCCATCTTCCCTTGAAAGGCAAGTGAAATACACATGCACGGTTGAGAAACAGAATCTTGCTTGGGGCATGCTTTCATTCCCCTTCTGGCTCTCTGCTCTCCAGATGCCCAGTGTCCTCATGCTGTCTGTCATTCCTGCATACCATCTGGTATCGTTCTCCCTGTGGTATCTCCTGACTCTCACCTATACTTATCTGTTTAAGTGACCCCTTTGCTTAGGATGTCACTTGGGATTGCAAGTTGCTCTGAGAAATTAATTACTACTGATTTGTAATGGCTGACAATGAGCTTTGTTATTCAGCACCACATTCATCCCACCCTAGATAACAGGAGGCAGCACAGAGCAGCAAATAAATATTAGGATAAAAACCTGACAGATTGAGAGGCAGGATAGCACAGTCCTAGTTCAAAATCTTAAAACAGATTTGTGTGATTTTTTCTTTCCTCTTTGAGCATCAGATTCTTAATTGTGACAAGAGACTGTTATTTGGTTTTGGAGTACCTGTACTTTCCTGAATGTACCAATAATCTGTTTCTGTTTACCCACAAATAAAAAAGATTTTAGATTTTCATATTTCTCCTATAAAACATTACTGGCTTTACTTATTTTTATATACATAGCATATTATTCTCCAGGTCGGACTATCTCCCTTTTTAAAATTTGAATGAACTCTATGGTTTGAGGAATGAATGGAAGGAGAAAATTTTAAACAGTGTTTACAGTAAAGGTCCAATACTATGAATCCTAAATGTACAAAAAGAAATTATGAAAGTTTTCTAAGCAAAGAATGACAATGTTGTAATTAGTAGTAAATGTATAATAACTAGGTGTCAATACCCATGCCGAGATCCTTACCTTCATCCTTTATAGCACCCCTATGAGCTAGGTATTTCAATCCACACATTATAAATATTGAGATGCAGATTCAGAATTTATTTAAATTACACTGCTATATACTAAGGAATCAGGAGATTTCATCTGTGCTGAATTTCAAAGCTGGGATTTTACTACAGGGTGCAAACCAGAGAGAGCTTGTGTACTTCAAACTCAAGGTGTACCAGAAAGACAACAAAGTGTTTCCATCCCCTGCAAACTCTGACCCCACATCAAACTCTAACTATCAGATGCCACACTTTTCATGGGGAAACTAACTCCTTTACTTCAGTCAAGTACCTGCCTGTCCAATGGCTCTTAGAGCTGCCCTCAGTGCCTTACCCTTCTGATGAAACATTTCCCCATGTCTTCCATAAGCAGCATTTGATGCATGTGTGACTGAAGAAATCTTGGTGTTCCCAGGAAACTAAGGTGAAATGAACAGATCACTTACAGGATTAAAAGGCATCAGGAAGGCTGAGGAGATGGCTCAGTCTGTAAAGTGTCTGCCATGTAAGCATGAAGGTCTGAGCTTGGATCTCCAGCACCAACATGAAAATACAGGCACAGTTTCATGTGCCAGTAACCCCAGTGCTGTGGAGGGAGAGAAAGGAGGATTCATGGAACTTTCTAGCCAGCTACTCTAGTTGAAGTGTTGATCTCCAGGTTCACTGAGAGACTCTGTCTGAAAAGGTAAGGAGAGTGATGAAAGACACCTGATGTTAGCTTCCAGTTTTTAGACATGAACACATAGATGAGCATACTATCAAACATACACACACACACATACACACACACACACACACACACACACACACACACGGGAGCCCACAGAGGCTTCCTAGTGAGAACTTACTCAGGATCAGAGAATCTGAGCTTGCTTTACCCAGCAGGGCTGTGTAAGGAGATGACTGACCAGGTGTTTGGAAGGGTCTACACTTGACTGTACTGTGTGCTTTGTTCTTGCAAGGCGGGAGGTCTTTTGCCTCTCCCCTTGGCATATTATAAAAAGCCCCTCTGAATAAAGGACAACGCTGTTGGGTATTGATCCAGGACCTCCCGAAGCTGTCCTGTGTTTCTGTTTTGCTTCTCATAGTCTAGATCTATCATTCTATCTGATATTTTTTTATCCCTCTCTCCTCTTCCTAAGAACCCTTCAAAAGGTGGGAGCTGGTCTCCCCATCTCCCTACACACACAAAGGACACATGGAGGAGTCAGGACATGATGCTAGTGAATAAGAAAGACTAACAAAGATTACTTCTTCCTTCATGGTTTTATCAGAGATTTTTTTTAGAAGTTCCTATAAAAACAAAAATGAAAATAAAATATAGGTGAGTACTGCTTTCCACATGTTTAATTGTAGCACTCAGGAGGCTGAAATGAACCGATTGCAAATTCAGGGCTAGCCTTGCTTACATAGTGAGTTTCAGATCAACCTATAAATATATAAAGTATATATAAATATAATATAATAAATATAAATGAACTAAAATATATAAATATATATTGACAACTAAAACCCATCTCAATCAATCAATCAATCATTAAAAAAAAAGAACAAGCTCAGCCATATTCTTCCCAACACTGGGATTAAAGAGAATGTCATCCTATGTTACATCCTATACAAAAGAATTCATTCAAGACTCTATCTTAATACTAAAAAAAATTGGTCTGGATTACCAAAAAGATATATTTCTCAAAAATTTCCCCTCGACTTATAGTGTTGTCAGTTTTTCTGTCATTATTTCTTCCCTAGACTTTATCTTGACTCTTACAAACTTCTGAATAGATCAGGCCAACTGCTGCTTGTCTCCTGAATTTTTTGCTTTTCTGGAGGAAGACAATGATCACTTCTAATACTAAATTTGCCTCCCATATCCAGTGAAGCCAGGTACTCACAGCCTCTGAAATTTCTCTTAAGGACTCAGTGGGGCACAGATCACTAGAGCAAAGGAGTGACAACAGAAAGGGGACAGAAGAGGATGAGAAGAGGGAGAAAAGAAGGGAGGGGAAAAAAGAAGTGAGAGAAAGACGACAGAGAGAGCCAGAGAGAACAGAAGGAGGGGAGTTGACAGAATATTACTAGCACCCCAAATCTCATCTCATTAATCAAAAAGAGGCCATAGACTTGGATTCAGTGACACAAAGATGACTATAAGGATGTTGCAGCTAGAATCAGTAGGTACATCTTATACTCCTGCAGAATATGAAATATATGTATACTCATATTGCTTTAAATAGAAAAAAATCATCTACCAAGCAGAAACTAGAAGTGGCTGGTGACCAGAGCTGAAGTGAACACACCCCACATAGCCTCACCTTGGCACCCATATACTTCATTATTATAGAACTCACCACTTCCCACCAAATCCAAAAGGGAAGTTCTTGAGGACAGAGAGTATCGTTGTATCTCCAGTGTCTATTACAATGCCTGGTCCATTGAAGAAACTTTACACAGGGAGCAAAACAGCAGGATTATCCATAAAGTGAGTGCTACTTTTTCACTCACTCCAGGGACTAGTGTGTTTTCCTAATGGCTTTTCGGTGATCAATAGCTTCAAATACTCTAGTGTTAAGACCTCTCAATCAATGGCCCATGATATGTTAACAAAGCAGGAAAGCACTTTCAATTTTAAGCCACTCTTCTGTAGTCTAAAAAATAACCACCCCAATAATATAGCTGATCTTTTGGGTGAGTTTGACATGCCTCTGCTTCTTAAGCAAGACCACCTGCAGCAGCAGTCTTTCCCAGCCCTTCTTCCATAAAGCAGCTTCCTTGAATTAAATATATCCTGGTAGGAGAAAACATTTCCTCCCAGCAATTGTTGCATGAACCCACAGCTGCTGCCTATTGTCAGGCACCAAGTCCAAGTAATCAGGCTTTCTTTGTATCAACTGAAGAATGAGAAATTCGCAGAGCCACCATGCCTAACTGCTTCACACCTGTGAAGCAAAGGTGGCAACAGCACTGAGCATCCTGTGGCTAAGTGGAAAATTCTCTCCTCCAAGCAGAGGCTTTTTATGTTTTCCTTAAAACTGAAACCTCTCCTCTCTGGCAGCTATATGTTATTTAAAATGCGTGCATTCGTCTCCTTACTAATCTTTAAGGTTACACATCTGCCTGGTACAGGCCTTTAGATTATGACTTTAATAGATGCCCATAAACAGAATCCATTGGCCAGTGTTAAAGTCCCAAAGTCGGGGCTGGAGAGGTGGCTCAGAGGTTAAGAGCACCGATTGTTCTTCCAGAGGTCCTGAGTTCAATTCCCAGCAAACACATGGTGGCTCACAACCATCTGTAATGAGATCTGTATACATAATAAATAAATCTTTAAAAAAAATAAAATAAAAATAAAGTCCCAAAGTATAGAGATGCCAGCAGAAAGACTTAAAAGCAACCCCATTCTAGGCTCTTTGGCCCAAGTATTTCTTGCTTGTTACAAACTAGGTACTGTTTTTAAACTATTATCTTATTTTTAAAGGTAAGAGAACCAAGGTACAATTCAGCTAATTAACATGTTGCAAGATTTCACAGCTAATGTCAACCCAGCTTCATGTGTTTTTTTTTATATTCACCTAAGTATCAACGAACCACTCTCCATACAACTAAAAGTACTGATACAAATTTTCATAAATTGTGGATTTTAAACCAAAAGAACATTTTTTAAATTTTCCTTTTTTATATATTGAAAATAGATTCTTCTTTCATACAACACTTCCCAACCACATCCCTCCCTCCCTCCACTCCCCGCAGCTCCCCTCTCCCAAAAATCTACTCTCCTCCGTTTTCCTCTTCAGAAAAGAATAGGTCTCCAAGAGATGACAGCCAAATAGGACAAAGCAAGATACAATAAGACAAGGCAAAAGCCTTCATATCAAGATTGGGCAAGGCAACCCAAAAGGAGGAATTGAATCCCAACAGCAAGGAAAAGAATCAGAGATACATTGACTCTCACAGTTAGGAGTCCCACAAAAATACCAAGCTAAAAGCCACAACATACATACAGAGGATCTATCTGGTGCAGACCCATGTAGGGCCTGTGCTTGCTGCTTCAGTCTCTGTGAGCCCATATGAGCCCTGCTTAGTTGATTCAGTGGGCCATGCTCTACTGGTATCCTTGATCCCCTCTGACTCCTACAATCTTTGCTCTCCCTCTTCCATGGTATTCCCTGGTCTCTGAGGGGAGGAACCTGTTGGAGACCTTCAATTTGGATTCTGTCTCCACATAATGCCTGGCTGTATGTCTCTGCACCTGCTCCCATCTGCTGCAGGAAGGAAGCCTCTCCAATGATGACTGGACAAGGCACTGATCAGTGAGTATAGCAGAATATCATTAGGAATCTCTCCGTCCATTCCTTGCCACCCACCTAATCCCTATCACCCCTAGTTCACCCACAAAATCTATTTCCCCTTCCCAGGGAAGGAATGCATCCCCTAAAACCTTCCTCTTTACCTAACCTCTCTGGGTCTGTGGATTGTAGTTTGATTATCATTTACTTAACAGCTAACATCCTCTTAAGTCAATACATACCATATTTGTCTATCTGGGTCTGGGTTACCTCACTCAGGATGATTTTGTTCTAGTTTAATCCATTTGTCTGCAAATTTCATGATGCATTTTTTTTAACAGCTGAGTAATACTCTATTGTGTAAATTAACCACAGTTTCTTCATCCATTCTTTTGTTGAGGGACATCTAGGTTGTTTCCAGTTTCTGGCTATTATGAATAAAGCTGCAATTAACATGGTTGATTAAATGTTCTTGTGGTAAAGATGGCGCATCCTTTGGGTATATGCCCAAGAGTGGTATAGCTGGGTCTTCTGGTAGATTGATTCCCAACTTTCTAAGGAACTGACATATTGATTTCCATAGTAGCTGTACAAGTTTGCACTCCCATCAGCAACAAAGAAATATTCCCTTTGCTCCACATCCTCACCAGCATGAACTGTCACTTGTGTTATTGATCTTAGCCATTCTGACAGGTGTAAGATGGAATCTCAAAATAGTCTTGATTTGCATTTCCCTGGTGGCTATGGATATAGAACATTGCTTTAAATGTTTCTTAGCCATTTGAGTTTCCTCTATTGAGAATTCTGTTTAGATCTCTACCAGACTTTTTAATTGGATTATTTTTTTGTTTGTTTTTGATATCTAATTTCTTGAGTTCTTTATATATTTTGGATATTAGATCTCTATAGAATGTGGAGTTGGTAAAAATCTTTTCCTATCCCATATGTTGCCTCAAATAACCTGTTGATTAATATTATTTCTATCCCTTTATATCTAGCATAGCATTTCATTTGCTGTAGACAAATGGTGATATTTGTTCTCAAAAGTTCTTGACTTGGCCAACTGTCAAGGATCATTCCAGCTGTCCTGATGGCACAGGCCTAGAATCCAATCTGCTTGGGAAGGCAGCATTTGTAGGATTGCAACTTCAAGGCCAGGTTTGGCTACATAGCAAAGTCAAGCTTGGGCAACTTATCAAGACCTGATCTCAAAATAAATTATAAAAAAGGAGGGGATGATATGCAGGGATGTTGTAGACAGCTTGCCCGAATGTGAGGCCCGAGGGTTAACCACAGCACTACAGATACACACACACACACACACACACACACACACACACACACACCGTTCAAAATTTCTTCTCAAGCTCCTATCTCAACTCCACCTCTACCTGTCAAAATGTTCTACACCTTTAAAGGCCATTTCAAACACTCCCCCATACTTGACTATCCTTTAACCTGCCCTAGTCACCCAGCTAGATACAAGTTTTTCTTCCTCATAGTTCTTCTTTGGGAAACTGTCATAGTTTATCTCTTAGTGGACATTAAGGTAATTACTTTATCATCATTTTCTACCTAAGTGTTTCTTTGATGCAGAGTTTAAGTCACATTCACATCTGAGTCCTCTGCACAGCCTGACACATTGTCTTACAAAAATACTGGGTGTGAAATACATGTTTATTGAATTTTCACTTGAGAACTAAATAAACAAGTTTACTATGAGGCAAAGAACAGTGAGAGCTGGTAAAAGAAAAAAATGCAGAATAACCTCTTTTTCCTTCTCACTAGATCACTTACTATTCTGCCAGCCTTTCCTCGATACCATGTCAACCGTGACTCTACTTAGGACCCCTTTTTGTCTCTTCCTTAGACTACCAAAGACCCTTTCCATCTCCCTTAGGGCTTCATTCTCAGCATGTAACAAAGTAGAGCCCTTTCTTTTATCTTCCCTGGGCTACCCAAAACTGTACCTGCTTTTCCTAGGACACCACACCAATCTCACTGCTGGTCAGGGTCATCTCATATTATTTTCTTCCTTAGGCTGCCAACAAGCCCACCTGCCTTCACTAAGATCCCACGCTGACCATGCTTTAACTTCTCCAGGTAGCATTCAGGCCATCTGATAGGCCACTGATAAAGGACCAAACTGGCTACATCTTTGGCTCCACCCACTTTGCCGTATCACCTTATCCAGATACTCAGCCAAGGATTCTAGGTCTGACAAAAGAACTACTCTACTTCATAAGACTCCACAAAACCATCCAGACCACCCAGCCTCTGTTCTCTCTCCAACTGCCCATGTACCCAAGGAAGAAACTAGATACCCTAGGATCCATCCACTTGGGACTGCTACAAACAGCCCACCAACATTCCTGCCTCTGGACTCTCTCTAGTAACCCAGGCAGCCCTGCTAAGAGATTCCCAAGTCCCTCAGCTCTATGGCCTTGGGATGACACCAAAC
>LZPO01116993.1:66838-86255 GCA_001675575.1 Neotoma lepida | reverse complement strand
ACACACACACACACACACACACACACACACTCATTCTATCAGCTCTGTTCCTTTAGAGAACCCTGACTAATGCAGAGGCCCACACATGTAAAAGAGGCCAAACAGACAGGATTAGAAAAGAAACTCACCAGGTCTTATTATAGGTAAAACACTAAATATACAAAACAAAGGAAAAGTATTGAAAGCTGCAAGAGAGAAGGCTCAAGTCACATATAAAGGCATGCTCATGAGAATGACAACTGATTTCTCAATGGAAACTTTAAAAGCCAGAAGAGCTTGGAGCAATGTGCTCCAAGAATGTGTTCTGAGAGAACACAGATGCCAACCCAGACTACTTTACCCAGAAAAAACATTTGCCACAACTCAGGAATTTCAAAAAAAGAAAGCCCTTCAATGACAAAAATAGACTAAAAGAATTTATGATCATTCATACTAGCCCTTAAGAGACTACTGGAAAAAATATTTTGGACTGAAGAGAAGACATCCATAAGACTATGGGAAAAAAGGATGCTAGGACACTGGTTATGCAAAATAAAGCTAAAAAACAAACAAGGTAAATCAATAAGATAACAGCAATTAATAGACATTTTTCAATAAAAAGTCTAAGTATTAATGGACTCAGTTCTCTTGATCGAAAGACACATGCTAGAAAATAGGATCCAACTTTTGATTGTATACAAGACATATCACTTTCAAGGATAGACACTGCCTTATAATGAGTAGGGTGGGAAAAGGAATTCCAGACAGACAGGGTTTCCCACTATCCCCATTCCTTTTCAATAGTGCTCAGAGCACTTGCTAGAGCAAGAAAGAGAAATTCAGGAGTTGCAAATAGTAAAAGAAGTCGAATTATCATTATTTGCAAATGATATGACATTACACATAAGAGATACCAAAATTTCCACCAGAAAGCTTCAGAAAACAATCAACAATTTCAGAAAGTGGCAAGATACAAAATTAACCTACAAAAAAATCAATAGCCTTTCTATAAACCAGCAACAAACATGGTAAAAAAGAAATTATTGACATACTCACATTCACAATAGTCTTAAAGAAAATAAAATGTCTGGGAATAAAATCTCTGAAAAGATTGAGAAAGACACGAGAAAATGGAAAGACCATACATTTGCATGGCTTGATAGGAAGTTAATAAAATGTGAAAATGATCACTCTATCAAAATCTATTTATATATTCAATGCAATCCCAATCAAAATCTCCACAACATATATCACAAAAGGAGAAAAAATATTAAAATGCCTATGGAACCACAAAAATTAATTATATCCAAAACATAAGCACATAACGGAGGTTATGGGAGGTGAATGATGCTAAGACACTGGTTATGCAAAGTAGAACTAAGAAAACAAAGTCAAAGTAATCCTGAGGGGGAAAAAATCCTAGAGAGATTACCATTCCAGAGTTTAAGCTATATTACAAAGCTATAGTAATAAAACCAGTATGGTACTGGTACAAAAATATACATGTAAACCAGTGGAATAAAACAAAGGATGCAAACATGAATACATGTCACTGTAGCCATCTTATATTCAACAAAGATGCCAAAAATCATACACTACAGAAAAGATAGCATCATCAACAAATGGTGTTGAAAAAACTGGATGTCCACATGCAAAAAAAATGAAATTAGACCCATATCTATCACCATATCTATCACACAAAAATTTGTTAATTTTCTCAGATGGGTCAAAGACTTAAATGTGAAACCTGACATACTGAAACACCTAGAAGAAAACATCAAATATCAACAGTAACCTACAGGATATAAGTGTAGGAAAGGACTTCCTGAACAGGACTCCATTTTTCCAGGAATTAAGGCCAACAATTTACAAACAGGACCTTGTAAAACTAAAAAGTCTGTGTATAGCTAAGAAACAATCTAGTGAAGAGGAAGCCCACAGAGTAGAATAGAACTGCACAACAGACAAAGGATTAATAGCTAGAATAAATAAAAAACTCAAAAACCAGAGTCAAGAAAACAAATGACATATTTAAAAATTTGCTGTGGCACTGAACAGAAAATTCTTAAAAGAAAAAATAAAAATGACTAAGAAATGTGTCAAAAATGTTCATCATCCTTAGCCATCAGGGAGTGCAAATCAAAATAACTTGGAGATTTCATCTTACCCTCCTCTGAATGGCTAAGATAAATAAACAACTTGCAACAAATGCCAGAGGAGATCCAGGAAAAAGGGAACCCTCACCCACTGTTGGTGGGATTGTCAACTGGTTCAGCAACTCCGGAAATCTGTGTGGCAAATTCTCAAAAAGCTAAAAATGAATCTACCACATGATCGAGCTATACCAATCCTTAGCATGTGCCCAAAGCACTTGACATCCTACTCCAAAGATACTTGCTCAGCCATGTCTGTTGCTGTTCTATTCACAATACCAAGGAAATAGAAACAAGTGATGAATGGATAATACACACACACACACACACACACACACACACACACACACACACGAATGTTATTTAGCCAAAATATTAAAGAAATTGTGAACTTTGCTGGTAAATTGATGAATCTAGAAAATATTATATTAACATAACTAAGACCCACAAACACAAACAAGACAAAACATGTTCTTCTGAGGCCCCTAGCTCCAAATCGTCAGATTTGAATGTATAACCTGGACTGACTACAGAAACCCAAAAAGTAAAAAGGGACCATGGGGGCACAATAGAGAGGGGAATAACAGGTTATACATGATCTAAAGGGGGAAATGGGAAAAATAGAGGGGTTAATTGGGGAGCAGGAAGAGAATCAATGCAGAGAGAGAGAAATGAGAAGGAGGAGGATAAATAACACTATGTTTGAAAATCCATAAGAAATCATAATGTCTTTATATAATATATATGTATGTATACATATATGTATATATGTGCATGTGTGTGTGCACATGCACATAAACACACACACATATATGTATATATACATATATATGTATATGTATATATATATATATAGTTTAAAAAAAGTGAAGTTATGCCACTTGGGGTGATAATGCTCCCCTAAGAGACATAGACTGTGTAACAAAACCTCCAGTACTAAGCATGAGACTCCTCCTTTTGAGTTCTTGGTCTAGAAAGTCCAAGAGGCTCCCCAAACAATGTAGGCTGTTGTTTTGCCCTTGGTTTCCCTCCCTACCTCTTAAATTGAAAGTAAGTCCCTATTGCTAAAGACACCATGCCCTTTCGACACAAGTCTCAGAGGATTCGAGCTGGACCTGACTTGAAAGCCTCCTCCCTAAGGACTAGCTTTAATGGGAAGTTGCTATGCAAGCTGTAAATGATGTGAAGCCATGAATAGTCCTATATAGCTGTGAAACCTATGAACCACAACAATTACCAAGACAGGAAGATAACCTTAAAGGTGCAGTAGCTGCACTCATATCTTGGCAGTAACCAATAGCTGACTAATTGGACTTAAGGCCCCTCAATAGGAAAGAAATCATACCTGGTACTGGAAACCTAACCAACTATACATGGTTAGTGAGGTCACGGATCTTACCAAAGAACCTATTACTGCCACTTTAGTAAAGCAGTATAATACCTAGCTGCATTCTAAATACTCTTACACCCTTATCCTATATACATTCTAAATACTTATCCTTACAGGTAAGTATATAGATCTGACCTCTCATCAAGGAAGCTTCTTTTGACAACAATCAGAGACTATTACAGTAAGTTACATCCAATCAAAATGCAGAGATCTAACTGATCATGGGGCATGCAGCTCCAGTTTATACAGCTACAACATGACTCCATGCTTAAGGTTCAGGGACTAACTCAGAAGAAAGGGCAAAAGGATTGTAAAAATCCAGGAAACCAGGAAGTCTGCTGCAAGATTGTGTCTTCTAGAAATGACTGGGAAGCCACACCATGATACTGCAACAATATGGCTTCCTAAACAACAACTGAAAAACAGCAACATCAGTAGACATGCTAATGTAGGAGGGAGAAATTTCACAGGGCCCCATCACTAGACAAATAACTACAGATAGCTAATGACTGCTGAGAGATGGTGAATCACTTTCCCCAGGGATGGCCCCCCAATTGGTTATCTAATAACCAGGTTGTATTTATACACTTGTGTGTGAGAGTATGTGCGCATACACACAGGTAAAACAATTATAATAATGAAGAGGAGGCCATGAGTTTGAGAGGAAGCAAGGTAGGAAACATGGAAGGGTTGGAGGGAAAAGGAAAAGAGAGGAAGAAATGATGCAATTGTATTTTAATTTTTAAAATAGAAAAAAAGACATTAGAAACAAGAGGGAAAAAAACAGTCATATACTCAGTGGAATGTAATACAAGACCCAGATTTAAATTCACAAAATAGAGGACAAAAATATACACTGGAGTAAGGATAGCATCTTTAACAAATGGCGTTGGGGAAACTGTCCACGTCTAGAAAAATGAAACTAGATCCTTATCTCTTATCCTACATAAAACCCCACTATAAGTGGGTCAAAGACTTTCATGTAAAACCTCAGACCCGGAAACTTCTAGAAGAGAAGGAAAGAACTGTTCTACAAAATACAGACAAAGATTAAAAAAAAAAAACAACTTTTAAATAGGACTTTAGTCACTCAGGAAATTAGATGAACAATTTACAAACAGAAGCAAAAATAACTCTATGCACCAAATGAAACAGTTAATCAAGTGAAGGGGCAGCAGTGAATAAAAGAAAATCTTTGCCAGCTAATACACATCCAACAAAGGATTATTATCTTGGATACACGAAGCATTCAAAACACAAAGCATCAAGAAGACAACTCAATCAAAAAATGAGCTACAGATCTGAACAGAGAATTCCCCAAAGAAGAAGTAAGCAATAAACACTTAAAAATTGTTTCCACTAGGGAAAAGCAAATTAAAACTACTTTGAAATTCCATAGCGCACCAATCAGAATGGGTATCACCAAGAAATCAAATGCTGACTATGGGAACAACTATGGAAATCAGTATGGAGATTTCTCATGAAGCCAGAAATAGTTTACATCTGACCCAGCTATTCAATCCCTTGATACATACCCAAAGTCCTACTTGTTCATCCACACTCATTGTCACTGTATTCACAAGTACTATGAAATAAAATCAATCTAGATGTCCATCAACTGATGGACAGATGGATATTGAAAATACCATACATATACATAATAGGTTTACTCATCTTTAAAGAAAAATGAAATTATAAAATTTTCAGATAAATGGATGGAACTCAAAAAACTATATTGAGATAGCAAACCCAGGCACAGGAAAGCAAATGCATGCTAACTCTCATATGTGGCCCCTATATTCAAATCTCTGATTTTGCATGTACAACTTGCCATTCCTATAGAACCCAGGGAACTAGAAAGAGACTACTTGGAGCAGAATGACTCGTGGGAGGAGGGAAGAGTAGAATATGGAAGATATGAGAGGTGCAATACTGAAGATGGAAAGGTTAAAACAGGTAGGGAGAGGGTAGATAAGGGAGCTGACACGGTACAGAAAGGTTAACACAAAGGGGTATGAGAAAGCTACATGAAAACTTACTATCTTGTAACAAAAATTTAAAATATTATTTGTTCATTTTTAAAATATTTGAATGAGAAACCCTTCAAGGCTAGGGAATGCTGCTATTGGAACCCAGTCTCAGGTGTAGGATGCTTCCTTGTGTGTTATTGACCAGAGGCCTCAGATACCCCCAAAACAAAGCCTCTCGGCATTGCTCTTCGTTGCTCATTGAAACTAGATGATAAGACCCTGTTGCTTAAGACATCACACACCTTGGTTGCATGATACATAGAGATAGCAAGTTGTGATTAAGCTGGAATCTTACTCCCTGCCAGCTAGCTTTCATAGTCCTGGAAGGGGCTGTGCAGGCTGCTGAGGAAGAAAAGACATCACCAGTCTTACCCAGCTATAAACTCTGTGAACTATGAGACCAGCTTGCCAAGTAAGACATGTCCACTTTTGCAGTGATAGAACTGCTGTTATGGGGATAATCAACTGCTCTGTGATTGGATTTGAAGCCTGGTGCAGAGAAGGGAATCCATATCTGGTATTGTAAACCTAGTCAAACCCCATAGTGGTGGAGATCATTGGCCCTAGTAAAGATCTGAAGACTATTGTTTAGCTAAATGGCATCAAACTGTCATTTCAATATTTATATTTATGCCAATAGACAAATGTTTCTCTTAGCCTTAATCAGAGAAGCCTGTCTTTGCTCCAAATGTTAAAAGTTAGTACCATTCTAATCATCACACAGATGGCTCTAGTGAAACTACAAAACCAAACCAAAAGTCATTAATCTTGGAAAGGGACTGGTAAAAAAAATGGAAGTGTAGTAGGCATAAGAGGGAGATAATGATGAAGGCAATAATCATAATGTATTAGTTACATGTATATAACTGTCAAAGAACACAATTTTTAAAGAATTAAATGGAAAAAATGATGTAAACTAGAAGAGACAAAATTGTGAGTGCTTAAAAGTGGGAGGAGCATGTGTAAGTATCAAAATTCTGCACATTAAAGGAAGTTCTCAAGTGTATGAGCTATCTGACATAAGAATAAAAAAACACATTTTTATAATGAGGGCACTATGAAATTGCAAATATTTGTAGGTGGATTTTTTTCTGTGTCCTGGCAGTAGCTCCCAAATAACCACAAGAGACAATATAAATTATAAATGCTTGGTTGATAGCTCAGGCTTATTTCTAACTAGCTCTCACAACTTAAATTAGCCTATTTCTATTAATCTATTTATTGCCACGTGGCTCGTGGTTTTACCTGTCCTCCAGTGTGTCTTGCTTCTTCTATGTCTCCTGGCGACTCCACTGACTCCACCCTTCTTCCTCCCAGCATTCTCAGTTTGGCTGTCCTGCCTATACTTCCTGCCTGGCTGCCAGCCAGTCAGTTTTTTATTAATTAATAAAAATAGTATATATTTGTTGTTGTTTGTTTTTGCTCTTTGTGGGCACCTGACACCCAGATCCCAAATAAATCACACACAGAGGCTTATTCTTAATTATAAATGCCCATCCTTAGCTTGGTTTGCTGCTAGCCAGCTTTTCTTAACTTTAAATTATCCCATCTACCTTTTGCCTCTCGAATTTTTCCTTTTCTTATTTCTGTGTATCTTATTTTCACTCTTACACCATGGGTGGCTGGCCCCTGGTGTCCTCTTTTCCTTGTTCTCTTGCTCTTTCTTCTTGCTTGCTTCCAGATTTCTCCTTCTATTTATTCTCTCTGCCTGCCAGCCCCTCCTATCCTTTCTCCTGCCTTGCTATTGGCCCTTCAGCTCTGTATTAGACCATCAGGTGTTTTTGATAGGCAAAGTAACACAGCCTCACAGAGTTAAACAAATGCAACATAAAAGAATGCAACACCACTTTGCATCATTAAACAAATGTTCCACAGCATAAACAAATGTAACACATCTTAAAATAATATTCTACAACATGTATTCACAGTGTACAAAAGAATTTTTCCACAGCAAATATCTCTATCACAAGGTCAAGGGAACAATGAAAATCAAATGTAATATTCAACATGATAAAATAATTCAGTTTGGTAAATGGCAATAAAATCAAGAAGAATCAACTACTTGGAAGAGAACAGTGAACTCTGTATACAGTAGGCTGTCATCGGCTAGATTAATGTCAATCTATTTCGGCAAAAATTTCAGGAGAACATAATTCCAGGAGACTTAACCACATTGGCTTTCCTTCCCAAGATAGGATAGAAGTAGTCTCATTTTGTAATACCCTAATTAGTTTTCTGATCAATTAGATTTTCACATCTCATTAATCACTATTATTTTTTGAACCCTCATTGAATGATTAGCACAATAAAGGATCTAAGTACTGCTACATCTTCAAAAATATGCTTATAAACCTTGCTGAAAATCAGCAATACAAATGTTTGGTCTAATCATTAGGGAACGTTCATCTTTGGAATGAGGCCTCCTGAAGGTCCCTACGCCTAGTTTGTCTAGCTGGACTCAAACCTAATGCTCCATCAAGAGTGCCAATGTGTCACCTCATGGATCAGTGCCTCACTGAGTATGACATAAAATTATGTTGCTATTTTTATCTATTATTCTTGATATTTTCATTCATTTATTTTTACAGAGACACAGGCAATTAAATATTGTCTATGAAAACTGGGAGTCAATCTTCCTCAAGACCCAGCTATACCACTCTTGGGCATATACCCAAGGAATGCTCAATCATACCACAAAGAAACATGCTCAACTATGTTCATAGCAGCATTATTCATAATAGCCAGAACCTGGAAACAACCTAGATGCTCCTCAACTGAAGAATGGATCAAGAAAATGTGGTACATATACACAATGGAGTACTACTCAGCAGAGAAAAAACAATGACCATATGAAATTTGCAGGCAAATGGATGGAACTAGAAAATATCATCCTGAGTGAGGTAACCCAGACCCAGAAGGCCAAACATGGTATGTACTCACTCATAAGTGGATACTAGATGTAAAGCAAAGGATAACCAGACTTCAACCCACAGCTACAGGGAGGAACCTAGGAGGGACGCATGGATTGACCAGCAAGGGAGAACTGGATGAGATCTACATGGGCTGACTAGGAGTGAGGGGGGAAATGGGAGGCGAGAGATGGAGGATGAGAGCAGAAGGGAGCTGAAGGTTCGAGCTGGAACAGGGACAGAGTGGGAGAGCAAGGTAGGAGATAACATGATAAATGGGGAAATTATGGGAATAGGGAGAAATAGAGTGCTAGAGAAGTTCCCGGGAATCCACAGGGATGACCCCACCTTAGACCACTGGCAATAATCGAGAGAGTGCCTGAACTTGCCTACTCTGGTGATCACATGGATGAATACCCTAACTGCCATCATGGAGCCCTCATCCAGTGACTGATGGAGACAGATGCGGCCAGGCACCAAGCCGAGCTCCAGGAGCCCAATCGATGGGAGAGAGGGGGCCTTCCATGAACAAGGGACAACGAGATCATGATGGGAGGGTGTACAGAGATGGCCAGCCAAACTAGTGGAGACGCATGAACTGTGGACCCATAGCTGAGGAGCCCCCATGGGCCCTCATCCAGAGACGGATGGAAGCAGATGCGGAGATTCACAGCTGGGCACCAGGCAGAGCTCCAGGAGTCCAACTGATGAGACAGAGGAGAGATTCTATGAACAAGGGACATCCAGATCATGAGGGGAAAATGTACAGAGATGGCCAGCCAGGCTGGTGGAAATGCATGAACTGTGGACCAATAACTGTGGAGCCCCCATGGTGCTGGACTGGGCCCTCTGGAAGCTTGTGACAGTTGTTTGGCTTGAACTGTTTGGGGGCCCCCAGGCAGTGGGATTGGGATCCATCCCTGGTGCAGGGGCTGGCTTTTTGGAGCCCAGTNCCTGNGGTNGGACACCTGGCACAGTCTTGGCACAGGGAGGAGNGTCTTGTCCTGCCTNGGCTGAGAGTGCCAGNCTCTGGGGACTCACCATGGGACACCTTGTCTTGGAGGAGGTGGGAATCGGGGGTGGGTTGAAGGGGGGAGTTGGCGGGATGGGAGGAGGGAGGAGAGGGGGATCTGAGGTTGAATGTAAAAGGAGTGGAAGATCTTTTTAATTAAAAAAAAGAAAAAAAATTGTCTATGAAATGCATTGTTTTTATTTGAATAACCTGATCTTTCTGCTTGTTTGATAGTAATATACAATATATATTCTCATGGCAACATAAAATACTAGCAATCAAATATTAGTTCACTAACTGTATCTATGTTTATCTATCTATATACATACACTCACTCTTTTGCTTCTCATTTTTTAAACAGTCTGTAAAACTTTGCTCAGAAACATGTTGACAACCTTAATGAGTGCATGCAAGAATGAAAGCCAAGTAATTCCAATTAACAACCAAATTCAGCAGTGTTATCCTGCTGTGGTAAGCAGCCATTTTCTTCAAGTACAAAAGCCAGTAAATTTTATTCAGTCGAGTTACACAATGCTATGAATTTCTTACAAGAGTCTGCCCTAGGAAAACCTATGAATTAATATTAATATAGAAATCTATTAATATGCACCATTTATAATAATTTCATTAAATATACAGAGTGCATAAATGGTATTCCTGAACATTCTAAAGAGAAATGCATTCATACATTTTATCCTTGAGTCAGGCACTCCCCTATTGCAGCATATTTGTATTTATAGATTTTTTTTCCCATGGAACTCAGCCTCACAGACACTTCAGTGCAGTCTCTCGCCGTCCTTTTGCAGCTTCCTGGTGGAGATGACATTTGCTCAGCTAGAGAATAGACACTTTCTAGCTGAGTTGCTCATCACACTGATACCCCAAGGCCTGGCTGATTGGCTGTCAGAGGATTCCAGCTGTTTAGCTGCTGTGATGTGTCTTTCATAGGAAAAGACATTTCCTGGAACATCAACAGCTTGTTAAGGACTTTGGAGTGCAGGGGAGAAATTTTGAAATTTTGGAAGAACTGAGTGGTTTGAACTTGGAGGAGGTGTGAAAATGAAACAGAGAAAGGGCTGAAAGGGGGGGACCTGCCCCCATCTGTGTTTGGAAAGATTCATTTCCAGAACTAACTTCACATTATTTGATGAGCAACCTTCTCTAGATTAGAAGGTCAAGTGTTTGTAGTAGAAACAGAACCTGGTGGTTACCCACCCTAGGGATGCACAGATCATCTGAGAACTTAAAAGTCATCAAAGAAGTTGGAAAACTCCTCATGAAATTGTCAGCAATTTCAGTTCAGTCTGATTTTCTTTGTGCCTTGATTTCCTCCTGTGAAAACTGAGGGCACAGAATATTCTCAGGCATGCTTGTAATACCCAGCCAGCAAAAAGCTGACCAAAGATACCTGGATTCAAAAGGTCCCTTTGGGAAGTAAAGGCAGTAAGCAGAGCATGGAGAAGGGAGGAGCAGAGTGCTAACGAGGCCATGCTTGCCAATTTGAAGCCCATGTGGGCCAATTAGCTCTGCTTTCTTCCATAGTCATTGACTGAACTCTGAACTCTGGCCAGTCATCTCACAGATCTGTGCCATTGGTCACTAGGGTCACCAAGAGAGAGAAAGTGTGGTTGGCTTAGTGAAACCTAACTAGCAGAGCTATGTCTCCAAATGTCACCTGTATGTTATAAGAAGTAGCCTAGCAATGCTTTAGGGCACCAAGTACCATTGAATAACGTGCCAAAATCCCTCTGCTTCTTGTGCTTCTCATCCTTGTCTCCCTTGTCACTCCATGGTCTCATTGCCCACTTGTGTATTTCTCTCACCAAACACATATTGAAAAGATATACGATTTACATGTAAGAATTATGTTGGACCTCTGTAACAATGGTATTTTGCACAATACCAGCACATAGCAAGAGTTCAAAGTCATTAGTGAATGGAGGTTTGTGAAGGTCCTAAATCCAGTGTTCCCAGCCATGCTTTAACAAAAATTGAGAGGGATAGGTAATTTCACCATACCATTCTGAAAACATATCTTGAAATAAAATGCACAAAATTCACACGCAAAAAGTTAATGGATAAAAAGTATTTTGGATAAAGTATTTGATATATATATATATATATATATATATATATATGCCATGTGCAAAGGGAAACACAGGAATAGTTACAATTTTCCAGGTGGTAATGGCTGTCTCTAAAGGTTGCTTAACCCAGGCTTATTTAATTAAGTAAAATAAACAAAGCAAAGCCTTTTTAAAATATGAAGTAGAGTTAGTTTATGATGGGAAATCACTGTAGCTTTAGAAGAAAAGTGCTTAAAAGGTGAGGATAGGTAGTTCTTTGTCAGAAGGCATACTCATGAAATGTACTAGGGAAGGAAGATAGATGTTTTAAATATTCACTCCACTGACAACCAAGTCATGTTTCTATAAAAAACATACTATTCTCTATTCACGACTACCACCCTTGTTAGGATTGCACTATTAGTTATCTGATGTTTAACTCACACATTACTACCTCCACAAAGCCATCCCGACCATCATCCCCAAGGTGGATTCAGTACCCATGATGGCTTGAATGAAAATGGCCCCATAGGCTCATATATTTGAATACTTGGATCCCAGTTAGTGGAAATGCTTGGGAAGGATTAGGAAGTATGGCCTTGTTTGAGAAGGTATGTCAATGGGGTAGGCTTTGAGGTTGCAAAACCCACTACATTCGAAAATACCTCTCTCTCTTTACCTTGTGGTTGTTGCCTCAACATGGAAGCTCTCAGCTACTGCTCCAGGACCATGCCTGCCTGCCTGTTGCCATGTTCTCCACCATGATGGTAGTAGACTCACCCTCTAGAACCATGGGCCCCCAAATTAGATACTTTCTTCTATGAATTGCCTTTGTCATTGTGCTTTGTCATGGCAATAGAAAAGTAACTAAGATGTTATCCATGATCTGTACCTTCAGATTCTTTTTAGTAGAGCCATTGTATTATAATTTTCATTTTACTTGTTCATCTCTTTTCATAGATTGTAAATTTTGTGAGGAAAGAAAATTCTATTATTTTTATGATCATGGAAACCTGGGAACTATTGCCAAAATTCATTGTGTTACATGCCCAAGATGAATTAAGAAATTCAAGATACTGCTATAAGCTAACCCAATCAGAAACAGATTTTATTTTAATTGGCCCTTTTGTGGCTAAATATTAATTGGGAAAAGACTAAGTAGGTGGGAATACTCTGTGAGGTAGCTGTCATTGTATGCCCATTCTACAGAGAGTAACTGAAGGTCAGACAATTTACTCTATCAGTCCCAGCATCCAAATACATGTTATATTGCTTTTTCTCCAAAAATTTTACTCTGAAATGTTTAGAAATACATTAAATTTAAAAGAATCATTGACCATCTGTCTTCATTTTGATATATCTCAATATAATTGCATACATCAATGTATTCAAATTGTATACTATATGACATAGGAAACATCATTAATGAGTATTTAATATTTTAGTCTTTCATTTAGATTTAATTTACAATGAAATGTACAAAATCTTACATGAAAAGTTGATTAAAATACATACACTTCAGTTATCCAAAGCCATGTAAAGATTTAGAACATACATGGTACAGTAGCATAACTATGGTTGACAATTAATTGCATACATCAAAATGGCTACTACAGAAGAATTTGAATATTCCTATTATAAAGAAATGATTAATGTTTGAAGTAATTGGTATGCTCAGAACCCTGATCTACTCATTGTATACACATTGTATACACATTGTATACAACTATGTAAATGTCATGTTGTACTCTATGAATATATGCAGTTGTTATGTGTCAATTAAAAATAAAAGTGTGGAAGCTGGAGAGATGGCTCAGCAGTTCAGAGTTGTTCTTCTATAGAACCCATGTTTGTTTCTCTGTACCCTTATGGTAGCTAACAGCTATCTGTAACTACAGATCAGGGGATTTGATGCCCTCTTCTGCCCTCCTGGGGCACTGCATGCATGTGGTACATACAGATACGTGCAGGCAAAATACACATGCATATAAAATAAAACAATAAAAGTTCTTAAAATAATAGTCAAAGTATTGACTAGGGAGATGGTTTAGTTGGTAAGGCACTTGCTTCTCAAGTGTGAGAGCCTGAGTTCAGATCTCCAGAATCCAGGTAAAAAGGCAGGAGTGGTGGCATGCATTTGTAATCTCCGAAATAGTGAGATGGGAAGCATTTCTGGAGCTTCCTGACCAGCTATCCTACCTTACATGGTAAAGTTCCAGCCCAATGAGAGGTCTTATCTCAATCAACAATAACAACAAAATAGAAAGCAAAAGGTACCTGATGAAGGACAGAGATTGTCCTCTGACCTCTAAACACAAGTGAGCACACATGCCAGTGTGCATCTGTACACACACGGGTACCCCCACACATACATATGTATATATGCATACATACATATATAAGTAATTTTTTGAAGTGTATCTATTTTTAAAGACTAAGTGCACTGGTGCACATCTTTATTCCAATACTGGGATACTTAATGGAACTATTATATGTGGTACATAGTAATAGACTTCTATATTAATATTTGTGGTGCTTTGAATAGGAATGGCCCCCATAGGCTTATATATTTGAATGCTTGGTTATCAGGGGTTGGCACTAGTTGAGAGGTATTAAGAGGTGTAGCCTTGTTGGAGCAGTGTGACCTTGTCGGAGTAGGTCTGTCATTTGCGGTTGGTCTTTGAGGTTTCAAATATTCAAGCCAGGCCCAATGTCTCTCTTTCTGCTGACTGTGAATCTAGATGTAGAACTCTCAGCTCCTCTCCAGCACCATGTCAGCCTGCATGCCACCATGTTTCCTGCCATGACAATAATACACTAAACCTTTGAAAGTGTAAGCCAGCCCTAATTAAATGTTTTCCTTGATAAGAGTTGCCATGGTCATGGTGTCTCTTCACAGCAATAGAACATTGACTAAGACAATATTAATTTATAGGCTTATATCTACACAAAGCCTTGTCTACAAATGCTCATTGTAGCAGTAGTCATCATGGCCAAAAATTAGAATCAAAATCTATCAACAAGGGTATGAGTAAATAAATTGGAACATATCTATTTAATTGTATGCTAATTGCATGTAAAAGCAAATATAGGTGAAGGAGAGGTAGGTGGATTTCTACATTTGAGGCCAGCCTGTTCTACATAGTAAGTGCCAGGCCAGCTAGCACCACACAGCAAGATCCTGCCTTAAAAGATATTCAGAGCTTTTCCAACACTAGAAGTCCAATGCACTTTCCAATGGGTGGGAGGAGGGAAGAAATGGGCATCTTTGATTGGTATGTAAAATGAGTAAAAAATTCCCTAATAAAAATATTCAGAGCATTATAACTCCCAAGAAAGTTTCCTGACATCCTTTTCCTGTCTACCCCATTTCCACTGACAGAAGCAGACACTGTTTCCTTATGGTACATTCTTTTACCCTAATTTAGTTTTTTTCTGCTCTAATCTCCATATGAATAGAATTATAATCTATTTACTCTAATATAAGAATTCAAATATGTGGCTCTTTAAATTAGTACTGTTTTATTACATTATTGAGAGTTATCTAACTAAATGGATATGCCCCAATTTGTTTATTCATACCCCTGTTGATGGATATTATTTCTACTTTCTGGCCATAATGACTACTGCTACAATGAGCACTGGGTGAACAAATACATTTGTATTTCTTTGGAATATATCAAATAACAGAATATCTGAATCATGGGGGTATGTATTTTTGGTATTATAAGAAATCACCAGACACTTTTCTCAAAGTAGGTATACCATTTAAAGAGTCCCATCAGCAATATTTGAAAGTTCCAATTCCTCCAAATTGTCACCAACATGTGGTTTTGTTTGTCTTTTAAATTTTAAACATAGTATGGAAGTGAGATAGCATCTCATTATCCAAATCACATGCTTTACAATTTCAGCACTAATGCTCTTAGCCTCATTGCACTTGCATATGTATATAGATATGTAAAAGCAGCCAGAGAAAGCACAAGGCACATGAAACATAGAACATAAGAATGCAAAACATCATCACAGAAGAGTGAAATAACTTGCAGCTAAAATAGTCACTGTGATTTCATGATAAGTGATAGTCATTCAAAAGCATTTACTGGGAACCTATTACATAGTGGGATATAACAGGAAAAAAACTTTAAAGGGTCTTGCTTTCATGAACATAAAATTTATTCTGGTAAGGTGTCATAATAATCAAACAAGCAAAATTCACTTCAGATGGGAATATTTGCTATAGGGTAAAATATAATGAAAAAAGTTGGGACAGGGAGAGTTGAAAAGAGGTGAATATTTTCATCCTCATTTTTGATAATTTCATACATGTATACAATGTATATGATCATATTATGCCCTTCATTTTGTTTTTATCCCTCTCCTACTCTTGATGCTCCCTTTCTTCCAAACTAGTCCTCTTCCATTTTCATATCTTTTGTGGGTGTGCATGGGTCTGATGCAGGTCTCCACAGGTACCATGTGTTCAGGATTGCAGTGGCTATGTCACATCTAGAAGAAAGCTTTTCAAAGAGCTCCTTCCTATCTTCCAGCTCTTAGTCTTTCCAGAATTTCCTCTGAGCCTTGGAGGGGCTGGTATAGATGTCCACATAGGGATGGGAACCCTGTAGCAGGGGTCCTGTGCTATTGTTCCCTTTTGGGGGAGGGGGCCAAGTAGGCACAGAGTCAAGCCACACAGACTCTGGGAGAATGTCGAAACAACAAGCTCGGTTTCTTCAGGAAGAGGCAAGCCTTATATACCCTACACCTCACCCTGGGGGAAGGTCTGATAAATATGCATCTGCTGGTGTGACATAGCTGCCTCTCATTGGTCCAGGTCGTCTCCATATCATGTTTCAGCTGCTGTTGCTAAAGCTCTTAGGCAGACCCAGGTTGGCTCTCAGAATGTATCTTTTTTACTGGTTTGGCCCTCAAGCCTCTCGGGGATGAATCATCCCACAGCACCCAACAGTAACTTATCTTCAGCATTTTAACCAGTCATGTGTCTCTGAATTAACCTTCACCTACTACAAAAGAAGCTCCTCTGGCTCGGCCTGAGAACAGCACTGGTCCATTGGTATAAACATAAATATTTAGAAAGCAGTTTGACTACCTATCCATTTAGCAAAACATCAGTAACATATTCTCCCCTAAGGCATGCAACTTCTCCAGGCACAGGCTTTTGAAATTAGATTTACAGTCCTAGACATGAATTCTCTCCTGTGGGGTAGGCTTAAAACACACTAGAAAAGCAGTTGGTTACACCAAAACAGTCTTGCAACTATTGCAATAGTGGGTGTATCTTCCCTTGCACATCAATATTTTAGCATGCATGGTTTACAACTGAGAAAGCCCATTGATGGTTTTCCCCCCTCAGCAGCCTCAGTAGCATATTCCAGCACTGGTAATGTCAGCAGGGACGAAGCTTCCTGCTAAGTTCCAGTTTGAATTTGTGTCCTGTATGCAAAGCATGTGGTGTCTTCAACTATAACCATCCAGCACTGAAGGGAAACTAACAGCAATGACAACAACCTGTATTGTTTTGGGAGGAGACGAGAATTTCATATAAGATGATGAAAGCCTTTAAGACAGGTCTTGAAGAATGAATAGGATTCAGCCAAAAGGGAATAAGTGAAAGAGTTCAAATAGAACATGGGTAGACATATAGAAATCATTAATCAATAAGAAAGGAGAAATTTTGAGCATGGTAGATGTATCAGGTCCATTTTGGAGCACAATGGGAGAGAAATCTAGAAAGATCAGGGATAGTGGCTTATGGAACTTGAATCTATTTCAGAAGACAACTCATGTATAAAATAGGTTTGAACATGAATAGCTTCAACCACATTTGCATAGAGGAAAGTTAAATTGTAGCATCCCAGTCATTTTTAATAAATATTTTGCACTGTTCTACATGTTGTATAGAAAAGACTATAGTGGAGAGAAATCAAAGATTATTGTGGGGAAACAGGGAGATAATGAGTTACCTTTCTCTATTGTTCAGGCTTAAGTCAAAGGATAACCAATGCTGTGTAAGTGGCAAAAGAAAATGTATTGAGGAAGCAGAACTAAGAGCCTTGGTAACTTGATGGGGAAATGGAAGAAGAGCTAATATTTCATCTGTTTAGAATAGCATATATCTATCTGTCAGTGGAAGTAAAACTTCAACAATGGCACAGGTCTAATATAAAATAGGGAAACTGGGTGTTCAGAACTGGATCTTCTTCTTTTGCCTTATTTTGAGATCAGGCTATGTCTTTCACTAAGTTAGTTCACATTGTGTACAACTGTTCCTCACCCTGAGAGTCTTCATTTTAGAAGACATACTTGACTCTATTTTAAGGATGACATTTCACCATGGTGGACATGGAAACAATACCATCCAGAAGCATTCATGAGGCACAGACTGATAAATAACTTATTCCTATGTATATAAATGGCTTCACAGTAGAAATTTATCAAAGTAAATTGAGACTATAGGAACACATGGGTATATTAAAATGACATCAGAAGAAGACATGCCCTAGAACTTATCAGACACAAATAACCAAGAAAAGTGGGTAAATCCCTCACCTGGACCACATAAAAAGGACACTTAACACTGTGAATACAATGACCCCACCAATCTGTCATCATATCACCCAGTATGTTAGTCAAAAGACTTAGAAAGAATTCTGGACCACCTCAGGGCTTTCACTTTGTTCAGTTCTCATAGTTCATATTGCCTACTTGACTTGCCATGTGTACACCCTCCCGTTCATCATTCTGTATGCACTGGTCATCTGTCCACCTACTAGCTTGCCTGGTCCTGCTCCTGCCCTTTGCTTTTACAGCCTTCATAGTCTCATACCTCACTTTTGCACCTCAACTGTGACCCCGTCACTTGATTCCTGTGAGGTGCTTCTGGAGACATCAGTGGAGACAGTAATGGCAGAGCATCCAAGAGACCTTCAACAAGGTTCGTAATCTTTTTCTCTTTTTGAATTCCTATTAATTTCTACCTTTTAGGATTCTTTGGACATCTTTGAACTCTGCTTCAGCCGCTTTAGCCTCTTGGAAACATATACACACAGATATAGATAGGTAGGTAGATAGATAGATAGATAGATAGATAGATAGATAGATAGATAGATTGATTGATTGCATGATATATAGTGTGTATGCATGATCTGAGAGGTAATAGCAGTAATTAAGATTAGAATAGAATAAAAGACCCCCCTGCCTTCCTTATAATAGGTTTTTTTAAAAAGGACTACACAACAAATTTTTGCCAATGAAAGTACCCTATCTTATAAATGTATTGTTATTCAATAAGTTCTGACACTGTGGAAAGACACACTGACGTGCTCATGTATGTTTCTGACATTAAGCCCTCACTACACTTTGCTAGAGCAAGGCCTGTCACCAGCCATTCTAAGTTTTTGTTTTCTTTTGCTTCTTGAGGCAGGGTATCCCTGTGTGTCTGGATAGCCTATGTAGACCAGGCTGGCCTCAATCTCTGAGATTCATCTGCCTCTGCCAAGTGCTAGGATTAAAGGTGTACACCTCTATGTCCAAATAAGCAACTTAGAGGGACATGTATTTTTCTGGGTTTTTATGCAGTGTCTATCATAAGAGTCTCTCCCAATTAGACCAGGATATCCAAGTGTATGAAAAAAAATCACACTAGAATTTTTGAACATAGCTGATATGGTGATTGTTTCCAGGATACCAAGACCAAATACCACCACCACAAATTCTTTTACCAAATTTTTTAAGCATAGGCTTGTCAAATGCCTAGACACTTCACATTCAAGAAGAGAGTGGAGAGATAATGATTCCATAATTAGGATAGGCCTTTGGTGGGAATACTATGCATGAGGTAGTTTGAAAGAAAATGGC
>LZPO01116993.1:50909-66133 GCA_001675575.1 Neotoma lepida | reverse complement strand
AGAAAGAAAGAAAGAAAGAAAGAAAGAAAGAAAGAAAGAAAGAAAGAAAGAAAGAAAGAAAGAAAAAGAAAGCATACAGCAGGAAACAGACACAGACACAGGACTTACCAATGAGTGTGCGGGAGCCTGAGTCAGTTGCTCAAGTGTATAAATAAATGGGAAAATAGTCCATGAAAAGTAATACCTGTTTTAAAGATTTTTCTGATTATTACACTGCTTGGGTGTAAAAATACAAAAGGTAAGTAAGAATTACTGACCTCAATTTTATCTGCAGGACATCAAAGTTCTGAAAATTAAAAATACCAGGATCACAGCTAATTTTCTTAGGCTAGGACACCCCACCATGCCTTACACAAATCCTAAATATGTCCTCTTTCAGGAACCTCCACTTTCTTTTTTAAATTTATTCTCTCATATTATATCCCAACCACAGTTTCCCCTCCTTCCCCTCCTTCCAACCCCTCCTTCCTACCAACCCCAAGCCCTCATCCAAGCTTCCTCTGTTTCTCTTCAGAAAAGGGCAGGCCTCCCAGGGATGGAAAGCAAACATGGCATATCAAGTTCCAGTAAGACTAAGCACCTCTCCTCATATTAAGGCTGGACAGGGCAACCCAGTAGGAAGAAAATGGTCCCAAAAGCAGGCAGAAGAGTCAGAGACAGCCCCCATTTCCACTGTTAGGAGTCCCACAAGAAGACCAAGCTACACACTGTAACAAATATACAGAGGGCCTAGGTCAGCCCCATGCAGGCTCCCTGCTTGTCAGTTCAGAGCCCCTGTGAGCCCAAGTTAGTTGAGGCTGTGAGTTTTCTTGTGGTGTCTTTGATTCCTCTGGTTCCTATAATCCTTCCCCGACTTCTTCTTCAGGATTCACCAAGCTCCACCTAATATTTGACTGTGGGTCTCTGCATCTGTTTCTAATAAGTTTCTGGATGATGATTATGTCAGGTTCCTGCCTACAAGTATACCAAAACATCATTAGGCATTATTTCATTTACTTTTTCTTTGCTGGGTATGTTTGGTTCTATCCTAGATATCTGAGCTATCCAGCCTCTGGGTCCTGGCCCTCCCGGCAGTGTCATGGTTGGGCTCCCTCTCCTAGCATGGATCTCTAGCTGAACCAGTCATTGGTTGGCCACTCCCACAACTTCTGTGCCACCTTTACTCCAGAAAATCTTGAAGGAAGGACAAATTTTAGTTCAAAGGTTTTATGGCTGGATTGGTGTCCCAATCTTTCTACTGGAAGTTTTTGTCTGATTATAGGAGATGGCAGGTTCAGGCTCCATATCCCTCATAACTACTCGTCTTGCCTAGGGTCTCCCTCATAGATTCCTGGGAGTTCCCATTGCAATAGGTTTCTACCTCATCCCTGAGATGCCCCCTAATTCCAATTGTCTCTCCCAGTACTCTCTCCCTCCATCCTCTCTCAACCTGATCCCTCCTGTTCCTGTCCCACCACAACCCCCTTCCACCCACAATGTCTGTTCTATTTCCCCTTCCCAGGGAGATTCATGCATCCCCCCTTAAGCTCTCCTTGTTACCTAGCCTCTCTGAGGACTTTCTACTAGTATATTATTTACTGAGTCACAGTTGTCCCCCAAGTTCACTCTTGTTAGCTATTGCTCATGTATGTCAGTTTACTCAGCAAATTCCTGAAACTTGGTTAAAGACACTGCCACCTTTCAGAGGCATGAGTTGGAAAGGAGGTGGATTTCAGCTTGCCAAGTGTCAAAGTAATGAACAGGGGAAGTGAAGCAAAGGGAAGCCAATGATCATCATTAGCAGGAGCTATAAAATAGCCTTCAACCAACCTTCACGTCTCTCACTTTAACTAGAGTTGCTAAAGCAAAGGGCCTTGCAAGACACAGGACAAAAGGCAGTGCCTGAGTAGAGTGAGCACCAGATCAATATATGTTGAATGAAAAAGTGAAAAAAAAAGCAAAAAGAAAAAGAAAATCCATGAGGCCAACTAGACATGTCCAGTGACCAGAGGTAAACTTTCCTCTTTGGAAATAAAATTCTTCCTCCTGCCATATTTTGTGGGATCTATTCTTTTTCTTCTGAATGCACAAAAGTATATCTGTCTTCGGTGCCTTGAGAAATGCCTCTCTCCTTATGGGATCTAAGTGTTAGTGCATACCTGCAAATGACAGTAGCACCAACTGCAATCTAAAGATTGAACCTAGCTTAATGACAGACTAATTACTCTAGTCCACATGAAATTGGTGATGACTTAACCAGTGCTGGTTTAAGCAAGAGGACAAGAGGGAGGCTTTATCTTTCCGAGTCTATACCCATCTAACCATTTATAAACCACAAGAATAACTTTCTAAATTTTAAGTGGCCTTTCTAAAAACTCAAAATCAAGACAAACACATTGAAATACTTCAAAAATTCATACTGATCTCTGCTCAATCACAATGCAGTTATTTCAAATCACTCATGATACTATCTAAAGAAATATGAGAATGCTTTGTTTGTGAAGGTATAGCTAATGCCAAGTAGTCTCTAAAAAACTTCTGGTTGGAGCTGAGAGACCAGAAGCCCTAAGAGCCTTGCTCTAAATGTTAAGAGTTCTCTAAATTCAACCCAGGATATTCTCACGGGTCTAAGCAAAGGAGAATCTTTTACTTCAGTTAAACTCTAGTGCCCTACAGAAAGTTTCACCTTGTTAAATACCACTAGGATGTGCTCGAAGGAAAAACAAAACAAAAAATATTCTCTTGGATCTCTCCAGATATAAAAGAATGAACATAGTTGCTTCTAAAGTGAAGTAGATACTCTGTATTGTTTTTCTTCCCATCTGCTGGCGTAGAAACTCTCACTTAGAACTTGTTTGTAAGTTGTTAAAACACATTTCTAAAGAGAGGGAGGGAATGAGAGGAAAGGGAGGGAGCAAAGAGAGTCTGACATTGAATTAAAGCTCAAGGAAGACACAGGAGTCCAGACCCTGAGGAATAGAAATCATAGGTCCTATTTGCCTATGATATTTAGGCTGAGATTAACAGACCCAGGGATTCGCTATAATAGAGAGGAAATCTAACTCATTAGATCTCAGTGAGAATGTAAATGATGAGATACAGTTGGCCCTGCACATCCATTTATTCCACATTTCATCAATCATAGATCAGAAATATTTGAGAAAAAATGGGTTTGTACTGAACATATACAGGCACTTTATTCTTGTCAGTAGTCTCTAAACAATACAGTATAGCAACTGTTTACATAGCAGTCACATGGTATTAGTATAAGGAATTGAATCTGGAAAGAATTTAAAGTATTTGGAAGGGTATGATTCATTTATATACAAGGATTATGATGATTTATACGCGGAATTTTAGCTTACACTGTTGAAGTATCAATACCCAGTCTTAGAATCAATCCCCATGCCAACTCTCTTGGCACTAAGGAACAGCCTTACTTGGTAAAGAAAAAAGAATGGAGCCCATTTCTAAAGGATCAACAAAAACATTATCTCCTCAAATGAAAATATAAAATAACGGTGTGAACAATTCCAGTACAATAAGGCAAGTAAGACAAAGGAATAAAACTTAGTGGAGTAAGGAGAGAGAAAGTGACAATGTGGACAGGCCCAATTTTTACTCTGATTAGAAGAAAACAAGCCAGGATGATTTTTGCCTCTATATTTACCTTTCAAGCTCCCATGCTTTTAGTGCCCCAGAAGAGAGGAGATGGGTGTAGCAGAGAAAGATCTTAAGTTTTCAATCATGATCCAGTAAGCAGAGTTGTGGGCTAACAGTCCAGAGACCCATTCTCTGCAACTCGTGTCCCCTCTTGACTGTGAGAACCTAGGCATGTCATTAAAACTTTTAGAACTCCAGTAACTTTGTGTGTCAAAGGAGAGCCTGAGTTCAGTTGTGTGATTATATACATGATTATATATCTCCAATAATTATCTCCAATATCCCTACTATTGAAGTGTTATATAAATCATGAAAACTTTTACACTTTAAGATCCAATGAGTCCATCTATGCATGGAAGAGGTTTCAACCCCCACACTATCAGTGATGTACACACCTAATACACCCATGGATGGGGAAGGGGGGAAAGGCAAGAAGAAGTGTTTTGTTGTTGTTGTTGTTGTTGTTGTTTATTTTGTTTTGTTTTTCTGAGCTTAGAAGAAAATTGACAAGAACAAAATAGATGTTTTAAAATGAAATTGTCATCTAGTTATTTTTTTATTTATTCTAACCAAGCTTGCAACAGGGATGAGTTTCAGCATAAAAAGTCTGTTGTCAAAAGCTCCATCAGATTTCCATCCACGATTTCCGCCTCAAAGTCATACAAGGGAAATTCTCTTCTGAGTCTTTACATCTCCATCAGATGACACATGAAAACAAGGGTAAGAGCAACCACATGGTGTGGAATAAGCCAACAGGATTCAGTTCTATGCCAATGTACTGGAATTACATTGACATGTAATAGACAGCTAATTTTGTTACTGGCAAGCTGAATGTTATTTTTACAGGATAAAGAACAGATTTAGATTCAGAGTTGAGTTACAAACATTTTCTGAAAAGCATCAACTAATAAATAATTTAGGTTTTGCACATTTCATACTGCCTCTTCCACATATTATTTTGGTTGGTTGTTTAGGTGATTTATTGGGTTAGGTTTGCTCTTCATAATCCTCTACTCCTATACAAGAAGCACTCAAAGTAGCTAAGCAATAGTAATAGCAAACGCTCAAATCTATCAGGTGTTTATTGTAGCCAAAGACAACTAGACCCCCATCAAGCTATGTTAGAAAATAGCTGTAGCAGATTAGATAAAGCAAAGTAGTAAACATTGAGGCCCTGGAAGAATGGCCATAGCGTTTCAAGATGCTACTATTGATATTATTTACACATATGATTTGAACCACAGCAGACTGATATCAGAGACAGTGTTCATTCTTTTGCACTGTGAGGATTCTAAAATAGCACCTGGTGAGTGGCTTTGTAGTGGTATCTCATGTGTTAGATAATTAGGATTTCTTCCACACTGTAAATCAACTACCATTTTCTCACTGGTTTACATGTAAGTTTGAGATGGGCTCTAAGTCTGTATTTGTTCTTTACAAACGAGTCCTAAGCTTCTCTTACACTGTCCCCCCACAGTCTTCTCTGCCAGATATTTAATGATACAAAGAGAACCCTTTTAGGAACGTTTTTTTTTTATATAAATTTAAAGTCATTTCACAATGGAGCAATTGACTCTTCAATAGCACAAACTAGAAAGTTAAATGAAGTTAAGAATCTGGTATAAGGACCTGCCTCGCCTGAATGTGCCAGGCTCCGGAGACGCTCCATGGGAGACCTTGCTTTGGAGGAGGTGGGAATGGAGGAGGTTGAGGGGGAAAGCTGGGGGGTGGGAGGAGGGAGGAGAGGGGGCTCTGTGGTTGGTATGTAAAATAAACAGAAAATCTTTTAATTAAAAGCAAACAAACAAACAAAAAAGAATCTGATGTATACTAAAGATAGTCCAAGTGTAAGGAGACAGTTGGTTAAACGATGTTGAAACCACTGAGAAGAAATCTAGTAAGAGGGTAAAACTGAGATAATTGTTTACATTTGACACAAATTCCAGATAAATTAGAATTTTAGTATAAAATTTGTTGTATGAAATAAAATATGAAAAAGATTACAAGAGCAAAATCATTTTAAATAACTGTGGAGCAGAGAGAAGTCATTTCAAAGTGTAACACAACATCCAGAAGCCAAAAAAGAAAAAAGTCAGGTAAAATGACTATACATAAATAGAAGTTCCAGATCTGGCAAGATGGTTTAGCAGGTAAAGGCACCTCCAGTAAAGCCTAATGCCCCGAGTTTAATCCCAGGAACCAACACGGTAGAAGTAGAGAACTGATTGCCACAGTTGTCCTCTGTTTTCCATACATGCTGTAGTGTCTGCTGGCACATGTACAGGAAGAAAGAGGGAGAGAGGGAGAGAGAGAGGCAGGGGGAGTGAGGGAGGGAAGGAGAGAGGGAGGACGAAGAGAGAGAAAGACACAAAATAAAAATGCCTCAGGTCAAGAATGTCCATGAGATTAAAAAGCAGTTAACTAAAAATATTTGTAACTAGTATCACAGAAAAGAGGCTACCTTTCCATTCATAAAATATCTATAAATCAGTTTATAAGTACCAACAGACCAATGGAAAATGGTCAGATGATGATAAGCAAGTTATCCATAGGAAATAAAATAACAAATTAAACATTTTAGTCACTCAGTTTCATCCAGGATAAGAGGGATGTAAATTTTAAAACCCATTGATATGATTTTTCACCTCTCAGACTGGTAATGACAAAAAAGGTTTGCTAACACATACTGAGGGTATGGAGAAATCGTCCCTTATAGATGGACAGGATTATAAATGAATACCATGTGTATGTGGAAAACAAGTTGGCCATGTGTATCAAAATTGAAAACACATGGGCTGGAGAGATGGCTCAGTGGTTAAAATTGAAAACACAGTTTGGACCAAGAAATTCCAATACCAATAATTTATTTTACTTAAATATTCATGGATAACAAATTAAAAGTATATAAAGATATTAACTGGAATATTTTTGTAATAGCAATAGATTAAAACTAACTCACTTGTAGAAAACTTATTTTTTTAATTTTATAAATGTTGTTATAAAAATATTTGCAAATAAATAAAAACACCACATACCAAATTAACCAGGAAATTTGTATAAAAACTTTGGTAGAGACAAACAAAACTGCCCCCCTAGGATCCTTGGTGGATTAGTTCCAGAACTCTCCATGGATACCAAAGTCCAAGATTGCCCTTTTTATGTAAAATGGTGTAACATGTGTATATTGTAGTTGGTTGAATCTGTGAGTGTGGAACCCATGGGTGTGGAACACCAATCTAACGAACATGGATTCATTATAAGTAAAACATGGACTCCCAAGTACATAGTTTAAGTGGGAGAATAAGGAAGGAATATAATCATTGTAAGGTATATAGAATGCTACCAATTGTCTAAAAACTGAAGGAGAAGAACATATCTGTACGTATATGTGAAAAGCAGTGGAGCACAATGATTCAGAGCATAGTCTGAAACCAATCAGCTTGGATTGGAATCTTGGCTTGGTCATTAAACAATGGTGATCTCTTTGAGCCTCAATCTCCTCATGAATAAGGTATAGGCAATAAAAATACCCTTCATATTGGGCGCCTTTGAAGTTTAAGTAGTTAATGCCTGAGACAGCAAACAACATGCCTGACTTGCTGCCCCAGGAGTCCAAGAAGGAGGAACCCGAGATCCAGGACAAAGATCCCTCCGGGCATACACCACTGGACTTCCTGCTGAGTTTCCTGTACGAGGACCTGGGAGAGACCCCCATTGTGTCCGAGGGCAAACTTTTGGCACAGGCATGTGATGTTCTCATCCATTCAGCTGTTACTTGTTCTTGTAATCTTGTTGCTCTATCTATTCTTTATGTTTCTTGTTCCTTCTCCTGTGGTGGTTTCTTTGAAATTAGACATTGAGAAAACTAATATGTTAAGAAATTATACAGAGATTGAGACCCTTGCTGGCATTAGGGCTGTTGAATAAGTCTTGGGAAGAAAACCTAATTGATGAACAGCCTTTAAGAGTTAAAGCACTGAGAGCTGCAGAGATGACATTTAAACAATGGTTAACACACCAGCCTGCAGCTCCATGGAAATGTCTTTCTAAAGCTGAAAAGATACAGGACTGAAGCTGTCTCTTATACACATCTAGATGTGTATAAGAGACAGGTTTTAAGACTACAAAAAATAGATTTTGTCTTAAATTTGCAGAAGAAGCATTAAAGAAATTGCAGCAAGGATGTTGCTAGGGGAAGCTAGCTGTCTGTTACCTTAACCCATTGTTTGTATTGCTGAGCTTCCTGAGAAACAGCAAGTAGATGGCCTCTGGGGTGAGAACCTCAGATGTTCTAATAATTATTAACCTGTGAAAGAATAAGTGTTGCGCTTTGACTTTTTGCTTTAGTTATTTGCCTGGAAATTTTTGTGTACAATCAGAGCTTCTGGCTTTCTGCTTTGGTTACCTGCCTGGAGACTTCTATGTATAATCAAGGGGCACAGGCTACGTTTTGATGATTTTTACAAGTGGAAACTATTATGAAAAACCCAATCACCTGTTGAATTATCTCATCCCCTATTTCCTTGTAATATTAATAAAAGACTGGGGTTGAGTCAGATCTGTAGTAGTACAGACTAGTAATAGTAGTAGACAGTATTAGTAGATAGTAGACAGTAGTAGTACAGACTAGTAATAGTAGTAGACAATAGCAGTACACAGTAGTAGTAGATAGTAGACAGTAGTAGTACAGAATAGTAGTAGTAAAGTAGAGTAGAAAACAGAATAGGATAGAGGAGAATAGAAGCAGAAGTAGAAGAAAAGAGAAGAGAAGAAAAGGAGAATAAAATAGAATAGAATAGAAAGAGAGAACAGAATGATAGAACAAGAATAGAACAAAACAAGAGAAGAAAAAAGAGAAAGGAGAAGGAGACAAAGAAGACGCACTTCTCCAGATCTGACAAGACTGTCAGCTTGCATAAATCTCTGTGTCCGAGAGTTTTTTCTTAGCGCCTTCCAGGTGTCCCTTATCTTTCAAGACCTACAAAAACTGCTGAGGCTGGTCCCCGGTAAGTTAATATATTTTTATATCTTGGAAAGATGGCTGGAACAGTAGCTCAGCAATTAACAGCACTGTGACTCTTACAGAGGGCCCAGGTTTGGTTTCCAGCACCCGCATAGTGGTTCACAGCCATTCATAATACCAGTTTCAGGGGATCTGATGCCCTCTTCTGACCTCTGTGGGCATCAGGCACATACATTGTGCCCACACAAACATACAGGCAAAATATTCATATAAATAAAATAAATAAATTTACATTAAAATCTTAGAACAGTATCTGACACAAAATATATACTATTTAAATATTAATTAAATATATAACAGTAGAGAATATACCTGAGAGGTTATATAAGAAGCTATATCTGACTAAAGGACAAAAGTGAAGACCATTTTACTATTGAACCCAATTCTTAAGTAATAGACTTTTTAAAAAAATAATACTTCTTAAACTATTAATGATTTCTATTCCCCATCACCCAAGTCTTTTACCTGACCGCATCTCCTCACTACCATTATCTACTTTGTTCCATTATTTCTATTTTTCATGCCTTCTGCTGTTATTTCTCACAGATTTTGATATGCCTCACTTTTGAACACCTCATTCACCTCATTTGTCTTGAGCTTTCTACACTCCTTCATGACTTCACTGTCTTCCCTCTGCTGATATGCCTCTGACCCATCAAAAGCACTACACTGTCTAGTTTTCAAATCTAGACATCTCACGGCCTCAAATTCAGAAGGTTAAAGTAAGCATGCTACCCTGCTCTCATCTAAACTTCTCTTTCTAATTTCATGTGATAGAAATTTGATCCTTGACTTTGCTCTCCATTCACCATCCCTCACAGCTACCACACCTAGGAATTCATCCTGACATGCTGTTCCCCCACTATTTGCAATTGGAGATATATTGGCCTCGGGCAGCCCATCTTAAACATTGATGTGTATTCTGTACATATGTATCACGTGAAGAGGATGCTAAAATAGAGATTTGGAATCAATATTGTTGTGCAGATTTTCCTGGGAAGAGGTGAACAAACATTTACCCAGGTAGGACAAAATTACCTCCAAGAAATTATTCCATCCAAGTCTAGTTTGATGAATCAATGAGTTTCATTGGGCTTATGGGACCATTGGTGAGAGAACTCCAAAAGGAACACGGGCAAATTAAGTAAGAGTAACAACATCACCATAGAATGGTGGTGTTAACTACTTATTATATAGGCAGTGGTTCTCAGCCTTCCTACTGCTGTGATCCTTTAACACAGTTCCTCATGTTGTGGTGACTTCTAACTATATTGTTATTTTGTTGCTACTTCATAAATGTAATTTTGCTACTGTTATAAATCTTAATGTAAATATCTGATATGCGGGATATCTGATATGTGACCCCTAAAGACATCACAACCCACAGGTTGAGAATTGCTGGCTTACACATTCTTCAGGAGAGAAGAGCCTCACGTACTTCATAGACTGCTTCTTCATTGTCTATGTACTGCCCAGTAAGCTTTGTAAGTGCTCCCCACTGTCATGATAGACTATTAGTGGAGTCAATCCTATGAAAGTTGCCTTTAGGAAATCACAGCTGCTCTGATTTTAAGACAGAAGTAGCCATGCTATTCCTAGATGACCAAGATTTACAGTGACTATGACAGCCAGCCTATAATATGACTGCTAATAACTCCATCACTCTATCTTCTAAACTTCCTATGCAGTTTCCTACACTGTATCATGATTGTACTGTGTCATCAAGAAAATAAGCACAGTAGTGACATCATTTCTGAAATTATATTATAGAAGACAATGTGAATTTTGTGTTAGGCTGGCACGTGCTCTCTCTCTCTCTCTCTCTCTCTCTCTCTCTCTCTCTCTTTCTCTTTCTTGTTGCTCATGCTGGAGAAGTACTGAAAAATCATTTAGAGAGTCTATGGAAAAGTTAAGATGGTGACAAATTGATGCTTCTAGCCAATATCTAATGAAAACTGAAACCACGTACCAAAAGGGCAAGAGGGGTCTTGAAAGATCCTTTGGCTTCAACCTAATCTTTCAGACACTATAACTCTAGTCAAAATCTAGAGCAGAACCTCAGGAGAGCACTACTCAGTCAAGCCCCTCCTGGGTACTTAAGCACATAAACTGTGAAATCATGTCTGTTGTTTTAAACTTTCAAATTGTGCAGTAGTTTGTGCAGCAGTAGATAGCTTGCACAGTAGGCCCAAGATGGGACTTGAAAATGTCTGCATTTCTAACAAGCTCCCAGGGGAGACTTATGTTATGTTGGTAAATATCACTTCATTGCCAGGCCCTTTACCATTGTTATAGCCTTGTAGCAAACCTCTACCATCACTGCGTTTTTGTTCCAATTTCACTATATCTCTCTTTGCTAATATACAATGGTTCCCCACTACTGACTATAAGATCAAAGTTCAAAATCTGTCTTTCAAGACCCCTTGGAAACTTTCTATATGCATGGTTTAGGGTAGCGTTTTCCACTGCTCTTTTATCAGGTCCTTTCTTCTCTTGTCAACCCCATTCCCTTATTGTCCTCTGCACATATCACATGTATTCCTACTCCTGGATCTGAATTCCTTACTAGTTCTATGTCCTCTGATTCTCTCCCAACACTCAATATACATATAGCTTGAATATCTTAAATACTCTGTAGGTATCCAAACAGAACCTTTAAGGCTTCAAGTCTATACCACTCTCCCACATAACTTCTAGCACTTCATTTGTGTCTAATAGATTCACGGGTCACACTCTCATCTTCCAAGCTCAATCTGATGCAAATTGAGTTCAGGGATAATACCTTATAAGTCATAGTCACTTCAGGACACCAGAGCCGGTGCTGGATACATAAAAAAGGAAGAGGCTGGATCTGTCACATTCAATGCTGCATGCCTATAAGCCACTGCCAAAATTTACTCTTGGGTTTTATAGCCACAGACAGAATCCTTAGAAAATCCACTTCCTTCACCCCTTCCAGCTTCCTGTACACTAGATAACTATCTCATGCATTCTAGCCACATCATTGACCGGTAAGAAGATAACACACTGAAAGGACTTCTTTCATTGTAGTGATGAAAGGGGAAATAATGCCACTGTTACTCCAAAAGCCATTGTTTTTGGATTTGAAATCCCTCCTTTGATCAGGAAGTCAGATGTGCTGTGAACTCATTAGGGTTTCCCTGAGTAGTATCAATCATCCACAAGGACACGTTGAAAAGAGACTACACTATGAATCCAGTGGCCACTGAAGGAAGACCAACTAAAAAAGATAAACATCTTATGAAAGGTAATGAATAAACCAAACAACACAGAGGTGGAGACAGACAGACACACCATCCTGAAGTCTTGTACGTTCCACACATCAGACAAAAAGACCATTTTACAAAAAGATAGACATTGTGCCGATTAATTTGAAAAACCTGAGTCCTACAAGAAGCCTAAGATAGATACTACCATTTACCAGTCAAGGAAGCTGGGACTTAGAAAGTGTAAGCAACTTCTTCAAGATCACACAAGCAGAAGTTGTTTAAGCTAGGTCTTGAATCCAGTATAGTCTGCATTCCAAAATCATAGTTTTGACCTCTACTCTCTATGTCTAGTCCTCATTCTTATTTTGGTAGAGCATGTATGGAAAGATCTATTTTGATTTGTAGAAAATTACAAAGTAGAAACAACTTACTATTCAGCTCCCATCCATACTCAGATACTTCCTCCTGTCCTATGCCTTCCCTAGGGCTACCCAATATGCATCATTAAGTAAGGAAGTAATCTCAGCCCTCTGCACCCAACAAAGCATACTCATCCTATATTTCAGGCCCTTAATTCCACAGCCCGTGGGGTGGCAATGAATGTAATGAAATAATCAAATCCTGTTACTAGGTAACTAATGGGTTACCCCTCCCAGGTAATATAAAACATTAGCTCTATTAAAACAGAAAGCCCCTAAAGAGGAAATATAATGACAGGAATGTGGGCACCTTGGCAGGCCCAGGAGGAAACATGTTTGGAACCAAAAGACCTTTTTATGTCCCTCCTATCATGCCTATTCTTCCTTATGGGTTTGATATATGCCTTAAACACTTCATTTCTTGCATTTTTGTACTTAACAGCTAGCAGTAGAACAAAATGCAGCTTCTTAAAAAAATTCTAATGGAGTTTCCAATTCTCAATTAAAAGAACTATCTTTCCATCCATCTATTTATCCCTGCCAAGCATTTTTGTTTTGAAGCTGGAAGTTTCATTATCTGAAATTTCCAGGCAATTACTGGGTCTAGTAACTCCCAAGATGTGAACATTTTTTTCCTAACAGTCAGTGAAAAGTGGCTTAAGTAAACTGTGTGTGTGTGTGTGTGTTAAGGAAAGTGTTCTCTAGGAATAAGGGGAGTGGTGAAGGCAGGTGGGACCAGAGGCATTGGGAACCATATCTGAGCATATGTTTGTCTCATTTGACATTATAAGCTCCAGAAATATTAATGAATAGCCCTCCAAGTCCCATTGGAAGCTTTTAGATTTACAGCTTTAAACAACCACTCATCCTCATTTTGGCATAAATAAAGTCAAACCAAAATTTGTCATAGTTTATAATGCTTGTTAATGAAGAACATCAGAAATTAATGCTTATTAGGATGCTCATTAATATGCACGGTGCTTGCCAGTTTGACTTAATTAAGTGAAGCAACACTTCATGATTGTATTGTGTGGCCCAGCAGAGAAAGGGGGCTATTAAAGTCCGAAAGGTGTTCCCTGGGGACAGCATTAGCAGTATTGCTGGGTGGGGTACCTGTCAACTTCTTCTGGAAGCTTCCAGGCAGGTTAGAAAACAGGAAGCTCTTAGATAGCAAGTGGCTGTGGCCTCTGCTGGGATGTATGGTCCCACACTCATTTCCCTGTTCTACAGTGTTATTTGGGGAATTGAACTGAATTATATCATGGGAAGTGGTACAATCCAATCTTAGTCAAGAAAGAGCACTAAAGAAGGGAGGAAGTAGGAGACCAAAACAGGAACAAGAATAATACACCTTGCAAGGTAATGGAAGATCAAAACAGGAAAAATACAACTTGCCAGTTAATGGTTCTGTTTGTAGTTAAGACAGTAAAAAGTCCTCTGTTTGTCCTCTGCTTGTTTGACAGATCTGCACTGGATGTACTTGATCACATGTGGACGGGAGGTACGTGAACAGGAAATATGTCAGGATGTACACTTGCCCCCGATTGGATGAAGGCAGGAAGTACACAGGTAGGAAGTACATCAGGATATATGCTTGCCCCTGATTGGATCTAATGGTAAATACAGTGGACCTGTGGTTTTGCTTGTTTAAGCCTCTGCAAAACGTGACTTGAGGCCATTTCCTGGGAACCAAAGATGATCCTGGCAAGAGCCCATCCTCCTGGCTAGTATTTAATTAAAGCTTACTTCAAAATTGTCTCAAAGATTGTTGTATTGGTCTTATTCTCAACCAGTGGGATTAACAGAACCTTAAAGCATTAAGCTCAAAACAAGTACTTTGGGGCACAATGAGGAAGTAAGAAGAGAAGTAAATAATTATTTTACAAAAATATAAGGAACAAGGGAGAAACAAGAGTCAGGTATCCAGACATTAATATGTTTCAAAGGAGAGGACATAGTTAGGATTGTTTATGTGAGAATTTTGTTGTTGCTGTCATTCTGAATTTTTTGAGACTGTTGCTAACATGTTCACAAACATTCCAAACTTATTTATTCCAGTGGGTCACTGTAAATTAAACATAGTGCTTGATCTGTGGAACTTGTGACCCATACTTAAAAAGTTTTAAACTTGGAAGAAAATATCAAAGGACAAAATGACAGTGGGACTGGGGGATTTGAATGCTGGGTCTACTACCTACTGTACAGATGGATGAACATGGGGAAGCCACTTCACCTTGCTAAGCTTCCATTTCCTCATCTGTACACTGTTGGACTGAGCTGTAGGAAGTGGTCATTTCATTTTGTAGTTCAAGATGCTCAAAAATAGGCAATTTCCTGTAGTTTAATCTAATATAAGGATTAGGCAGGATAGTATATTTTAAAACAATTTTAAACCAAAGAGCTCTGCTGCCAGTAGCATATATAGCATTTCTCTTGGGTCAGCTCCACTTTTGTGCAAGCAGCTTTCCTAGGTGGACAACCCATCATGTCAAAAGCAGTTTAAAGAAGGAAAAGTTTATTAGGCCTTATAGCTTGAAGTCATAGTTTATAATGATCAGAAAGGCACAGAGATAGGAGCATAAGGCAGCTGGTTACACTCTGTCCATAGTCAGGACAAAGAGAGAAATGAATGCTGGCACATAGACCACTTCACTTATTCACTCAACCTAGGATCCTAGCCATTGGAATGGTGCTATACACATTTAACATGGTCTTCTTAACTCAATTAACTAAAAATTAGAAACTTCCTCGTGGACATGAATTGTATGCTATTCTGTTGATATTAATGGATTTTTTTTCAGAACCTCTCAACATAGTTACTGATGGGAATGTCTTTCTAAAAATGTGTTGCTCTGATTGGTTGATAAATAAAGCTGTTTGGCCAATGGTGAGGCAGAATAAGGTTAGGCG
>LZPO01116993.1:0-47949 GCA_001675575.1 Neotoma lepida | reverse complement strand
GTTCGAGGCCAGCCTGGGCTACCGAGTGAGTTCCAGGAAAGGCGCAAAGCTACACAGAGAAACCCTGTCTCAAACAAACAAACAAACAAACAAAAAGATATAATCAGGAATAGGAAGCATCCCTTATATATAACTCACATCTGATCCCATACAGGTCTGCCAGGCCCTCTAGCACAAGGTAATGATGAGATTGAAAAACTATTGATAGGAAATGTGCTAGAAGCCTCAGAATTTCATAAAAAATATGTCAATAGTAAAGGTTTTAAAAAGGATTTTTCCATAACCTGGCAACAAGCCAAGGAAATTGTAAGGAAATTGTAAGGAAATGTCCTACTTGCCCCTTTTACAATCAGACTCCATTACCAGCAGGATGTAACCCAAAGGGTACTCAGAGGAATGAAATTTGGCAGATGGATGTGTTTCACTTTGCAGAATTTGGAAAACTGAAATATGTACACCACACTATAGACACTTATTCAGGATTTCAATGGGCAACTGCTTTGAGTTCTGAAAAAGCTGATTCTGTAATCACACATTTGCTAGAAGTTATGACCATAATGGGTATACCTGTACAAATTAAAACTGACAATGCTCCAGCATATGTTTCTAGTAAAATGAAACAGTTTTTGCTTATTACAATATAAAGTGTATTACAGGTATACCATATAATCCTACAGGCCAAGCAGTTATAGAAAGATCAAATCGAACTCTGAAGGATATGCTAAATAAACAGAAAGGGGTAACAAAACCCCCAGAAATAGATTACATAATGCTCTATTAATTTTGAATTTTCTCAATGCTAATGAGAAAGGAACAACAGCTGTAGAGAGACATTGAATAATAGAAAAAACTAGAGAGTTAAATCAGCCTATATACTTTGAGGATGTGCTGACCTCAGAATAGAAACCAGGTTATGTGTTACATTGGGGATGAGGTTTTGCTTTTGTTTCTACAGGAGAAGAAATGCTATGGATACCATCAAAATTGATAAAGGTTAGATTTGAACTAGAGAGACCTCTTAAATAGAAGAGGTGATAGTTCATCAACCAGCATGACCACCCAATTTAAAATTAACTTATACGACTAACAAATGCTTTTTCATTTAATCAGATATAACTTGCCAAAAGGGAACCTTCCCAAAGTTAGGCTTGGGGAAGTGTTTTTGTCTTTCAGGAGAATGAAGGTTAAGGAATTTGAAGAACACTGAACAAATGAGATATCTGAAGAAAAAGGACAAATCATCCAGAGTAAATATCCAAAGAAAAAGAGTAAAATGGCCAATTGATATATCATATATAAAATTCATACGTCTTCTTAAATGTTTGTTTCTGCTTTTCTCTACAGACACTTAACACAAATGGTCTTTACGTAGTCCCAGTTCAATTAAAAATTAAAGCTGGCTTTGGAGTTGGAGAATGGCTCTCTCCTTCTTTTTGTTAAAAGGAAAATACAAAATCTCTGTATCATGTCAGAAGAGCCATCTGATATGGGACAGAAGAAAACCAAAAAATTAAAGGACTATTATATTGCTACTAATTTCAACTCTTTGGTTCTATTTTGATTCTTTAAACTCTTCTTAAGGTATAAATTTTATATCAAAATTTATAAGATTGATATATACATATATATATATTTTAAACTTTTGTCATGATATTAATGGTCATAGAGAGTACCAATTAATTTTTTTAAAAAAGGCTTCATTTAGCTGCCTATACATGTTTTTGTGTTTGAGTCTCTATCAGTTTTCTAGAGGGAATCATGACCAGGCCTGACAGAAAATTTGAAGTCTCCAGAAAGATGATGAGGCCCCACAACGATGATTCCACATGGATGATAATAATACCACTAAGCTGACAAACATCCAAAAATCAGCTTTGCACTACAAACTGCTCAGGACAATCTCNAGATGGCTAGCTGACATGATTCAGCCTCACAGATTATTGAGGGAAGACTTGAGATAAGCCCCTCACTTTTGTGTTATGCAGAGACTGGATAACAAATGATACAGCTACCACTGCAGACTTGACAATTAATCCAAAAATTTTCTTTTCAGCATCCCCTTAAGATGTGTTTGCCCACAAACAGCAGGAAGCAATTTTGAGAAAACAATGCCCACATTCCCAAGAGGTGAGGCAGGAGGTTTTCAATTTTTCAATGGGTTTTGGGTTTGGGATAATTTTCATTGTTTAGGGTGGTTGGTTACAAATGATAGTTTTTGGTTTTTCAATGGGTTTTGGGTTTGGGATAATTTTCATTGTTTAGAATGGTTGGTTACAATTGGTTTTTGGTCTTTCAATGGGTTTTAGGTTTGGGATAATTTTCATTGTTTAGGACGGTTGATTACAAGTTATTATTGTTAATGGTCAGAAGAAAGGCTAAACAAAGGAAATTAGATTTAAGGTACTTGTTTGAAAAAAAATGAGGATATAGATAAGAGGTAGATTATTCAATTATTAGGATATAGAGAAATGAGAGTTAGTAGTCACTACAATCAAACTTGCAGTCATATTAGGTGTTTTCAAGGTTAAGCAGAAATATATTTTATTTTATTTATGTATTTTTTTTTTGGTTTTTCGAGACAAGGTTTCTCTGTGTAGCTTTGGCGCCTTTCCTAGAACTCACTTGGTAGCCCAGGCTGGTCTCGAACTCAGAGATCTGCCTGCTTCTGCCTCCCGAATGCTGGGATTAAAGGCGTGTGCTACCACCGCCCAGCTGCAGAGATATATTTTAGATAGACAGGTCATCTTCAAACCCTTCAGAGACCTACAGAATATGACATTTAAAATGTTTTAAAAACTTAGACTTTCTGGACAGTGATATGCATCTGCTCCTGGCATCACTGATTTACTTCAAGGAGAAAGATGGGCATCGAAGACACTCCATATGGAGTTTATTTTCTTCTTGACAAAAATAGCCATTTGGGCAAGAAACTGTTCTTGCCTGGACTGCTTAAAAAAATGTTATATCGACTGGACATGCAGAACCCATAGGAAGGTGACCACTGAACTTTGCAAGACAAGATGGTCCTTCAGGTTCCTACTTCGAAGAAGACACTGCCAGACATTCTCAGGACACAGAGAGAAGCGACTGAGAGACTCTAGGCCTGCAAGTTGAAGAATGGACACCCCAACCTTACAGAAGAACTTTGGACAACTGTCCAGGCAGCCAGCTGTCTCTGTCATTCTAGGTTTGTGGAAGTTGCTTACAATGCTCTTTCTATTTACTTAGATAATATTATATCCTTCTGAGGTCTTTGATGTAGTTGAAGACTAGATAGTTATAATTTTCCTTCTGAGGTCTTTGATGTAGTTGAAGACTAGATAGTTATAATTTTCCTTGGTTATGATAAAAATTAGATATAAAACTTTAGACTCACAAATAAACGATAGATAGAATATTTTCTTTAAATTTGCCAAATACAAATAGACCAGATATTGTAACTGTAATTCTTGCTTGATAACTGTTTTATTTTATGTAATTTTACTATGTTGAAGTTAAAACCTTCCTTTTGAATAGAAAGAAAAAAGGAAATGATGTAGATGTCTTTTGTACACTGTGAATATGTTTTGCTCTTATTGGTTGATAAATAAAATGCTGATTGGCCAGTAGCCAGGCAGGAAATATAGGTGGGATAAGCAGACAAGGAGAATTGTGGGAAAAGGAATATTGAGGGAGGAGACGCCAGCCACTGCTGGAAGGAACAACATACCAGCAGGCTGGTAAAGCCACAGAACATGTGGCAAAACAGATTAAAAGAAATGGGTTAGTTTAAGTGTAAGAGCTAGTCAGTAATAAGCCTGAACTAATGGCCAAGGAGTTATAATTAATATAAGCCTCTGAGTAATTATTTTATAAGCGGCTGTGGGACCATGGGGCCTGGCAGGACCCAGACAATGCTTTCTCTTACAGACATGGCCAAAGATTTTTCTTGTTGACTCTACATCTTGTCAAGTTGACAATCAATATTAACCATTTAAATATTTACAATCAGCCAGTATCAATGTATATGCATATGGTTTCTATTATGCTTCACTTATAGAAGCATCTAAACCAAATCAAAACTCTTTTCTAAACAATGGCAAAGGTTTTTCTAACTTAAGACTCAGAATTAGGATAGCAATAACACAAAGACCATCATTATGAAGCATTATCATTGACACTGTTTACAATTATTTTTAAATGCACTACCTTTCTTCAGTTGATAGTAAACAGAAATTGTTAAAAAGTTATTTAAAATGGCGATACACACACTCATACCCCTCTCTGTATTTCTTTTTCTAAGTGGACCAAAAAACCTTCCTGGAAAGAAATAGTACAGATTTGTACAAGAAAAAGTAAACATGATAATATGACACCAAAATATTAAGTATGGTAGGTCCAAGTATTACTAAGAAGAGAAGGTAGGACAGCAAAACAAGTAAATTGGGTAGAGATTATGCAGGGACTAGTCATCAGAGCAATCACTAAGTCAAGCCCATATAGCAGGCTAGAGTATGCACAAAGAAACAACAGGGAAAGGAGAGTGATAGTTTAGGAGCCTGATAAACAACCAATAACCAAAAGCTCATAAATGCTTAAGGACTAAAAAGGGCCACCATTAAGATCTCTAAGAAAGGTAGAAATGCAGAGAAGTGTAAGCGACCAAATTTGAAGACACCAAGCAATATAATAGAATAAAGTATAACTCAAACAAAATTAAAATACTAGCCTTTGGGAGGATAGAATATAATAAGATAAAAAATTCCTTCATCCATTTGTGGCATTGCTAGTCTGGTACTTACAAGGAATGGAGAAAGTGGGTTAAGCAGAACACTATTCCAATAAAGGGGATCAAGGTGTTGGTAGGAAAAAGATAGTTCTATATGTAGCAAAAGGAAAGTAACCAGCTTTGAGAAAGTAAACAGAAAGCCCGAACATACACAATCCTCTGCCAATCATGCAGCGAAGACTTGGAATCTCTCTGAGGAACGGAAAATATTAAGTTAGAATAATTTGCTTTATCATTCAAGGCAGATAAGAGGCAAATGGCATATTGTATTGGGCACACATATCTAGTAGAGATAAAGCTGCAACCTTTGATAGGTACATTGTATTGTGTCTGTTCAGCAGGCAGTCTGGCATTTTTTTCTTGCTTTCCTAAGTCTGAGCTTCATTCTTAAACAAACCAACTGCAGGGTATTTCCACAATGACTTGAGACCATTCTTTAGCCTTTTCCTGCTCTGAAAATATTCCCTCCTTGGGTTCTTTGTTCAGAAACATATTAGTCTGCATTTATATATTTTGGATGTTATTGTTTCTTTACTCATTGTTGCACTTCAAACTGCAGCATTCGCCAAACTTGAGATTTTGATCACTGCATCATCTTCCAGCTCATTAATGTAAATAATAAAGAACCTGGTTTCTGATGCCAGTCCCTTTCAGAACTATATTAATAATTCATTTCCAGCTTGATAAAGTCCTTTCAGCAGCTGCTTTCTTTGAGGTTTTGCTCCTTATAGTGGCGATAGGTCAATTGTCTTATGGTGAAATTGAACCAGGGGGTCTGAGAAAGGCATTGGTATTCCCTGCATGTGGCCACGAGGGATTAATAGTGTGCATTGGGGGTGGTGGCACCAAGTCCACTTCTAAGGATCCCTCTGGAGACTCAGCCTCTTGTTTCGGTATTCTTTCCAAATCTCCTCTTTTTAGCATTAATTATGAAGACAACGAGCTCAGCGCCAAAGTGTAGGAGCTAAATACCTAGTTATTTCACAGGGAATGAAAAGTCTGCTTGTCAGCCAAGCAAATTTTTTCCTTTCTTTATAAGAGGATATTCATTCTGCCCTAGTGAGTTTGGCTCAGAGTGTCTGCTTTATCTACATCCTGTGCATAGTGGGTGCCTAGTTCCCTCTTGCTTGACTTGTTATAGTGTCTACCCAGGAAAGTTGTCCCAGGGACAAGGAAAGTAAGGAAACAGCTACCCAAATCATCACTGCCTCTCCCGGTTTCCATCATATATTCTTACAGAATATCCAGTGAGAGATACAAGGACGTCTAAGACATGATCTGAAGATGTGAACAGCCACAGCTAGGGATGTATAAGAGTCAGCTGCAGAGTGAAAGTCATGGGCTATGTAACACCAGGTGGAAACATTCTGGAAAGACAGCAATAGAACCAACTGCCTGTCACCTACAGAACACAGTGTGAGGGAGACATAGGACATGAAAAAAACTAACAGGAGCTTTAAGTGATCAGAGAACAATGTCCACTACCAAATTATCCATGGGAAAGTCAGAGGAGTAGAAGCAAGCCTGGTGAGTAACCTCCCTCCAAGGAGCTGCTCTAGAAAACCAGGGTACAATGATTGTAATACAGAACCAAAGCACAATTTTAAAATGGTTGCTCATAGCTTCCCAGTCATCCGAAACACTGTTACCATGGTAGTTTCATATCCACCTTATACAACTTCTGGTACACTAAATAAAATTATTTGAAAAAGAGATGAGACTAAACATGCCAATCATTGGGATCACATTCAAATTGAGTACAGGAGCGAGGCAACGGCACTATTCCTTGAATGGTGCATGTTTAGGGAAAAATAGATGGTGAATATATCTAGCTAGTTCTTTACCAAGACAATCATCCTGACACTCTGTTTCCCCCAACAATCTCATCAAGACCCTTAATGGCCCTTTTCTTCAAAACATTCACTCTTGATACACGCTACTGGATAAAAACGAAGATAGTATAATTGAGTAAATGAATTTCTAATAGCCTAATTCCCCAAAACAAATGTAACATATGCTGAGAGGTAGGGTGTGATAATGGTGGGGAACACAGACTGTATCTCAAACCAGACTATCTGGGTTTGGAAGCCTGGCTTTGCTATTTACTAGCTATATGTTTGAGAGCCACTTTTTTCATCCTCTACAAATTGGGATTTATGTGTGAAAATAGTACCTACATCAGAGGGTTGTTAAAAGAAATAAGTAGATTAATCCTTGTAAGTCCTTTTGAACTAGTGCACTTCATAAGTGTTGATTAAACAAACTTTGTTTATTAAAAAATTCTTTGGAAAGTTCTTAAGAGATGATCTATAATGATGGAATCTCGGGCACTGTGAGAAAAGGACACTTTGAAGCATGTCTCACAAATATATTACATGACTAACTCTAAATTAATAAGACCCTTAGCCCCTTAGAAATCTATTCATTCACAACAGATGACTACCCTTATCTCTCACCTTCAATGATTATTTTGCCATCTAGTGAGCACAATATAGGACTCAAGCTGAAAAAACAAAATCTATGGTTTCTATGCCTCTGCATCCCCAGACCTTTGCCACTTCCCTACCTTTGCAAAGTGCTTACAGGCTAAACACAAATCACATTCAGCCGCATTAACAGCTCTGCAGACAACATCTGAGGCTCACAGCTAAGCAACCTTCACCTTCTCACTCACCTCAACTCTCAATTCGTGCTCCAGCCACATGGTTAAGGATATGTCAGTTAGTCACCAGCACAAGTCAACTTCTCACATATAACGGAGCTATAGCAGTGGAGGAGGGGAGGAACTAGAGGTCAACCCCTGTCCATGAAAAGCAAGCAGATCTAGAGGAGATCAAATTCATTTCTATATGAATTTGCCTCATATATAAGCTTCTCAGTGGGCAGTTTCACACCAAATGGACAGCTTTAAGAAAAGTATTGTTTCATGATGACTTGATCTAAGGCCGTAGAATGGTTAAAATTAATAGGATTTTGATTCTCCTGGTTTGCAGTGGAGCTAGAAACACTGATAAAAAGCAGGAGCCTGAAGGTGCACACTGAGAAGCTGGGCAAGCTAAAAGTTCAATTGTTCAAACACTAAAAAATCTTCACTTGGCAAACATTGGGGAGCAATACCAGGACGTGCCTTTAAAAGCACCATTTTTACATTCATTTCTTCATCTCTTTGTGTCTGCTATTCCTAGTAGCCTCATTGTGCAGCCCTGGACTTTGCATGAATTGATACCTGCCAAATTTATCACCTCTGAGAAATACGACCTTTCCCATCAATAACCTATATTGTCAATGCCGTACCCTTACTTGCTCCCTTTTTATTCCATAACCTGACCCATATTTTATTATTTTGTAATATTACTTTGCTTTCTGTAGTACTAGCAATTTAATGAACAAAACTGAGTTAATGTATCAAAGGCTAAGAGCAAATTAGTGTTTTCCTCATTTGTTACAGCAGAGACTTTGAGGTATCTTCCAAATGCTATCCTCCCATTTTTAAGGCAAAATAACCAAATTATATCCCCTACCCAACTTGAAATTACATGTAACCATGTCGCTGAATTCTGACCAATGACACACAAGAGAAAGTATAAGGTATCACCTACAGACCCAAGCTTTTGAGAAGAGTCAATCTAGGTTTGCTCTTATTTGCCACCAACTAAGATTAGATACTATTGAAGGCTTAGAGAATTTAGGAGCCACAAAAAAACATCTGAATCTCTAAATAACTTTGGGAAGAAGAATCACAATCCTGATGTGAAAATACACACAGGATTTCTATGTAAGCAAGAAATGAGCTGCTGTATTAAGATACTGCATGTTTGTATTTGCGTACTAGCACAGCTTAGGCTAGTCCATGCTAACTAGGACACCTGAAATATATGCAATTTTGCCACACCACATACAGACACAATCTTTTACCTCAAATGTCTGAATCTTTAACAGCAAGAATTTTCAGGAATCACTGATAGTCATGAAGCTGTAGAGATAATGTGTTTTGTAGCACCCAACACATCATCTACAAAGACAATCACTGATGGATTCCAACAGCACATATGAAAGGAGAGGGAGCTGGGCAAAGCAGACACTCAATAAATAGCATAAATGTTGAGAGGACCTGACCATAATGCAGAGGCTGGACTCAAGTTGGAATATCCAGAGCAATATCCATTGCTTGAACTAGAGTTAGAGGAAGGGTCAACATACCAATAAGAAATCCTAGAGGAATTCTAAGCCAGAAGTGCAACCATCACTATGATTGATACCATGATTATCTACCATCATCATGCTGTGTCCATAACTTGCCAGTTGGTTGGCTATCAAGTGGGCTGGGCAAGACTCTAGGGAGAGAAGATTGGCAAGAGGCAGGCAAAATTTCGAGTGGGGACTCCACCCCTAGGAGGCAAAACCAAATTACTAGACAGACTTCAGAGAAATCAAAGTAAGCTTCAGAGAAGCCACCTCCAGAGACCAGTGGAGACTGTTCTAATTCATGGGCAGAATAAATGCATGAAGTTCACTCCTAGCTCAGTGTTTCAAACACCATTAAAGAGATCTGAGTTTGCTGATATATATTTTGTCATCTAAAACATTGGTTTTAAAGTGTGGTAAAGGGTGGTGGAAAGATGGCTCAGTATTTAAGAGGATTTCCTGTTCTTCCAGAGGACTGGAGCATGGTTCCCAGAACCCATGTATTGGGTGACTCAGAACCATTGGTAACTCCATATGCAGAGTATCATATGCCTTCTGCTGGCCTCTGCAAGTACCTGCATACATATAACATTACTCACCCCCCAACCCCTCACTCCCCCCACACGTATACACACACACAAATACAGTTATTTTTTAAAGAATGAGGCAAAGGATGATCTGGGCTTGAAAGTGGGGCCCATCAATAGATTGCAAAGCATTAGAGAACACAAAAGCAAAAGAAATGTGGGAGGGACTGACAATTTAGTGATTCAGTTTCAGCCAATGTCAGTGGCTGGCCAACAAATCTTCATATTAGTTAGGAAGGCATAGCTAATGTCAAATCAGAGGAGAACAATTAAAAATGCATAACAGCATCTTCATTAAATTAGTACCATTAAAGACCAGAACTATTAGCACATTTAAGCATGCATGACCAGTACCTCTCTTGTCGGTTAGTGAGCAAATCCTCTTTGTCCTTGTAAGATTCCACCTTAGCCAGATTCAAAGAATGATCCAGCTAACATTGCCATGGCCAGAGTTAGAACTTCATGTGTAGAAATTGCTAAAAACATAGGTTTTTGGTCTCATTTTGCAATAGTGATCATTTCTGACATTGGATTGTTTGTTGTACATTTATTATCTGTCTCCCTCTGAGCCCTTTCAAAGCAGCTAAAGTACTCCCTCTGATGGTCTCTGGGTTTTACTCACAACTAACAACAAGGCATTGTTCTGTAGGATTTTCCCCCATAATGCTTCTAACAACCCCCAAAGCCATAACCCTGACAGCACTTAGTTAAAGCTTTGATTTAACACTTCTTTGGGTCCCTTTTTTTTCCCCCAAAGGTAAAAAGGAAATTGATATGATCTATATTGGGAGTGGGAAAACACAAACACATACAAATATACTTAGCTACATATAACATATGCATAATTTAGTAATGTGGCTCTCTCAGAGTCTAAGAAAATTTTGCCTATAGAATTCTTTGCAAAAGTCAAATCAATAAAAAATGCTCTTTTTTGCCAGCCAGTAATGGGATAATATCAGTAGTGCCTTATAGAGGAAAGGGACGTGCAGCAGCCAGTCATTGCAACAAGGAAGCAGGCTGCACAGTGTGATATAGATAGGGAAAAAAAAATCCCGCCCTGCCACACAAAGCCCTGCAATTCTAACCATTCGCGTCAAAGAAGTTGTGAGCACAAGGGAAAGTAACTACAGGCATTTCTCTTGGAGCAGCCATCTCTACCAAGTGAAACCTCCCCACTGATTTAGCCTTGTCATTCCTCAATCCTTTGCATTCTTCCTGCTAGCTGTTACTGTCTGCTCCCTAAACCGAGTCGTGGAGCTTCATTCTGCTTTGTTCTGTAATTGTACTTTTCCCTACCACGGAAAAGCAGCAGTGAGAAAAACCAAGCTCCCTTCTTAATATCACAGCAATGCTCATGATTTAGAATAGCAGTTTTCAAATACCAGCTTTACTAGATAGTGCCAAGCAATGATGAAGTTTCACTATTACTTTTGCAAAACTAGAAAAATAAGGTCAGCATAGTAAGAGTTAGTCATAAAGCTAACTGTATTCAGCAAAAATGTTGCCCATTATTTTGAGATTATATCCTCTGGCTTTTATCAGTGGAGGGGCATTAAAGTAGCTTTCTTTTTATGAAACTTCGGTTATAGTAGATGATAGTTGAGATTTCTTTCATTCATTTCGTTTCTTATTTTACTTCACAAGAATAAAAACTGAGAAGGGTACGGGTTAAAAAATAGCTATTTTACAAAATTAACTCCTTTAAACATCTTGGGGATGATTAAAAGGATGGGAAGGAAAATGGATCTGGTTTACTGGGAAGAGAAAACATAGGAGCCCGAGGTCCATATTCAGCTCAGATCCCACAGTGAGGAGGGCAGCCACAGATGACCTGGGGGATGCTGTTTTATACTGAAGCCCACTTACAACTATAGCCCTCCTATCTGCCTACTTGCAGGGACTCTCAAAACTGCACACTGGGATACATAGCACTGACATCATTTGGAAATAAGACTCAAATTTTATTCTGATAGCAATTAAATTCCCAATTACCTGGAAGGCAAACACAGTTATGCAAATTACAGATGCAGGCTGACTAATATTAGAACTCAAATGGTTATCACTTCAGAGCTAGGCATTTTGCATCTTCCTTCTTTTTTGTAAAGGCTACAGTGAAATTTAGTTTAACTGGACTTTGTGAGTTAGGGCTAAATTCCATTAATTTCTGAATATAAAATGTTATTTTAATTTATCTGAAAATTGATCTTCTTCCAAGACTATCCTCCTTAATCTTTTTTCCCCCTCTACTTCTTCATAAATGTATTATCTAATTCAGTCCCTGTATTATTTATCATCTATTATTATTTATTAATTCACTAACACTATCCTATAATTCAGTGATGGAATTTGTGCTGTAATGCTTTTCAGTACATTTGCATACTGAATAAAACCATATTGATTCTTAAGGATTTTTATGCTCTAGAAATGCTTGCTTCAGACAAATTTGCAAACAAATTTTTATTTGGTTTCCAAAGACATTATTTTGACATGATTTCAACTGACGCCAACAAATCAAGGCAAGCTCTGCAACAAATGCCTTCTTAATGGGTTTTGCACTATTTGTTTTAGTTGACATCATTTATTATAATTTAACCGTGTTTCCTTCCTAGGGAAGTCCAAAATCAATAAAAAATGGTGACATATGTTTGTATTTATTTGGAAATACAAATGCAACCAAAGGGCCCCGTCAGTGCACGATTAATAGAGTACAAGATGCTGTGGTCTGGGGGGCATCTGATTGTCTGTCTTGTAATAGGAATTTTGAAATAGCTTGGGATTCCCACTCTTTGACTTTCAGGTTAGCATAGAATTTCACATTAACGATAAATCATCCTGGATATGTGGTTTTCTTTTTCAATTTGCTGCAACCTGGCTTCATAGGTTCATGGGGGTGGGGGCAGTGAGGCCACAGGTGACAGGAGAGGAACTGCAAGCTGCTAATAATATATGAAGACAACAAACAAATACATTTGAAATGTTATTACTGGGAGAGAAGCTCAAATTATGATTTCTGCCATTTCCTCCAACTCTCATGGTGCACAGGCTGGGAATGGAATTCCCAAAGCCCAAAGTTAGGCACAGAGGTTCAACAAAAAGTTCTCCTCACAACAGCCCTCTGGCCTTTTTAGGTAATTTTCCTCCATATTGACAGTTGGGAAATATGATTAAGAATTCCAAGGAGAAATGTTCTGGGCCTGACTGCCAACCCTTTCACAAACACATTTTCAAGATCTGCCTGTCTCTTGACCCAGGTCAGTCCCTTGGTTCTCTTCTCTGGACCAGGCACAAATGAAATTCTTTCATAGAATCATAACATCTCATGGTTAGAGGGATCTTAAGAGTCATCTAGTTCAGTGGCTCCCAAATGCTAGTTCCAGGGTCTAGTACCAAATCCTAATGAATTTTTTGTGTGTGTGTTCTGAAAAATAAGGGCAATATTATGGAAAGTTAAATTTATTAAAGAACTTTGCTCCATCCCTAATTTAGGGCCTTTCTATATTGGGAGTATAAATAATAGTGGTTGAAATGAAGGGGTTTTTCCTTTCTTTGGAATCTTCTTTAGAAAGTAAACCATGTATCACCTCATATTTCCATGTGGAATGAGCTCAAGTAAGATGCCATTCATGTCTCTCCCACTTTCATTTACTCTTCACCTTGGGAGGGGAAGTGAATTATTTTCTTCAGTAAATGTGATAGTTAATATTGTCAATTTGACAGGTTCATGTCAACAAACCTCCCAGGCACACTGGGATGAGGGATTATTTAAATTAGATTAGCCTCTGGCCATGCCTGTGAGGGATTATCTTGATTTGGTTAATTTAGGTGGGAAGACTGACCCTAAAAGTGGGTGGTGCCATTCTCTGGGTTTAGGTCACTGACTGTATAAAAAGGAGAAGGTGGTGAACTCAGGCATGCGTGGCTTTCTGCTTCCTGACTGCAGGTACAACCTGAACAGCTGCCTCAAGTCCTTCCCCAGCATGGAGGACTGTGCCCTTGAATTGTGAGCCAAAATAAATCCTTTCTACCTTAAGTTGTATTTTGTCTAGGTGTTTTATTTCATCAGTGCAAACAGTTGTAGACAGACTTCTCTTTTGGGGGCCATAAGCTCACAAAAAATGACATATTAATTATGAAACCTCAGCCTTAGCTTGGCTTGTTTCTAATTAGCTCTTATAACTTAAATTAACCCATACCTTTTAATCTACATTCTTTTATATGGCTCAGTTTCCTTTACTCTGTACTACCCTGCACATCCTGCTTCCTCTCCATCTGGCTTATGACACGTTTTACTTCTTCCCAGAGATCTCTCTGTCCAGAAGTCTCTATTATACCTCCTGCCTAGCTACTGGCCATTTAGCTTTTTAGTAAACCAATCACAGTGATGTATCTTCTCACAGTATAATGGAATATTCCACAACAAACAGTGACATTTTCTCTTCCCGCTAAGTCTTGTATAACTCAATTAAGAGCTATTAACAAGCATTAGTAGAAAGTTTATTATAAATACGGCACTTCTTACAAACTTTATGCTTGAGGTAGATTTTCGTATTCCTATTTTACAAATGAGGAAAGTGAGGCATAGGAACTCGAAGGAACTTTGCTTAGATCACTCAGTGAGTATGTGGTAGGGTATATCTTCAGTGCTAGCCATCCTAGGCGCAAAGCCCAATACATTTCAGTTTAGACAGAGAAGAAAACTACTATATAAATAAAATCTTATCAGACATCACCTAATTAAAAAAATTTTGAAAATCAGTATCAGTCCATTTCTTTTTGCATCTTCACTAGCTAGGCATACAGATATAGTACTTTAACATAAGCTGATTTGATTGAAGCATCCACACACTTTAGGACTCACTAATTATTCAACCTCAGTTTCTTTTCTAAAAGGGAAATGATGGTCTATGTAAAACTTGATAGTATTGATGAAAGTGGGCCCATTCCTTATTATTTGGGGATTCTATATTTAAATAAATATCCATCCTCCCCCTCCACTAGTGATTTTGCCAGTCACTAAATCATCTGGAAGCACATAGCCCAGGCTACTGAAGACTTCTAACTTAACTCTTATCTTGAAGTGATCATCTGGTTTGCATGTGATAAGGCCATAGAAGCCATTTAAAGTCACATGTAAAAGTGTGCGTGTGACACCACCTTGTTCTTAGTCTGTTCTTAGCATCTAACACAAGTCTGTCAACACTTACTACATATTCTCCTCAGTTATTGATACTTGATGTTGGCTTGATCTGATAATTGATCTTGCCATGCCCTTGGTTTCCCTGAAAAGGGATCTTGTTGAAAACCAAGGGAAGCTTGACAGTGCCCTCAGGCCAAACTGTCAAAGATTTTTCCTATTCAATTCACTTATTTAGTATGTGCCTTTGGCTACAAATATTAAACAGTGCAATATTCATCTTGTTCTGTCTTCAATTGAGAAATTCAGTAAATATTAGCTAATTCAGTTGTTTATCAACATGTACAAAAATATAATAAAATACAAGGTCATAACAATGTTAAAATAAATTTACTCCTATAGAGCCTTGACAGATTAGGGTATAGTTCAGATGGTTTTTCATTTATTTTTGAAATTATAATATAATTACATCATTTTCCACTCACTTTCCTCCCTCCAAAGCCTCCTAGGTTCAGATTCTTAAGGGTAATATTATATAAATTTTCAGACAAGAAGAATGAATTCAAGAAATCCATTGTGCAACATGAATACTCTCTTAGTTACTATTCTATTACACTGAAGAGACACCATGACCAAGACTTATAAAAGGAAGCATTTAGTTGGGGGCTTGCTTACAGTTACAGAGGGTTAGTCTATGACCATCATGGCAGGGAGGATGGAGGCCAGCAGGCAGGCATGGGGCCGAGGGCTCACATCTATCTGATCCACAAGTTGCAGGCAGAAAGAGTGTGAGACTGGGCTTGGCATGAGCTTTTGAAACCTCAAAGCCTACCCTCAGTGACACACCTACTCTAAAAAAAGTCATACCTCCTACTCCTTCCTAAAGAGTTCTACCAACTAGGGACTAAGCATTCAAATATATGAGATCAGGAAGAAAAGGTCAAGATAAAATGACTTTCTTTGACAAGGGTAAGAGTAGACCTATGATAGAATAAGGACTACAAACAAAAACATTATGGCATTAATTCTATCTATAAAATATCTCTTGATATGTACTATATTCATCAATTTTCTTGTTGCTGATAAAAAATACTTGACACTGCAACTCCAAAAATGAAGGATTTATTTTGGCTTACCATTTGAAGGAATATAGTCCATCATGGCAGGCAGCAGGAATATGAGGCAGATGGTCATATTATATCTATAGTCAACAAGCAGAAAGTGATGAATGCTGGTTCTCAAGCTCACTTTCCCCTTTTCATTTAGTCTAGAACCCATGGTAGCTTGGGGTGGGCAGACTTAACATCTCAATTAATCTAAACTAGATACTCCATCACAGACATGTCCAGATGCTTGTCTCCAAGGTGATTCTAGATCCTATGAAGTTGATAATTAATATTAACTATCTCTCATCATTTTTAATAAATTTCATTTTGTGAAAGTTCAAGGAAAAAGAAACAAAGAGGAACACATGCCCAGTGTTATATGCAAGGCAACAGACAAAAAGAATTTATCTTGAATATACCATTATTGGAATATGTTGATTTAGCCAAGCAATAGATATTGAATGCTTTTTATATACTGAATGAGTTCCATTTATAATGAGATTGTTCACCTTATATGGATGAAAAAATTAATGAAGAAATTTGAGAGTTACAGAAGAAAAGCAACTACAAACAAACAAACAAAAAAAAAACAGATATTTAACCAATCAAGTAGGAAACAATTTTTATGGATGAACTTGGAATGAAAATGTGCCTTTGCTTCAGTTCCCAAATAACACTAGTTATCATTGTGTATAGCAGTCACGTGTATCAGTCAGGTCCTTTCAAATATGGCGCAAGTTATGTGGGAATCAAGAATTACATGGGAATTGAGGCTTGATTATCAAAAGATTTTTCCCTGTCCTACATAGGAACCATTACTCTGAGGCCAGAGTGAAAGTCAGCGAGGCCAAATGTCACTCACAAAGACCCTAGAACAAAGAGAGAACTTTGGTCCCAAATCTTTTCTGCCCTGTTATGGCACTATCCACATTCCTCTCAACTGCCTTTTGTTCTCTGAACTCTGAGTTTGTGCTTCTCTCAGTGCCTCAAGAACCCCAACTTCTTTCCTAACCTAACCATCTCAACAACCCTTTACTCTTTAGTGTTCCATCCCTAGAGATCTTGCACCCTGATTTTCAAAATGAAGACAAACATCCTATAAGAGAATCTCTTAGGAAGGATAATATAACATAGTCCTTCTCAGTTTATGCTCCAAGACTGGGGTTTTAGTTTAGTGGTAGAGTGCTTGCTGAGCACACCCATGGCCTTGGTTTCCACCCTCATCACTAAAAAAAGGTGGTTCAGCTCCAGAGTCACAATAAAATACATCAAAATCAGTCTTAGAGTGGCTGAGGGACTTGCGGGTGAGCTACAGAACCACGCTGAGCCTCATTTTTCATATCTCTAACTTGAGATAATAATAATAATAATAATAATAATAATAATAACAATAATAATACTTTTATAGCTAGTTCATTGGGAGAAATAAGACAGATAAGTAAATGCTTGATTCTCAGATTTTGGCATAGGTATCCAAGAGAAAGACAATAAATGAATTTTGATGATATTTGTTTTATGATACCTTTGAGTCATCAAGATAGTGCTGATCTCATGGGACATGAGAGTATAATGATTAGTTACCTGAGGCTGGAAGAGAAAAAGGAGGAAGGAATGGAGAGAAGTTGGTCAATGGATACTAAGAATTAGACAGAAGCAAGCTTTGGTGTGCTATTTGAATGACTATAGGCAAAATGAATATAGGTGTGTAATATTTATGTACTGTGCATTTTTATAAAGATAGAATTTGGATTGGAAATATTACTCAATGGTTAGAGTGCTTGCCATATAAGCATAAGTAAGTGAGTTCACATCCCCAGCACCCATGTAAAAAGCCAGGCAAGGCTACAAGTATCTTTTACCTTAGCACAGGAGAAACAGAGACATGTGAATCCTCAAAGCTTGCTGTACAACAAAACTAACCACAATGGTGCCTCTAAGTTAAGGAAGAGAACTTGTCTCAAAAAATAAACTGGATAACAATTGAGAAACAATTGTGGGCTTGTTAGGCATATGCACACATGCATACTCCACATACACATGAACATGTATACATGTATAGCTAGCACACACATACACACCCAAAATAAAGACAGAGGAAATAATGTTTTTTCTATTTTCATTATAAAGAAAGAATAAATGTTTGGAAAGATAGCTATATTTAATCTGATTTAAACATACAACATGTATATGTATCATAACATCACATGATATCCCAGAAATATGTACAATTGTTTGGTTTCTATGTGTTGAATTTAAAATAAAATGAAAATACATTGTTGTCTCTATGTCCACTGAAATTGGAAAATATTGTTTTGGAGCTCAAAAATCTTTTGAGATGGAAAATAACAACCAAAAAAATCATTAGCCTATGATGATTCCATAGAAATAATGGGATTATCCAGGATAAAGGTATGAAATAAGAAAAGCAGGTCATGGTCAAGGCTCTGAATAATAGCAACAGTGAGTAGGTGCTGAGAGAGCATAGCATCATAGAATATACCAGTAAGACAGCACATGAGCATCTGAGACAGGACAGCTGTGAATTCAAGTCCAGTATTGAACACATAGTAAAACCATGGAGATAGGGAGAGGGAAGAGGACTCAGCAAGGGGAAATGAAGAATGATCATAGAGAAGAAATAACAGTGTTGTCATGTCAATAACCAACAGAGGCAAAAACTTTGAAAATGGTGTATTCAACAGAGTCAAATACCACAGAAGTATCAACTGAGATGAGGACCTATTGGTTTATTGAATTTGAGAGGCAGGAATCAATGACTTTATTTCAGTGTTCTAGTGGGATCAAGGGAGAGAAGCATAACTCCTAGATATGCATGTCGGAAGATTACAAGTTTATTTGAATGCATTTAGAAACTGGATTCTCAGTAGACTCATGGAATATGTTTCTATTACAAGTGATTGGTAAGTTCGAAAGAAGTAGACATGGATATGAGAGCCCCAAAGTCAAGACTGGCTACTTTCTCAGAAAGCACTTAGGGAGCAAGTTTTGTTAAAGCAGATTAAGCAAAAGCTAATGAATGAAAATGTTGACTCTTACTATGTCAATGAAGAAGCTGGTTTGTGTACAGTGTGGTTAATAATGAATTAAAGCTTTAAGACTCTTGCTACACACACTGATTATAATATAGCATGGGATTAAATGATCATGTTTGTTTTAACCTTGATTTTTGCCCACCCAAAATAGTGAGGTCCACAGTGTAAGCCACAGGCTGCTAATTTAGCACAGAGAAAGTAGAAAGTACTCTTTTACTTATTCAAATTTAGTTTATTAAATAAATGGGGCTGTACAGAACATAGCTCTATTACAGCCTAGCTCTCTTTCTCAGAAGGGCTTGTGCAAGAACTTATACAAGAATCAAGTATAAGTTCATTGAAATGAAGAAATCATGTCTGCTAAAGTGTGTAGTTGAGAGAATTGGCAATGCTCAGACTAATGACGAGCCAATTCAGAAGAGCATGAGCACCTCTTCAAACTCACAGCGTGTGAAAAGAAGGATTAAAAAGTACTCTGTGACATCCCAAACAGTCTACAACCTGTAAGAGGATCTAAATAAAGACAAATTCATAATCAGTAAAGAAACACTTCCATTAGTAATAGCTGTTCAAAGATAAATACACCACCTCAAACATAATTTCCTCAACACTATAAATGTCAAGGTTAAAGTTAAGTGTCCATTTGTCACAAATGTAATAAAATCAACAAAGATAGATTTGTTAGGATTAGATTAGGAATATGGCAGGAATGAAGCAAAAAATCAGAAATCAAAACAGCATTGACTAAACAATAGGCAGGTTTAAGTCCTCATGAGTTTGGTGGGGTGGGGACTTCAAAACTGCAGGGTAACTCTATGGGCTCATTAGTCCTAACTGTTATTTTCTGACCTATTACACGACTTCAATCTTCAAGGACACCTCACAATTCTTTGAAGTTCCAGTCACCATGTCCTCACTAGAAGGAGGAAAGGCAAAAGATTTTGTTTTCTACAAAAGGAGACAATCTCAAATATATCCACTCCATTTTAGAACCTTCCTAGAAGTCCCATATTACAACTAAAAGTTGGTCTACTGGTCTTCACTATTTGCATATATGAAAGGAAGAGTGTCTTTTACCGTGGGTAGACCTGTAGCCATATGAAAATGGGCATTCTATGCCTGAGAAGAAAGAGCAGACATATTAGAACAAGCCAAAGCATGGGCATCTATCTAGTGAGTTCATCCTGAAGGTTTAATATTCTGTCTAATGCTTAGATTTTATGAGACCATACTAGACATATGTACCAACAGCACTTTCAACATACTTTTCAGCAAGGTGGCAAGACTGTACTTTATATATACCCTCACTGTTGGTTTAGCCAGCCACCTGCATTCAATTCTCTCTGTTCTAATCACCAAAGCAGCTTCCTCTTTTCTAGCTGTACCTGGATTAATGTAGTGCTAGAAACTATTAATCTTACTGGTTAAAACCTTCTCTCTTCACAGAGTCCCCTAGGAAATAAAATACAGTGTAAGATAAGCAAGTTTTAGTGAAAATAATTGGTTAAGGAGAGACACGATGTCTAAGGGCAGTTCCTTTGTATGGGATAAAAGCCACAAAAGCTTTCAAAGTAGCCAAGAGAACAACAATTCATTCAAATACCAAATATAATTGAGCATTCACACTGTGTGTCAGGCACCTTTTAAATGCTGGAGATAAAGGAGCAAACACAATTGGCATTGATTCTGGCTTCATGGGACTTATAATTCAGAGATGAATAAGGTATTTGAAAAGTCTTAAAAGGCTAAGAAGATGGTTCTGTCAGTGAAATGCTTGCTATACACGAATGAGGAATTGAGTTCAGTCCCCTTGGACACACATGAAAAGCTGGGTACAGTGTCATGTACCTGTAAACCCGGTGCTGAGGAGGCAATGACAGGAAGAGCTCTGGAGCTTGTTTGTCTGAGCTCTGGGCTCTATGAGAAACCTGTACGAGAAAAATAAAGTGGAGAAACAACAGTGAAAGTGACATCAACCTCTAGACTCCACATAATTGCATACATGTGCATACACACCTGCACACGTGCACGCAAATACATGAATACATGTATACAAGCATAATTATACAAAAATTAAGAAATATGACTGGAGACATTAGGCCAAAAGCAAACTTCAATAGTCTAGTTATTTGGCCTTTTCTTTGTTTTGTAAAATAAAATTAGAGGCCAAGTGTGGTGGCATACTTGTATAATTCTGGCACATCAAATGTGCAGGCCAGAGGATCAGCAGTTCAAGGCCATCCTTGGCTATAGCAAGTTCAAGGCCAGCCTGTGCTACATGAGATCTTGCTTCAAAACAATGGAAAGAAGAGAGGGAGGGACAGTGGGAGGGAGAGAGGGAGAAATTGGGTTATAGAGGCTATTCTGAATATATGAGGAACACTGACCTTGAAACTATTTTCCTCCTTGTGTGTTGCTTCAGAATTTCTTTGAGGCAATGTTCTTCAGGGCTCACTATTTTCCAACCCTGCTTTCCATAATCCTTCCCTTGCCTTGTGTCGGGTTATGTAGCACTGTGTCAACCCACAGTAAATATTACTGCATTTGCAAGTATAATAACAAATTCCAGGCAACTTTGCTTTTCCATATTGTCTGACAAGAGGCCATTATTGTTTTAAATTTGTACTTACATACTGCAACATTTTGCATTTTGCATTTAATCATTGTTACATTTTAGGGATGGGAAGTGAGCTCGGGACAACAATTGGTATTATGCATGCGAACCTGAACTAGTATCTGTAGATGGGACATTGTCCAGACACATATAGCCTCCTGTGAATCATAACTCAATGATCTTAATGTGCCTGTGAGTCCTTCCAGACTATTCAGCATCATTGTTTTATACTTCACTTGCTTGAAATCTGTAACCACTTCAAGCAAAAGCAAACAAGCTCTGTATTTAAAGGAATTCTCCATTTTAGAGGGGGTTGACAACCTAATCCCAATAGCTTTTTCCAAGTATTCTGACTCTTCCAATTTATTCTACATGTTTTGTCCTTGGAAATGATAAGCAGATTGGACTTGACTATTATCCTCCTGTTATATTCCAAGAATTAGCATATTTCTCTGGGTGAACTGTAAGATGTCTTAAAACAAAACTAGATCCTTTGTTTTTTTGATTAATGACACTAGATCTCTTCTTTCCATAATACTTCCCTTGCTTTTATTTTTCTGCCTCTTCTTCCCTTGGAGGGGCTCGGATTCTCTACTTTCTTAAATTATTATACAAAATAACATAAAGGCATTTTCATGTAAGTATATAATATACTTTAAGTATATTTCACTCATATCCCTCCATCCTCCAAGTCCCTCTACCCTCTCCCATCAGTTCCTTTGTTCCTTCAATAGTTTCTGATTTGTGCCCAACCCATTCACCCATATACTTACTCTATCCTGCCCTCCGCTTTTTTTTATTGCCACCAGCTAATCTTCATCAGCCTGTTTAATCTTTTGGGTGCTTTCCAATCCATCTGTTTGGTAGAGTTGATACTCACCACCTAGTAAGGGTACAATGGAAGTCTTTAAAACAACACCGTCTACTATAAACCCTAGGACATAGAAGAGAATCAGGTAGTAGTCTACTTCTCTGCTCCCTGAGCCTTGTGCTATGCAAAAATGATGTGTTCTAAGACCCATGTCCTCAGACTAATGTCCTCTGTCAATGAGACCATTCCAGTGAGTTAATGCATTACTTCTGCCATTTAATGTGTCTGTGTTTCAGATGAAGTTTCCTCCAGAGGAATGTCTCAGTTTCAATTGAGCTGACACCTGAACATGTTAAATAGATCCCTTCCTGGCATTTTCTATCACAGTTCTCTGCCGCATCCATGTTCATCTTGGCACTTAGCATAACTTGACATGAATAACTCCTGTGTTCATGTACTTTGTTATCTCTTTCTCTGCAGGGTAAGCTATATACTAGAGGGCAAAGACCATATTCCTTTTAATTGCCACTGAGTTTCTAGACCATATCAAAGCCCTTAATATATAACAAAATGATAAATATTTAGGGGATATAATGGTGGGAGCAGTTAGATGAATGGATGTCATAAGTGGAAATATAATTGAATAATTGAAAACTTGTTCATGGAAAATTCAGACACAATGAACAAGTGATGTAATAATATTTATGGGGAGACAGGTTACTTGTCACCTCAAATCGCATGAAGATAGACGACTTCCTTAAAGACATAGGGTTTAGGGAAGGGTTGACTAAGTGGAGGAAATAGATTTATTCAGATTGAAGGTTGGATGTAAAGACTTTGTAAAAGAGTATTAACACAAAAATCCCCAGAAGGCTATGCTCATCATCCAACTGTTTTCACACAAAAACACTAGAAGAGGTCTGGCACACACTGCCTTCTCCCTGTTCCTTTGTCCTCCCTGCCTACAATCTAGCATGACAGCCCAGCTGCTCGGACTCCCACACTCTAGCAAGAGTCCTTAGCTTCTGAAGTGAAAAATGTACCACCAACAACCTGTCACAGCTGAGGAATCAGAAAACAAGTTAGGCTTCTGAGCTGTCAGGTTGAAAAGGATTTGCAAGCGCCTTCCCACCTACACTCTGCTATGAAGATGGATTTCCAAAGGTTTGAGAGAGATTTGTACTATGGCTTTAAGGTTTACAAAATGCCACCATCCGAAGAGTTTGAATTATTCTTCCCCTGTATTTCATTTGTAATGTACATTTGCCAGCATAAAAAGTATTAAAAGGGCATTTGAACAGTAATAAGACCTTTAGCACTTATGAGCAGCTATTTCCCTTGAAATGTAGTTGTTATGCTACAGGAAAATAACCAGTAGCAAGCTAGGTTAACCCCTCATCTGCCAAAATCTTGGGGTGGATTTAGAACTCTATACCCTAACTGATTGGTTCCTGAAAGATATAAAATTTAAGATTCTCTACTAAACTTTCTTTGTCTATACCTTCTCTCATCTTCTCTCTTACTCCCTCGTCACTGTGAAGGAGAACCAATACCCAAGAACTCACTGAAGCTGGTTTTAATTCTTGCTTCACGAGTTGGCTGTTTAACCTATGGTAGGTCAGTTAGCCTTCTCTTACTTTTATCAAATGTAGAATGAGAACAATACCACATCTACTTAATAGAGATTTTTTTAATTAAAAAAAACTACATACATACACAACATACATACACAACGTAATCCTGACATATCCTAACTGCTTCATGAATGTAAGCTGAATTACCACTATTGGTAGTTACTTTGGAAATTGCCCTTGAATGGTTTTTCCTAGACTCTGTGCCTTAGCACCCTGCTTTACTAACTAGAAACTGACTTCAGATTGCTGCTAATATTATTAATGGTTAGATATATAAGTGCTCAAGACTTTGTTTCTTGTTAATACTAGCTTTTATTTGCTTTGTTTATAGATAGAATGGGAGAAATCTTCATTCGACTAACAATACTAATATCACCACAAACACTGGTTAACAATGTTTTGCTATATCTTGGCTTCTCAAAGTAGTTCCAGAAATTTGAACTGCAAAAAATCAAAACATTCAATTCATAGTTATTTTAGTTTATTGTTCATCTTCAAACAAGAATATTCTTGAAAAGAGAATATGCTGCAAGTGAAAACTTGACACTCAGCCAAGGCTTAATTCACAGTCAATAAAGTAATACCCCAATGCCTAGGTGGATGTGCAAATTTTCTCCACATGATAAATAAGCAGAGTATGGTTTCTATCAAATCAATCTTGGTTTGAGTCATTCCTTCTCTAATCAATAAATCTGGATGTGAGCTGAAATGTGAAGTCGATAGATGCAGTGTTATATTCACTTCAAACTCCTTTGTCAAATGTACCTAGTAATTTTTCTATTATTACTATAAAATTCAAAGTCCCTGGCTTTTTCTTTTTCTTTTAACTAACACTTTAAAGGAACAATAAGTTCCAGAGTTTCATAAACAAGTCTTGCTTGGATCTTGTTAGAAATCCACACAGATTCTCCAACCCAGTCAACGTGGTAGCTACAATTACATGGGAACTGTACTATAAAACAAAATTGGGTTTGAGGCAACATCTATGAAAATTGTGATGTTAAAAACGATCTCTGGGTTATTTTAGAGGTTGATGAGGAAGTCTAAGGACTTGAAGGCCTTTAAATGATGTGTGAAACGATTCACCACTTTTCCACCCAAGGTCATAGGCTTCCAATTGCTTTCCTTAATAGTATTCCTTCCACAGAATGTATGCATACATACATAAACAGGCTAGCCTCATCAAAGCCTTCAAGTCTTGACAAAGGAATGGAAGCACAACATCCCTAGAAGTTTCTTTTGAAAAATGGTTTTGCTGTCAAACTGCCCTCAAAGTGTTTGTTTATACCCACAGACCTGAGCCGCTGTCAACCTTTGTCAGAGGGGCTTCTTTCTGTAGTGGTAGCAGTCAATACATAGACTTGTAACTCGTTAACATGCTGAGAATAAAAGTGACTGTGAATACTCAGCACTAAATATGACATTTGTATCACACACACAAAGACACACACACACACACACACACACACACACATATACCCTCAAGGCTCAGAACATCTCAGAAGAGGGGGCAGGAAAATATAAGACCCATAGGGTGGAAAAGAGTGCTGTGAAATACTGCCCTGATTGCAATCATGAACTCATACGTGCACAAGACCTGCACAAGATCAAGCCAATTCAACAATCCTGCATGAAGGTAGGAGGAGTTTATGAAATCATGCCACCTAGCTGAAAAGCTATTCATAGTTGATAACTGCTGAAGAAGAGTCACTTTTCTTTGGGAGTTGACAATTGGAGTGTTACCCATGTTGCAATGGATGGCCCAGGAACCAATTTGGTAACATTAATGGGACTCAGTCGGTTAAAATAAATAAATAAATAAATAAATAAATAAATAAATAAATAAATAAATAAGACATGAAGCTGAGACAGAGATGTTACAGGGGGCCCTGACCAAGAGTTGGATGGAAGAGTCAAAGTTTGAACATAATCAAAATACATTGCACACATTTGTGAAAATTTCAAAGAATAAATAAAAAAGGTTGTTTAAAAGAAAGAAATCAGTGAATCTACAAATTTGGGTGGGAAAATTGTACCCTCATCATCCTAATCTCTCATTTAGTATTTGTTTCAACTAGGAATGAAGAGTCATAAATAACATGATCATCATCAGTCACTGTAATTTTGTCACCCAAAGATCATAAGATTTTCTATGTTTCATATTGCAAGTGTTATGAATATCTCAAAAATTCATTTTCCTGTGGTTTCTTCAAAAGTATGACAGCTTTTAAACTCTCCAGTAGACTTTACTATTTGAGAAAACATGCCTTCTGCCTCTTCCTGAAAATAATTTTTTTAATGGATAACAGCCCTTTTCAATCACATATATACTGCCTGTGGCTGCTTTCACATTGAAAAGGGAAGTTAAGTAATCCCAATAAACTGCATTGTCCACAAAGTCAAAAATATTTATTATATATCCCTTTACAGGAAAAAAAAAGGTCTTCAACTTCCAATTTATTCTGTTAATATGAAGGCATGTGTATTATTTCTATATCCTATTTTCAAATCATTTTCAACTATTTCAAAACAATTAGTCTCTGTGGATTTTCTTTTGTTCATTAACCTGAGAAGAGAGTCATAAGTTTCGTTAAACCGACAAAAATGAATTTCAAGTTCTATTCCTGTCCACGTACACTTACACTTTGGGGACCATTTTGCCCTCAGCAAACAGATTTAACTATCTAACTATGAATTTCCTTCACTTCTTCATTTAATTTGGCTGCCTCTTATGCTGTCTTTCTGTGGGTTATTTTGTTAACTATTTCACCTCAAAACTGTGTTTGCATGTACTCTTTGTAACAACAATTGAGGAAATAGGAAACAAAACACATCTAGCCCTACCCTTAAATAGCATATTTTTTCATGGGGGAGACACACTGAAAAACTAAATAAAACAATAATACTTAAGTTTTTGTTAAGCATTGTAGAAGAAACAAAAGTGAAAAGGGCAAAAAACATTTTTAACTGAGTAACTAGAGAAAGCCTCACAAACAATCTACCTTTTTATATTGTGCAGTCTTAATAGCACTGGGATCACACCTATATGTAACCACATCTGGGTAAAAATATACATGCTGTGTCTTTGTTTTTACACCAATATTTATTTATGGGGGTGGTGTGTATATAGGTCACAGGACAACTTTCCAGAGAGGCTTCTCTTCTTTCATAATGTAGGTCCTGAAGATTATTCTCAGCTCATCAGGTTGGGCTGCAAGCCCTCTGACCTGCTAAGCAAAAGTCTCTCATCAGCCCAGGAACCCACTTTTGAAGACCTAAAGTAAGTGTGAGAATAAGGTGTGCTTTGAAGCAAGGATAGGCTTGGTAGGCAGAGCAAACAGCTACTGCCTAGCCCTCAAGGAGAAGAACATGCCTCTTCCTTCTAGCAAGAAAGAAAATGTGGGTACAATAAGACTAATCCAGTAAGTTAGACAGTGAATAGAAGATAAGATCAAAGGGATTCTATGAGCAAGGGGCATCAAGATTTTGGTCGGGAAACCTAAGGAGACAACCAAAACAAGCTGGTGGGAACTCATGAACTTTAGACCAACAGCTGTGGAGCCTACATGGGACTGGACTAGGCCCTCTGCATAAGTGAGACAGTTGTGTAGCTTGATCTGTTTAAGTGGGCCCCTGGCAGTAGGATCAGGATCCATCCCTGGTGCATGAGCTGGCTTTTTGGAGCCCATTACCCATGGTGGGACATGTTGCACAGCCTTGATACAGGGGGAAGGGCTTGGACCTGCCTTAACTGAATGTACCAGGATCTGCTGACTCCCCATGGGAGGTCTTACCTTTTTGGAGGAGGGAATGAGAGGGTGGGTTGGGGGGAAGACTGGGGGGCAGGAGGAGAGGAGAGTGGGATCAGTGATTGGTATGTAAAATGAATAAAAAATTTCTTAATTAAAAAAAGATCAAAGGGTAGTAAGGGCAGGCATTCTCAGCACTTCCTGGCTTTCAGATTCACCTAAAAACTAAAAACAAATAACCTTCAGAAATCAGAGCTACAGCACATATTTTACCTCCTAAAGATATAATTTATTTAGGCCCAGACTTTGGTACATTTTAAAGATTTCTGGGTGGTTCTAATATGTAGTAATAGCTAAAAATAGTAGAGTAGATTGCTGGGGCATTATGTAGATACTAGCTTTGCTTAAAATGAGATGAAGATAATTGGAAAGGTTTTGATAAATCTTTGATTTTAACATGGCTCAGGCTACTCTAGGTTGGGATCAAGGAAACTGGTCAAGATGCCATTACAATAATCCAAGCATGCTGTAGTGAGCTGATTGAAAAATGGTAAGATAATAAATGTTTTGAAGACTAAATGGTTGAGATTGTTTTTAGACTGTAGTGGTAATATTTTTAAAAGGGGGGAATTCAACAATAATTCAACCTTTGACTTGAGCACCTTTGTGGTGGTTTGAATGACAATGATGCCCATAGGCTCATGTATTTAATTGCTTGGTCCCCGGTTAGTAGAAATATTTGAGAAGAATTAGGAGGTGTGGCCTTGCTGGAGGAGGTATATCACTGGGGGTGGGCTTTAAAGTTAGCTCTTTATTTCCAGTTAGCTCTTTCTGCCTCCTACTTGCAAATAAGGATGCACGCTCTCAGCTACTGTTCCAGCATCATGCTTGCATGCTGCCATGCTCCCTGCTATGATGGAATAGACTCTAACAATCTCTAACTCTAAGCCCACAATAAAATCTTTCTTCTATAAGTTGACTTGGTCATAGTGCTTTATCACATCAATATGAATCTAAGAAAATGTGAAAGACTGAATAGCCATAATTGTAACGGGAGAATCTGATTGTAGGAGAAATGTCAATAGTTTTAGTTTGGGAGGTGTTAAATTTCAGATTCCTATTAGGCATCCAAATGGAGCTGTAAGTGAGAAGGTTGCTGGTTACACTCTACAGTTTGAAAGTGATTTGAACCACAGACAATATTTTTGGGATCCAATAAGACGCCACATGCAATTTCACAAAGTAAAATAATGCTGCTAAGGGAATGACTGTGAATAGAAGTAAGAAATAGTCTAGGATTCTGATATAAGGATGTCTAGAATTTGAAAAGGTACCAAGAAATAGGAAATAGAAAAACAAAACAAAATCTTGGATTGATGAAAAAAGAACAGGTATCCTGTCCTAGAGGACAAGGGAATGATCTCCTGTGTTAAATTGAGCTAAAAGATCAAATAATATGAGAACTGGGAATCAGCCTGTGTATGTAGCAATGAGGAAGTCACTGGAGAACTTACTGAAAGCAATGTTGGTGAAGTGCTAGAGGAACAGTATGCCTGGTGTAGATGGAATGAGAGTAGAACAAATGAAGACAGAATGTTGAGATCTTTTTTTTTTCAGGGAGATTTCACTCTAAGGAAAGAAAAATTGTCTTCTAAAATTAAATACAACTGATTGATTTGAAGGTTCATGAGAGTAAATTAGCATGAAGGAAATGATTTTTAACACAAGAGACAGAAGAGTTAGTGAGAGAGTTCATTATATTTAAAAAAGAATCAGACTGCCTTGGTTCAAACCCTGACTGTACCTCTTCCAAGCTTGGGGACTTTGGGTAGTGTCTTCTCTGTGTCATGGTTTATGTATCTATGTATTCATGGATTCCACATCCATAAATTGAACAAACTTTGGATATTAAATATTAAAAAACTTTCTGGGCTGAAAATGTAGCAACATTTTCTTGGATTATTCCGTAAGCACAATATAGTAACTATATATACAGTGCTTACATTGTTTTTGGTAGTTTAAGTAATCTGCAGATGACTCAAGTGATACAGCATACTTGGTGGCTGGGAATGGTGTCACATATCTAAAATCACAACTCTTGGGTAGCTGAGATGGAAGAATGACTTGAGCTCAGAAGTTGAAGACTAGCCAAGGCAACATAGCAAGACCCCATTTCAGTGAAGGGATGAATTAATTAATTAAATTAAACAGATGATATACACAGATTATGAAGAATTAGTACTTTATTTTACATAAAAAACTTGGTCATAAACAGATTTTGGAAGCCATTTGAGAAATGCTATTAATTTTTAAATCTGAATTATCCCCTATAGGCTCATGTTCTTAACACTTTATCCCTACCCATGATAGTGACACTGTTTTGGGAGACTATGGAAGTTTTGGGAGATGGCACATAGTTGGTAGAAATAGGTCACTGTGAGACAGCTTTGAAATTTTACACAGGTCCAGGTTTCTGTCACATTCTTTGCTTACTAGGCTACTATAATATGAATATCCTCTGCCAGACGTATTCACTGCTAAGGACTGGGCTGCTCCACGATGCCTTTCCTGCCTTGATGGACTGAAATCCTCTTATACCATAAGCCAAATAAATCTGTCCTCTATTAGGTTGTTCTTGTCAGTATTACAGTCACAGTGATGGAAAACTAGTACATGGGTACTAGAACTAATCACCAACACTGAGAGGTGACTACAGAATATCAACTATTTGGAGTATTGAAATAGATCATGTAGAGCATTTACTGGTACATAGCCAAAGCTCAAAAACTTGGCTAGTAATAGTTGTGGTTATATTTCTTTAAGAACAAACACTGCTTAAGATTTATTTCCCTGAGAATCTTTCTCACCAGGTAACTCCCAGGTTCAGTTAAACACACACTCAACCAACCTCTTGGCAGTTAGTAGATATATAGCCATATGGTTGTATTGACATTTTGCTTGTTTTCCATCCTCAAATATCATTTCTGTGTCTACTTTCCCACAAATCCCTTCTTTTCCTCAAGAGATGGAGGGAGTATTTACTGTGGGATTAAGAGCACAGACTTTCAAGTCCACTTGTCTTTACTTGGATCCTAGCTCTGTCACATGCTATCTAAATTTACACAATGTTATTTAATCCCTGTGCTACGTTTTTCCTACCTGTAAAGATATCAGCATATTCCTACCTCACAAACTCAAAAGAGAAAAGTAATTAATACACAAAATACCTTAAATAGCATGTAGAGCATAAATATACAACATAGTTCTGTCAACATTATTATTCTTAGAGATCATCAACTATTATTTGGTATTATTACCATGACCCCATCTCTGTCTATAAATATCTTCTCTTCTCTAAATCAGGGTTTTGTACCTAATGGCTCTTGTGATATGGTACTTGGCATCTTTACTAACTGCTAACCATAGGAGGCATGAGTATAAAATGGTAAGTAAAAGCTATATGTTTCTCAAAGTGATCACAAAAAAGTTTATCAGTAGATTATTAGTGCAAAGATGTCCAAAAGTTTTAGAACACAAACAAATATACCCAGAAATTTGAGCTAAAACTTATATTTAAATCTATTGAATTTATTAAAATAAGATTTTGGTTTTAATTTTCTTCTTTTCCCTTTTGCATATTTAATGTCCAGTCACCCTTCTTATGTCTACTTGGACTTCATTCAAGTAAGTCTTCGCCATTCTTTATGTTACTCCAAGCCTTCCTCGTAGTCATGCTCATCATGGCACCGGACTACTATAATCATCTTGTTGCTGGTAAGTCTTCTTGAGTCAATCACACATACTGTGCCAACCTCATTGCCTAGAACCTAAAACGTATATAGTGGGTAAAAAATAAACATTCGTTTGTCTGTTATTACAACTGTGAATCCCCTAGAAACCAATTTGATGGGATTTATCCCTTTCAAGCAAGAACTTCAGCATTATATAGGATCATGATACAAAATTAACTGCAATGCCATAGAAGGAAGTAATCAGAATATGCTATCTACACAGTGACTGTGCAGATAGCAGATGTTTTATGTGGAAAAATAAGTCTCAATAAAGCTGGGGAGAGGGAAGAGGGATCACTCAATTGTTAAAGAGTACATTCTGCTTTTGCAGAGGACTTCCAGGATCCACACCAGAGAGCTGACAACCATCTGTATCTCCAGCTCTATAGAATCTGACATCCTCTTCTGGCCTCCAGATAGGTACATACACGTTAGATATGCACTACTCCCATTCCTACATACATAATTTAAAATAAAATTAATCTTTAATAAAACAAAAAATAAAGATGAGGAAAATAGAGAAGAAAAGGGAGATAAAAGTAACATTTAAAGTTCCTATATAAAGTTATGCCATGATTCCATGTAGTATGTGTGACTATAGATTTCAAAGATTAAAAATCAAGGTGATAGAAGTTAGATGAATTATTCAAGGATTACACAGAAAATAAAGTAACAAAATTCAAAAACAGGTCAGCCTGATTCCACATTTGTGTGTATGTGTGGTGTGTTTTAATTATTCAGTATTGACATTCAGGAAATAGATTCCAGACAATGAAGTAAAAATGGAAGCAAAACACAAAAGCTATCCTGGGAGTTGGCTATGCTCTGGAATGACACAGATAAACAGTTTCATGGGTGAACTGTCCACCTAGGCACCATTGTAAGCAGACTATTGTCCCACTAATAATATCTTCATCCTGATTCCCTGGACACATAACATACATCTTAAATCATAGAACAAATTTAAGAAATTTGAGATAGATTACTTTGGATTATGATGAACTCCATGGAGTCACATGCTGTAACAAATTCCCATGAGTTGAGTGGCTTATAACCATGGAAATATATTCTTCCAGTCCAGGGGGTTGGAACAAGGCTGCACTCCTTGTGAAGGCTCTAGGGAAACTAAGCCCTTCCCTTGTACAGCTTCTAGTGGCTTCAGGTAACCTTTTATTAATAGCTATACTACTCTAATACCTGCCTCTATAACACAATGCTTCCCTCTCTGTTGTCATCTTCTTTTTTGTCTATCTCAAATCCCCATGTATTTAGTTTATAAGATACTTGTCATTGGATTTAGAACCCATCCAGATAGTGCAGATATTTCCTCATCTCCAGATCCCTAATTACACTTATGAGGCACTTTTTTTCTAAACAACAAAACTGTCACACATATCTTTGAGAGGCCATAATGAAATCCACTACAGGTTCCTAACAGTAGAGAAGCTTTTGTAGTTGACAAAAGAGGAATAGTAAGATACAGTCGCAAGATGGAGATGGGGGGGGGGGCTACAAGTCAAGAAATGCAACTGAAAGAATCAAGGAAATTGATTCTCCCCAAAAACCTGCAAACAAAGAGCAACTCTCAAAGCACCTGGATTTTGAGTTTAGAGAAACTCATTCTAGATTTCTGATCTCTAGAACTGTAAGATAAATTTGTCTTGTTTTAAGGCCTTACATTTGCAAGAATTTGTTATAGCTATAATAGAAAATCTGGATGGTCACCAAGGAAAATGAAGCAGATGTTTGGACCACAGCACGTGTAAAAGCCAGAGTCAGGAGGGCAGGTTATAGAGTAGAAGAATGTAAATGCCAAACACAGAGAAGGGCAGATGGCAGAAATTAGGAAAGCCATGGGATGGAGGATGGTCAGTACCAAAAATGCAGAACTGATATGTATTACAAATATCCAGAAGCATCCTTGATCATGGAGAATCTGGCTATGAGACTCTGCATGGTGGAATATATTTGGAAACATGCTATCCACCTCAAATATGTGTGGGCTGGAGAGGATGAAGTGATTTGTCAGGCATATTCATGTAAAGTTTTCTGCCATGCTCACATATTCACTCTTTTAGGCAAATATATTTAAGGTTCCCCTTAAAGTTCAAGTAGCAATCCTCACAGCACCTATTTCAAATAGAGAGTATTCTGGAGGAAGATGTCTTAGTTGGTGACTTAAATGGTCTGAGGTTTAGTTTTTCCAAATTGGTAAGTGTGGATAGCAGGAATTATTTCCAAAATTGTGTTGCGTTTGAGAACATTACTGAGCATGTGCATGGCATGAATGTAACTACTGTGTGTTGAATATAGGAATGGAAGGATGAACGAATGAATGCTGGCTTGAAGTCAAACAAGATTTCAAGAAATATGGAGGACTCAACAGGGGATTGCACAAAATTTGGCATGGGCTCAAAAAGGGAAAAAAATGCTTATTGCTAGTACTTTCTAGTAACTGGGCTACATTTTAATGGAATTGATATGTTTGAATAGATCATGTGGCTGGTACTTCTTATTAACTTTAAAACTAATATATTTTAAAGTAAAGGGGAAAATATCATTCTGTAAACTCACCACTGTAAGACAACTACCTTTGGAGTATTTACTCCAATTTTCTATGCCTGTCTACAAATATATCTCTGTCTCCATCTCTCTACCTCTCTAACCCTCTTTAAAACCATGATATTTATTCTATTTATTATTTTTAATGTTATTTTTAAACACAATGTAGATTGTGTCAGCTTTTCCAAGTCAATACACATTCTATTATAGCATGCTTGCTTGTATACATCTGTATAAGTTCTCAACATACAAGCATACATAATACATTTAACCAACCTCCTACTGTCTTTTTCTGGTAATTTTATACCCTAAATATAATGGTGCTTTCTACAGACCTTTAATTATTTCCCTATAGTAACTTCCTACAAGTAAAATTGCATATTTTGGAAAATTAAAAAACATTTTTACATTACTAAATAAGATTTACCTCTTACACTCTGAGTTTGCTATGTGAGAGTTCAGCTTTCTAAAATCATTGTTCATACAACTTATTATTAATCTTTTTCAAATTCACCAATGTAATGGATGCATTTAGTTTGTATTTGTTCAGCTGTTAATGAAAATAAATCATTCTTCATGCATTTATTGGCTATTTTGCCTCTTCTTTTGTGAATTCCCTATTTACAGCATTTGTCTATTTTCCTACCTGTGTTTTCATTTTCTTAAACTGACTCATACAAACTGTTTAAGTGGACCAATTATAGTTAATATCTGCTACAAACATTTTCCTTTTTGCTGCTTTCCTTTATTTTTTGTTTATGATGGATTTTTAGCATTCAATTGTTTGGTTGGTTGGTTTTGTAGCATCAATTAATCAATCTTTTCCTTCCCAATCTGGGCTTTCCTATTATACTTAGAAAATTGTTGCTATTACAAAAATATATAAATAAAACAAATACCTTTCTTCTTATTGTTTTGTAGTTTCAATTTCATACTTTAATATAAAATCACCTAGTTTTTATCACATGGCATAAACTTAAGGGTCTGGCTTTAGTTCATTCTTATTACATAGCCATTTATGAGATAGTTAGTTTTCGTTGGAAGCTCATCCAAATAGACTAAGGAAAGAATGGGCTGAAACTCAAAGTAGTGAAACATTTTTAAACCTCCATTTTCCATACTGCACCTTCCATCTCAGCAAGTAATGGATTCTGATCTGTAAACACAACCCAGCAAGCCAGCATTTGCAGATGTACCCATGAGCCAAACAAACAGCAAATCTCCTTTGCAAGCAAAAGGTCAACTTCCCAGTGTGAAGTCTCCAGTTACAGGCTTGCAGTCATTCTCCAATCACCCTAACATACAGAAAACAGACAGATTGACTTTTTGCAGGATTCATGAGAGAATTTTGCTCTGAAACAAAGTCAACAAGCCGAATCTCTCCTCAACATGCTGAAGCACATTCCATACTAGTCTCTGGATGAAAGACCTGCTAGTAACCTTGGTGAGAAGGACAAGAAATGAGGGAATTTTTATTTTTACACGAGAAGAAAATGTTCCCATTTTAGCACAGACAGTGCCCTTTGGCTCTTAAATACTCTTGATTTGTATTTATGCTTCCTATAAGATGTTACCAAGGCAAATACTCAAGGAACTAGCAGCTGGAGGGTTACTAATTACAGGGCATCACAGGTACAATTCAAAATCCTTCTTGACAGATGTGACCCATTATATTAAGCATTGTTGGCATGTTCTACCAGCCAGATGCAAGCTGGGAAGAGGTTAGTCTTCATGTAGCACAGCCTTCTGCCAAACCCCACCATTGCAAGCAGTTCTGTATATACGTCTGGGAAACAACTGGTGATACAAGAGCAGAGCATTTTTTTTCACTGCCAACTGATTTTAAAATGGCATAATCCCACGCGATGAGGTTTGTATACGCAAAGAAATGTTCAGATAGTTCTATGAGTTTAGCTCTGCTTTTATTATGCTCTGACAAGAAGGATTTAACATTTGAGTAAAAAAGATTCAGGATGGTCTGAGTCACAATATTACAATTGAAATGTTTTAGAAATTAAGAAAATATTTCCAACGATTTTTCTCCATCCCATGCTACACCTAAGCAGGATCTGTAAGATATAGAAATAAATACTCACCTCAAATCACTTCAAGGTAAAAAAAGAAAATATGCCAAAACAATCATTATCTCTGTAATCAAAATAAATAGCTGATTGAATGACTCTTAGACATTTCAGACATTGTTGAGATACCCTGGAGTTATGCTCTGGGGATTTGCTGCCACAAAAGCCTGAGATCAATTTGGCCCTCCACGTAAGTAATGAAAAGACTTGAAGAATAATCATATACACTTTTAATTATTATTATTTTTCTAAGCTCTCCTTTAAAGATAGAAGAAAGAAAAGGATAATTTATGTTTACAGTTCTTTGACACATAAAAAATATAATTAAACTACTAAATCTCTACAAAGAAATGTGATGTACAAAATTAAATTCAGCATTTAGCTGGAAAGGAGTCCCCTCGGAGAGATCAGGTTGATGTGTGAGGTATCAGTTTTGAAACTGAATTTTTTTTTCAAGGGTTAGTATTTTGGTCAGCTTTCTTCTGATTTCCCCTCCCAACTGTCAGTCAGAATGAATTACAGGCCATATTACCTGAATCCCAACATCTAGCTACATTAATAGCCCCTGATTTTTGTTCTTTCAAATGCCATTTAGATATATGGAAGTCATTTTTTTCCTATCATATTTCCAGCACTTTCTGACAAAGTAGCATTTAACATTTCCCATACAAGAGGGCTTTTTCTAAAAAAATGGACTTCAGAATACAGAAAGGTGTAGAGTCCTTTTTGCTTTTTAATCTTCTTTATTAGTTGTATAAAACTGTAAACAGCACGCAAGAGTCTTGAAAATATCAGATTGATTGAAGAGGAGTTTAACTGAACCGGGAGGAGAGTGTGGAAGGGAGATAAGGAAATGGAAGAATACAAGGAGAAAGAAATATTTTCCCCCTACAAGATTTCAATCTCATTTTCTAAAGCACAGCTCATTCCTCTGACACATATTGACTTTAATAAGGAAAGCACAAACTCAAAAGAGCCAGAGTGTAAGCTTTCAAGATTCGGTGTATTATTTACAGACTTGGGCACTGACCACATTTGCCTGCATGAATCTTAAAGAAGCCTTTTTGGCTCATCCTATGAAAAATCTATTGGGAAGCCATATATCTGAAAGTGCTGTCTTCCCTCCTTGTAGGATCGGAGCTCCAATCAATCTTTTGTGTTATGACCAGGTGTAAGTCATAAAACAGCAGTTATTGCAGGTTTTATGGAGCTGAGAGCCAGGACACTCATGAGGAGGATAAGTTCATAATAGCCTTAAAGAGCAAACTATCCTTCAAGGTCTTAGGTTTCCATAGAGGGGCTGCTCCAGTGAGCTGCAGTTTTTACCAAAATTTCTTAACATTAGAAAACATTTCTGCTTTCACTAACTCGGCTATGTAACAAAGTAGTTATTGTGTTCAGAGCCTGGTGTACTGAAGGGGCAGACAGAAGGATGAGGCTGTTTCCTTCAGCCCTCTCAACCTCACAGGTTAGAGATGTTTGCCATTCTTCAAGCATTCAAATGTTCCTCATTAACTCAGAGTAGGCCCTCAGTCATGGCTTTAGTACCTTTCCAAAAGCCCAATGTTCTGCAGTCTACTCTACACCTTATGATATATGTTCCTTGTACCAAATTCACTTCTTTTCCGTGTTCAAGAAGGGATCTTAACTATAGAATCATTGATGTACATCTTTAACATCATCCACTCCATCAACCCAAGGGCCCCAATCCACCACCCCCCCGTCCTACCGTCTCCGGGCCACCTCTTTAATATCACACTGCTCCAAGGTATTGACTAGAAATAAAGTCAAGCACTGTTTCCATTTCCTGTATTCATAGTTTCTGATCTCTACATACCCATTAAATCTTTATAATAACTCACACTAGTATAATGATTGAAGACAGCTAAAGAAGACTACCGTATATAACTGTACTTCTAGGACCTTCCAGAGAGAAGATCTCTACTTTTGTTGCCTGGGCTACTTTTACTCATCATATAGAGGTCTAAGGTAGGTTGGAGAAGTAAATAATAGCATGTTGACAGCAATATATGTGGCAAAGTGTAGCTTCCTAAAAGCTACATCAAATTAAAATATGTAAATAGATACCTTCCCAAATATTTTGCTGGATCCTAGAAAGCAGAGATCATCTCCTGAGGGATTTACTCCTTGAGAATAACTAGAAACCAAGGTTGTAGAGGGGATAAGCTTCCCACGAGTGACACTGAAGTATTAAAAAAATACTGACTTTGAAACATGTCACTTGAAATAGCAACAAAAAACTCATGTTGCAAAACAAGTACAGAGTGGCCCTTTTGTTTGAAGTAAGTTTTCTATGTAAAGGAAGCTTTTCAAAGAGCCTCTGTTAGTAACAGATGCTTGACACATAGCCCCAGATTCAAGCAGTCCATTGAATTAATCAGAACAGTGATCTCTCAGCATTGCTGTGATCAAATGCTCCTTTTCATGTACTGCTCTGTGTTGTTGTCTTTTGTTTTTTTTTAGAGGTCATTAACATACAGTAATTAAAGGAAAGAGAATTTAAGTTCAGTAAGTTGTGACAAATGGAACCACCACTCAAAACAGGATTAGAACATGCCCATCACAGCAGAAAGTTATTCTTTCCTTTTTGTGTCTTTACCACTTACACTACACATACATACACACATACACTGCACATGCACACGTGCACACACTCACACACACACATACACACACACACATACAAAGAGAGAGAGCATGCATCAATCTTTTCTGTGAGTTCTTCTTTTTCTATGGATAAGTTTTAGCTGTTCCTGAACATCATATAAAAGAGATCATGTAGCATTTACTTATTGCATCTGGAGCTGTATACTTAAATGGCCTAAAAGGCTCAAAACACTAAATAAGTGAACAATAAGTAAAATACAATCCCCACTACAGTGTGTTAGTATCCCAGTGTGTTTACAAAATATACACAGGCAAGCGTTTATCTGCATACCATCTCTAAAAAACTTGGGCCACAAGAAAAAAAAGTCTATATTCTAGAACACACATTCTTCCTTGAGGTCATCTGATACGTGGTGCCTAGTTTATCTTCAAGCAGGTTGTACTTAGTTATAGTTTCATGTAGCATGTATCATTCTCCAAGCATGATCCCTCAATTGTGACATAAATACAATTTCAGTCACGATCAAAATTTCTCCGTGGATCTGGAAGTTCTTCAATGTCCCTATGATACCATAGTACACTGAGAGCCAATTAGGGGACATCCATGTGAACCACAACCACATACATCTACTTCCATATAACAGCTTTGGTTTTACTTTAATTTCCTTGTTAGATCACTGAATTATATTGCCTTTCAAAACTGGTTGCACAAGCTGGTCTTTCCCTGCCACATTCAATCCAGATGCTAGAGTTATAGCCCACTCTAATTAGAATACAGAATACCAGTTGCTGTGGGCATCAAAGAGAAAACAATAGAACAAAGAAAGCAGTGGTAGAGTTAACTGGGTGGGGAGAAAAAAAGAATGTCATATCATATTCATGATTCAAGCCTCACATATCTCCTTCTTTTCATGGGAAACAGCTATGATTATATGATATTCTGTACACAGCTTTTATGTGTATAAATTTAAATACACACACTGCAGCTAGGAACCAAAACTAGTTCAAGTTCACAAGAAAGGAAAACAATTCTCTTTTCCTTTATGTTTTTTGTTCTCACTAGCTTATTTATTAACAAAGAGCCTTCTGTCTCAATTTTTAGCATATCCTTAATGAATTACTGATTAAGTTATCTAGCTGTGGGGAAATGAACTATTGAAAAATACTTTCAGACTTTCCTGAAAGCTCACATTACCATATCTTCTGTTACCAGTTATAGGGTGGGGGAGTGTTTCAGTAGAACTTCACCCACTTTGTCCATTTTCTCTCTCTTTCCCCTACTAAGTACTGGACAGTACTGGGCCTTCTATCTGCACAGATACAAACATAGGAGAGAGGAGGAGGTCTGACTTTATTCTCATTAAGAATCGCAGTTCACAGAATCTGGAAAGGTAGAATAAACAGAGGCTTTGGCCATGAAAAGAACAACAGTAAAGGCCCCTTAAGGGGAAAAATATTTCCTTCTGGCTAAGATGATGTGATCTCTGGACTAGGAGGAGATCTAATATTCCAGTTGGGCAGAATCAATGATCTGGCTATCAAATCAACCCTCAGGAAGCCAGGTCCACACCCCAAAAGGTAGGTTAGCTTTAAGTGGTTCTCAACCTTCCTAATGGTGCAACCCTTAAATATAGTCCCTCATGTTGTGGTGACCCCCAACCATACAATTATTTTCATTGCTACTTCATAAGTGTAATTTTGCTACTGTTATGAATCATAACATAAATATCAATGTTTTCCAATGGTCTTAGACAACCCCTGGGAAAGGGTTGTTCAGCCCCCAGAGGGGTCATGACCCACAGGTTAAGAACCGCTGCCTTGGTGCTGGAGAGATGGCTCAGCTGTGAAGAGTACTGGCTGCTCTTCCGGAAGTCCTGAGTTCAATTTCCAACCCCTACGTGGTGGCTCACAACCATCTGTAATGAGATCTGGTGTCCTCTTCTGGCCTGCAGGCATACATGCAGGCAGAACACTGTGTACATAATAAACAAATAAATCTTTAAAAAAGAAAAAAAAGAATCTCTGCCTTAAGTCATGCTAAAAAGATAGGCAGAATAATTGTCCCTTTAACAAGATCATGTACCTTGCCTTCCCAAAATTCCCATTCCCTAGCACAATAGGTTACGGGACTGCAGTGTAACTTTTCTTTCCTTCTATCTCTATTCTAAGTATGCTTTCCCTGATACTTTTGGGTTCATTCTTGTTAAAAAGCCCCTGCCATATGACTTCATACCACACTGTAGTTCCCCATACTGGCTTACCTCAAAAGGCACAATTTCCTTTCCTTTTCTTTCTTTCTTTTCTTCTCTTTTTTTTTCTTCTCATCTCCATTCTCCTCCTCTGGGCAGCTGCTGAAATTTACAGCTTGCCTGCCTGCCCTGGAGTTTTCCTTTTAAATTACAATAAAATAATTCTTGAGCTTCCCTTTGAGTCCCTTCTTAAGTTCTTTTATTAATCAGACCAATCTAAGAAGGGACCCCAATTTCCCTGGTATTATCTGGCAGCCATGAAGGCTTCAAAATCTCTGTTTATAAGAATATTTATCCTACATCTTGGGAAAAGATCCTAGAATTGAGGTTTGGGGTTTTGTTTTCACATATGTGGTATGAGAAAACACTTTTCTACAGATCTGAGTTGTTGAATTAAAGTAGTTTAGAGAGAATGCCATGATCATCTCAGCTCCTCCTCCAGCCCATCATGGACCTATAAGAACAAGGATGCCATCCCTTAACAGATTTCACAGAAGACTAAAGCCAAAATAGCTCATTTGGTTTAGGCTGGAATCTAAGGAGAAGCTGCTTCTGAAAAGCATCTCTTCCCAGAAAGGAACTTCAAACCATGCTATGCCTCCCTAGGAGATCCAGTGCACAGAATCAACCTTCTCAGAAGTCTAGGATTGGTACATAGGTTCTTGGTATCTTCCTCTATTAACTACCTTTTCATTGAGTGCACAAATAGGTGTCAGGTGTCAGGTAGACAGTGACTGACTCTAAGGCTTATCAAAAAGGCAAACAAGTTCTGCCCTTTCATGCACAGCTGAACAGCATATATATTCCTGTATTTGGTCCCATGGGGAAGTGCAGTGACATATATAAATGGAAAGAAATCAGAGAAAAGACAGGAAAGAAGAAATCCAGGTGTCTGTTTACCATTATCTTGATAAAACGGCAGTGACACACACTCTGCCTGCCACAATTAGGGTGATAAATGCCCCTTTCTTTGAGGCTTGCTTGAAAGTCAATTATGTAGATTATTTGGAGAATACTGACAGATGGCCTTCTTCCCTACACGAGACAATCAAGCTGAACTTCGATATGTGCGCAGAAAATACTGTCATTTCTCAAACACAAAGGAGACCTCCCTAAAATCACCCACAGAAGGACCCAATAGAAGTTGCCTTTGGCCACTTTTGATGATGCCCTTCTATGTTTCTCATTTTCTTTGTCATTTTTCCTCTTCTCCCACTCTCAATGGAAAGCCTTGCTTCTTTTCATCTCCTAGTCAAATATTGATCTCCGACCTGTCCTCAAGGTTTGGATTAACACAAAAGATTGCCACGCAAGCAGTTTTTGTTTGTTTTCAGCTAATTCGTTTTTTATTATTCACTTGCTGCAGTAAATCTCACTTTTATTGTCCAACCACTGAACAGAGAAAAATGGATTGATTTGAGTAACTAAATAATTCAAGCTGCAATGTGGGGTGGAAGATGGGGGAGGGAAGAGAGGAAAAAATTAGGGGAGTCTGAGAAAGTGTGATACAACATTGTCCTTCAGTTTCATAGTCCTCCTTCAAACTGCTACAGAGGTTACAGCAAATTTGGTTGGATCGTGAAGGGGTTGAATAAAGTGGCATCCTATTACTACACAAGTGATTAAAGGCAATGAAAAGCTTAGAAAATGCATGTTTCTAGAGCCTTCCTTCCCCTAAAGACAACAGAGCTCCAAATGAGACCACTGACTACTTACTCTCTTTTTCTTCTATGAATTAATTCCCTGAACACAGTATTGAAATCTTTGCTTTAATTTTTTCTTAATTCCTAAAGTTACAATCCTCACTGTGAATGACAGCATATAGCACATACCTGTAATTTCAGCCCAGAGAAGGCCAAGCTAGTCAAGCCAGTCTTATGTGCCACATAAAGAGAGACTGTCTACACACACATACTCACACGCACACACGCTCGTGCATGATAATGTGACAGGATAGTGGGGTCTGACGACTGAAATATCAGGATTACATATGAAAGAAGACAGTTTTCAGAGGAACCTGGAAGTCCTTCCTCACCTGGTCTTCACAAGCTTAACAGAACAAGCAAAAGAAAAGCTTGGGAAATACAAACTGGAGAGGAGTGTGCTGTGTAAATGTCCTGACATAGCTAGTACAGCTCTTGGCTTGATGATCTTTGGGCTTTAGCCCTCAGCTCAGCTCACTAGCACGTTCTTGTGAGAGCTTTCCTTTTTCTTTTAAATAAGCCGTCCTCCTGTATGTTTCTGATACAAACCTTAGTCTCAGAGAAAAGAACCTAGAATAGGGTATCCATTGAACTTAGATCCAGGGCTGGGAACTAAACATAACTCTGCCCTGTTCTGGTCAAAATCCTAAGCATGATTTTCCTGACATTTGGCTTTCTCGCTGTTTCTATAACCTCCCTGTCTAATTCAAAATGTATGAATCTTTCTATCTCCCTCCTGACGGAAGCATCCTGCCTGTCCTATTGTTTTTCTCTCAAACTGTAGTAAAATTGTCCTTGAACTTCCTTACAAGAAGAAAATCTGTTTCTAAATTCTTTATTCATGAGGCTAAGAACCCAAAAAGGAACCCTGTTTTCTCCCAGAAGAGTGCAAACCAAAGCCAGATATAATGGTATGTTCCTGAAATCCAAGCGCTCTTGGGACTGAGATAGAAGCATTACACTTCAGTTCAAGGCTGAGTTCCAGGTCAGCCTGAAAAACATAGTCAGATTTTGTCTAAAAAAAGAAAAAAAAAATAGGTACAAACCAAAGGTCTGTACTGATGTTTATTAATGATAATCAGCGCATGGGAATATTTTAAAAAGCAACAAAACAGAATGGAGATGAAGATATCTCAAAGTAAAATGGAAGGAGGGGGATCAGAGCAAAAATTACCCTAACTAGTTTGTTGAGGACATGATTTTCGAGATTGAAAAACATAGGAAATGGTATAAGAAGAAACAAAAGGTAAAGAAAATTGAGATTTTTTTTCCCCCACCTTCCATCGTGTATACATTGAACTCTCCTTTCCCTCAGGTATTCACTATGTTTAGGGCTTCTTAAAAACAAACTCACAAATAATAATAATAATAAAAGATGCATATGGTGTTAGCTATGTTTCACATTGTAACAAATACCTTTAAAAAACTAGCTCTCTCTATTCCTCTGGTTTCATCCCCAGCTCTACAGAAGAACACCCTTAGCAGCTCCTCCTACCCCGCCCTGCTCCCAATCTTGCACAAAGATCTTCTCCCCCTACCCTTCCTACCCCAACTCATCCCATTATCCCAGCCTCCAATACCAGCAGGCATTCTCTTGGAACACATAAAAATAGCAGAATAGGGAAACAGCTCCCAACTCTAGCAGACACCACCAAGGTAACCCACAAGCTACAACTTCCAGAAAATCAGATAGGCTGCCTGCAGACCTTCTCTTCCCTCTCTGTTCCCCCAGATCCAATCCCTCGGTTTCATCCCCAGATCTGGAGTAGAATATCCTCTGGCAGAATTCCCTGTGCCCCCCACCCCCTGCCCCCGCTCCCATCCTGAAAACCCCACAGATCTTCCCCTTTTAATTTTCCTCCTCCAACTTGTTGCTTTGTCCCAGATCCCAACCCCAGAAGGCAGCCCTGCTAACTAACCTAAGGGCAAATCCTCCCAGGGCAAGGAGTAGGCTGAAGGCAGACCCACACCTCTCCTACTGTTCCTGAGGTATAGTCTCACACCAAGAAAATCAAAAGAAGTGAAATACACGTGCACATACACCACCAACAACAAAAATAACGACAAAAAGCAGGAATTATCAATCATTGGTCGTTGGTTTCTCTCAACATCAATTGTCTCAATTCCCCCAATAAAAAGGCACAAACTAACAGAATTGATGCAAAAACAGGATCCAGCCTTTTGCTGCACCCAAGAAGCACATCTCAACATCAAAGATAGACATTACTTTAGGGTGAAAGGTTGGGAAAAGATATTCCAAGCAAATGGACCTAAAAAGCAACCTGGCATAGCCATTTTAATATCTGACAAAATAGATTTCAAATCAAAACTAATCAAAAAAGAAAGGGAAGGACACTACATATTCATCAAAGGAAAAATCCTCCAAGTTGACATTTCATTTCTTAACGTTGATAGCCCAAACAAAAGGGTACCAAAGTTTAGAAAAGAAACACTACTACAACTGAAATCACATATTACTCACCACATACTGATAATAGAGGGAGACTTCAATACCTTACTCTCACCAATGGACAGGTCATCAGACAAAAACTAAACAAATATAAACCAAATAGACCTAACAGGTATTTATAGAACATTTCACCCAAACACAAAAGAATATACCTTCTTCTCTGCACGTCATGGAACTTTCTCCAAAATTGACCACATACTCAGATACAAAGCAAGTCTCAACAGATACAAGAAAATTGAAATAACTCCCTGAATCCTATTAGCCACCATGGATTAAAGCTGGATTTCAATAACAACAGAAAGAAAAGAAAGCCTACACACTCATGGAAACTGAACAACTCCTTACCAAATGAAAAATGAGTCAAGACAGATTTTTTTTAATTAAAGATTCTAGAATTCAATGAAAATAAATATACAGCATACTCAAAATTTTGGAACACAATGAAAGCAGTTCTAAGAGGAAAGTTCATAGCACTAAACTTCTACATTAAAAAAAAATAGAGAGATCTCATACCAGCAACTCAACAGCACATTTGAAAGCTCTAGAACAAAAAGAAGTAATCACACCCAAGAGTAGTAGACAGCGAGAAATAATCAGACTAAGGGCTGAAATAAATAAAATAGAAACAATGAGTACAATACAAAGAATCAATGAAACAAGGAGTTGGTTCTTTAAGAAAATAAACATTGTAGTGATATATTGTATAACCCAATAAAGCTTACCTAGGGATCAGAGGAAAAAGCCAGACACTATATTAAACATAGAGGTCAGGCAGTGGTAACACACGTCTTTAATCCTAGCATTCAGGAAGCAGAGATCCATCGGGATCTCTGTGAGTTCAAGGCCACAGTGGGAACAGAGCCAGGCATGGTGGCACACGCCTTTAATCCCAGCACTAGGTAGGAAGGAAGATGGCAGGGCACAGAAAGGTATATAGGGTGTGAGTAAACAAGAAGTTGCTCTCTTGAGGCTGAGGATTTTGTACAGGTAAGAACGTAGCTGGCTTGTTCTGTTTCTCTGATCTTTCAGCTTTCACACCGAAATCTAGCTCTAGGGTTTCTTTTTAATTAATAAGACCTTTTAAGATTCATGTTACACAACATGATTAACAAACCCTTATCCAAAAATCACTAAAAGACAGAGAGAAACTATCTAAATTAACAAAATCAGAAATGAAAAGGGGGACATTAAAAACAGACATTGAAGATATCCAAAGAATCATAAGGACGTACTTTAAAATCCTGTACTCCATCAAATTGGAAAATCTAAGAGAAATGGATAATTTTTAAAGTCGGTATCACTTACTGAAGTTAAATCAAGATCCGATAAACAATTTAAATAGTCCTATAACCCTTAAGGAAATAGAACTCCTTAAAAGTATCCCAATCAAAAATAGTCAAGAGCCAGATGGTTTTAATGCAGAATGCCACCAGACTTTCANAGTCAGATGGTTTTAGTGCAGAATTCTACTGGGCTTGCAAAGAAGAGTTAACACCAATACTCCTCAAATTATTCCACAAAACAGAAACAGAAGGAACATTGCTCAATTTATTTTATGAGGCCACAGTTACCCTGATACCCAAACCACATAAAGACTCAAAAAAGAAATAGAATTACAAAACAATTTACCATATAAACATAGACGCAAAAATACACAATAAAATACTTGCAAACCAAATCTAAGATCACATAAAAAAGATCATCCACTATGTTCAAGTAGGCTTCATCCCCAAGGTACTGTGATGGTTCAATATACAAAACTCAGTAAATATAATCCAACATATAAGCATACTGAAAGAAAAAAGACCACATGATCATCTCACTAGATGCAAAAAGGCCTTTGACAAAATCAAACTCTCCTTCATGATAGAAGTCTTGGAAGGATCAGGTATACAAGGGACATAAATAAACATAATAAAGGCAATTTACAGCAGGTCTATAGCCAATATCAAATTAAATGGAGAGAAACTCAAAGCAACTCCATTAAAATCAGGAACAAGACAAGACTATCCACTCTCTCTATATCTGTTCAATATAGTACTTGGAGTTTTAACTAGAGCAATAAGACAACTGAAGGAGATCAAGGGGATATAAATTGAAAGGAAGAAATCAGAGTATTGTTATTTTTTTTTCAGATGATATGATAGTATACATAATTGACACTAAAAATTCCACTAGGGAACTCCAGATGATAAACACTTTCAGCAAAGTGACTGGATACAAGATTCACACACACACAAAAAAAATCAGTAACCCTCCTCTATACAAATGACAAACAGACTAAGAAAGAAATCATAGAAACAACACCTTTCTGAATAGCCTCAAATAATATAAAATATCTCAGGGTGGGAACTCTAACCCAGCAGGTGAAAGATTTGTACAACAAAAACTTTTAAGTCTTAGATGAAAGAAATTGAATTATATATCAGAAGATGGAAAGATCTCCCATGCTCATGGATTGGTAGGATTAACATAGTAAAAATGGACATCCTACCAAAAGCAATCTACAGATTCAGTGCAATCCCCATCAAAATTCCAACACAATTCTCTATAGACATTGAAAGGACAATTCTCAACTTCATATGGAAAACAAAAACCCAGGATAGCTAAAACAATCCTGAACAATAAGAGAACTGATGGACGAGCGGTGGTGGTGCACACCTTTAATCCCGGTACTCAGGAGGCAGAGGCAGGCGGTGGATCTCTGTGAGTTCGAGGCCAGCCTGGGTTACTGAGTGAGTTCCAGGAGGCGCCAAAGATACACAGAGAAATCCTGTCTCGAAAAACCAAGAGAGAGAGAGAGAGAGAGAGAGAGAGAGAGAGA
>LZPO01116992.1:532032-568505 GCA_001675575.1 Neotoma lepida | reverse complement strand
ATTTTAAAAAGAGAAAGAATGAGTGCAAGCACAAAGCTCCATGCTCTAACACCTAAGCCCTCAGGCTTTCTGCCCACTTTCCTCCGACAGTAACATCTCATAAACCGCACTGTAGCATCACGATGAAAAGCGAGTATGACCTTGATATAACCTGTCAGGTTCTCCAAGTCCATATATACACGTGGTCTCTGCAGTCACCACCACGGGGACTCTGAACTTTCACAAGCATCTCCCCTTCCCAAACCCTGGCAACCGAAAATCCATGTCTTTTTCAAAGACTGCTGTGCACACGCAGTCCTCATGATGGGCCCTTTGAGGACTGCTCTGTTGCTCAAAAGAGCTCCCCTGATCCATCCATGAAACAAATGGAGTGGAGCTGCAAGTGTGGCCATACCAGTGTTTCCTAACTTTGGATAGTCATGTACTGAAAACACAGGGTTTGCTACAGTTCTAGAGTGAGCATAAGTCCTCACTTCTCTGGGGTAAGTATCTATGAGGGCAGGTGTGTGATAGGTACATTTGACATGAAAACCAGACTATCAGCAGCCCGTCTCAGAGCCAGTTCCTAGGCACCAGCACTTTGTATGTTCCCAAGGGATTTCTTTCAGCCAGTTCTAGGTAGCTGTGTGATGGCTATAAGACTATATTTACCTGAGTTTTAAGAAAGTTTAAAAGTAACCTACGTTCATTCAGAGAATAAAAAATATATAAACATTTCAAGGAAATAAGCCTTGTTTCCTCTAGAACAGGGAGGGCATGCTGCTGTTTCTTCCTCCTTCCAGGTACTCACAGCTGCACACAGCAGCCTCCATTGCTGCACCGTGACCCAGAGGTTCCCCTTTGGAGTTCCCCCAGCCTAAGAAAGCTCTATCCTGCACTTCAACCTCTGTGGCCTTGGCTTTCTTTATAAGTCTTTCTCAAATCCTCTCTCAAGCCTCAGACAGACACAGCATTAGATCTTTACCAGGGAAGGTAGTCATCAGGATCCCAAAGGTGGGGCCCAGGGCCACCAAGCACTGGGGCCTGCCTCTGCTCTGTGACAGCCAGGGAAGAGCACAGCCAAGAGAAATGCCACTTAGACCTGCATTTCCATCAGTTGCTCCAGCCCATCTGAGAAACGCTGCAGCCATCTGCTTTTTAAATCTCTGAGTTCTGGGCTGTCACTGCCGTGGTGAGGAGAGGTAGGAAAACCCTGAGAGCTAAGACCTCGGAATGCAGTCTACTCACCTTCTTTAATGCAAAGGCCACTGTCCCATCATCCTCAGTAGACAGATCAAGCAGCTTCTGGTAAAATACTTCATCATAAGGTCCATCTATCTGTAATGTTTTCCTGAAGAAAAAGCACCAAAACCAAATAAACAGGGTGACAAGCTTCTGAAGACTTTCACTCACCAATGCATTCTGTATCACTCAGCACAGTCTAACAATCACATGCTTTGTTTTAAAAGCCAGCTAAGAGATCTACCACTTGCTCTCATTAAGCCTAATTCTGCACCATCAAAATCTTCAACAACCCCCAGGGCTCAGGGAGGTCAAGGCTTAGCCCTCAGCTGTTCACACACCTTTAGGCAAAGGCCAGTGAGGTATAAAGAGGATCCTGCCCATCAGACACTGCAGGTGTGGACCTGGCGACTAGATGTGGTGGTAGTCAGAGAAACTCAAGAGCTGCCAAGCCAGTGTTCTAAGAGCAACCTGTGGGACAACACTGCCCTCTGCAGGCCAGGCCCTGACATAGGCTTTTGGAATGGTCAATTTATATGTTCTTTGTTTCTATGAGTGTCTTAGTGACAGACTAATTTCATATGGACCCTGGCACACACACACCCCACAGGGCAGAGAGTTGGTTGTATGGGCCTCCTGGAGGCAGGTTCTGGGAGGTTTGTTTTGTTCTGGAGTTCAAGCAACCTTAACCAGCCTAGCCTCATAGCTTCCTCTGGCACNAGCCTCACCTCTCCTCAGGAAACTCCTCCAGGTAGCGCTCAACCCGGTTGTATAATGGGTAGAGGCCTTCGATGTCCAGCTGATCCAACATCTGCACCTGGAGAGTTTTGTACAGAAGACAGCCCTTCGGTAACCCGGAGTGCTCTGGGGTGTTTTTTCCTACCAAGAACATCAGGGGAGAACGAGAGCAGGTTCATTATCAAAACTTGAAGACTGTGGAGGGAGACCCAGGCACAGGCAGCAGAGCGCACCCTGGGCTTAACCCACTAGCCATCACAGACAAAGTCTAGACCCCAGGCTAGCACTGAGGGCAGATGCTGCATACCTCATAAAAGCTACAAGGATGGCTGAGCACAGACCACTCTAAGTACCCAGTGGCTCTACACATAAAAAAGGTGGAGACTGAGCCTCTCCCTTTGGGCCTGTGCTGTCCAAACACCTACCCAGAATATCCTTTAACTTCATCCCATGCGCTAGAAGTCACTTTATATAGAAGCTTAAAGATAATCATTCTACGTGAAACAAGGACCAGAACTGCAAAAGATCATACTAACATCCTCAAACCATCCAGACCAACTGGGACGCTGTTGCCAAAGTCAAAAAATATTAAGGCCGCATCAAGAGGGACAAAGTCTGGCTGCCACAATACTAACTAAACATGCAGAGTGATGGACAGTGGTTAAGGCCACTGGGACAAGTGAGAAAGCAAAGCTCCACCCTTCACTCATACTCCATCTTTGCTCGGGCCTAACATCCCTGACTATCTCTCAGAAAGAACCAACTAAAGGAAAAGACAGGGGAGGAAACAATGTCTATTCAGGCACTCCAGCAAGATGCTCTCAGCCACACAAAAGATGCCCTGTATCAAGATAACAGGATGCCCATGCTGTGAATGCCTACCCCAGGCATGGTAGCTAAAAGATAAAAAACTACATGTGCTGATAAATTGATGCTATTTAAGAAAAACGCCAGGTTACAAGAAAACATGAGTATGATTTCATAGTTTCAAATATTGCTCATCCATGAATTAGGCCTGTTTGCACATCAGTGTCAGGAAGGTCTATGAGAGAAGCCTCAGGTGTCTCCAGATCACCTGAGTGCCAGCAGCTATCTGTGTCCTTCCAGACACATTGTACAGCGATGTGCCCAGACTATAGGTTTAGTTTCAACAATAAGGAATAGCTTTCATAACAAGAACAAACCCCAGAACATTCACTTGTAAGTTAAAAAAATCATTTAAAAACAGTTGGCATGGAGAAGCAATAAGGNAAGCAAGGCCTGTGGAGTTTCTCAAGGACACAGGCCACTGTCAAACTCAAAGGACTCCCNAGAGTCGGCATTACAACACTGCAGTGGTATGGCTGATCCACCCCCCCAGGGACCCTGTAGGCCTGTGCTCACTCCACAGCACTCAGCCCAGCTACAAAGGCCTCCTGGTCTCAGTTCTTATCTTACAAGCAGACTGAGGAGAATCTGCGTCCAAAGTCAAGACGATGATCAAAAGGAGGGAAGTACAGTTGAAAGCACCGACTCACTGCAGAGAACACACAATATACAGGAAGTAGTCCTAGAAACCATATAGTCCAAGTGTGTCAAGCAGCTTACAAACCCAGCTAAAGGTGAAAAGCAAGTCTCGACNCTCTATGAGTCAGCTAAGCCTCATTCTGTGGAACCATGACAGAGCTAGACAGCACCCCACAGGTACCACGAAGTCAGGCAGGGACACAAAGGTCACTTTGTAGGTGCCACTCTGACTACTTATGGGGAGGGATAGTCTTAAATGCCCCTGTAGACCCACAACCCAACTGGAGAAGGCCAGACCCTACCTTGGTGATGTAGGCTCCTGCTGAGAGGGCTGGCTTCACAGACACGTGGGCCCTGGAGCCCAAGCCTCAGGGAACCTGCTCGGCCTTTGTCTGAGCTGCTCAACAGCACCCTGGTGATAACGTGCACCAGCTCCCGGATCACAGCCCTCGTGCAGTGAGGCCCACTGGCCAAGCCATTGGAAGGGAAGAAGAAGGGCTTCAGGTGGTGTGCAAGCTCCTTCAAGTCAGCCACAGGGCTCCGGGCATCACCACAACCATAAATCAGCTCACCATTCTTTATTTAGGCAGGAAAAAGAAGAAAGGGAGATGGATCACACAGCTGACAAAAACACAAGCGGGGGCAGGGCACAAACAGAGGACCCCAGTGTTTTCAGACGAGCCTAATCAGGTTGCTGCACACTAGCTCCTCGGAANAATCCTACTCTCCATGCTATGTCACTGAGCATGGGCAAAGNAAGAAAGGTTCAAAAANTTCAGGCCAGCACTCTGGTCTGACACCCTCAGACAATGATCTCACAGCATGTCTGCAATAAATACTGAGCATAAAGCCACAGATCACCAGTTACTTGAGGACCCAAGCAGTGTCTAGGGGTTAGGACGAGGCCCCACAAACCCCAGAGTTGGTAGAAGCTTCAGAGCCAAGTCCTGTGGTAAGAGGAGTGACCAGATCACTGACATGGAAATGTTCCTGCTTTAAAGCTGTTGACCTTTTTCATAGAACCCCAAAAAGAACCAGGGTGGTGGTGGCGCACGCCTTTAATCCCAGCACTCGGGAGGCAGAGGCAGGTGGATCTCTGTGAGTTCAAGGCCAGCCTGATCTACAGAGTGAGTTCCAGGACAGCCAAGGCTACACAGAGAAACCCTGTCTCGAAAAACCAACAACAACAACAAAAAAAAAAAAAACCAAAAAGATGCTCCTTAACACACAGCATTGAGACTTAGTCATTCCCAGCACTCAAGCAAGGACACGTGCTGCCCACTGCTGATACTGGGGTTGTGATAAGAGCCTGAGCAGTAGACAAGGCCAGGAGCATCTCAAGGCTCTCTGAACTACATGCCTTCATTTTTAAGCCCCATGGTGGGCCCTCTAGAACTCCCTCCAGACAGCTACCATAGGCATCTTCTCCACATTCAGTCTGAGCAGACACAATACCACAGTACCTGTAAGGCTCTTAGCAAAGATACCAGAGTTTCCTCAGAGCTATGGCTCATGAGAGTGGAAATGCCTTCAAAAATCAACAGCTAAGCTGACCCTCTAAGACACGGAGGTAATGAGTGGGTGTGTGAAGCTAAGGTCTCAGGAGAGCAGTAATAGCCAAGAGAACAGTCTGTCCTTATGAGGTATGGGTAGTTTCTCCTCANTGAATCCTGGGGTGCCTCTCCAGAAGCTCCTGTCTAGGTGCTGTCCAAGGGACAAACTAAAGCACTGCTCACCATGCTAGGCAGGAGGAAGAAGAGGATGACCATAGTGGAGCTGAGTTAGTCAACTGACATCCAGGGTAGAGCCATTTGTGCCCATGGTGAAGCTGGCCCTCCTCCAGGCCCAAAAGTGGCCAAGGAAGTCCTCACAGCAAGGTCTCACCCCAGCGTCAAAGGTCTAGAGACCTGAGGGACATTATAAATGTGAAATAAAGAGATAGAGTTTACACATAACAAATATGGCTGTTCAAGGACCTCATGGNGCACCCAGCAGAGCCGCAACCTAGGTAGAGCAAGTGACTCTTATAACAAGGTCCATGCTCCTTCAACCCAACACTGTCTCAACCACAAGTATCCCGTATGGGATCACTGACCACAACCAGGCAGCTTCTCCAAGCCTGGACCATCAGAGCTTTTGGAATTTGCTGCTAAGATGGTCTGCAGAAGTTGAGGGAGCAGCAAATGCACAGCATCAGAACCAGAGAGCCTGAGAGTTGCCAGTGCTCACCACACTGAACTCACTGCACTGCTACCTACTGCTTTACAAAGCACTGGAGTCATCAAGGTGACTCAGTGGATAAGGGTGCTTGCCACCAAGCTTAATACCTTTAGTTTAAAGCCGAGGACGCACGTGATGGAAAGATGGAACCACAATGGAAAGACAGACAGGACTGCAAGTTGTCGTATGACCCCACCACACACAAAGTAAGAGAGATGAATTTTTTTTTTAATTTTAAGCCAGGTGGTGGTAGCACACACCTTTAATCCCAGCACTTGGGAGGTAGAGGCAGGTGGGATCTCTGTGAGTTCGAGGCTAGCCTGGTCTACTGAGTGAGTTCCAGGACAGCAAGGGCTACACAGAGAAACCTGTCTCAAAAAACCAAAAAAAAAAAAAAAACCAAAAAAAAATTCTTTTTAAATTAGTTTTATTAATTTTTAAATTAAATTTTAAAAAAGCCATCGAAGATTACTTCCCTTAAGCTGCCTCTTGGGGAAGGGCTGGCTAATCTCTGGATTCTTCCATGCTGATTTTTACAGAAGCGCAGACCAGATACCTCAAATGTGGCCTGACAGATCCAGAAATAGGCTTCCAAGTTAAAGGGATTTATCTCCAAGATTTAAATACCAGGTTCCTAATCTCTTTTGGTTTTTCCAGACAGGGTTTTCTCTGTGTAGCCCTGACTGTNCTGGAACTAGCTTTGTAGACCAGGCTAGTCCTGAACTCACAGAAATCCGCCTGCCTCTGCCTTCCAAGTGCTGGGATTAAAGGCGTACACCACTACCGCCCAGTGGTTCCCAATCTCTTAAACAGACTAAAAAACTTAGGGGAGGGGGGGGTCACTTGGTTGCAACCTTAATTCGATTCCCAGATCCCACTGTGGAAAGAGAACTGACTTCAAGGGCTGTTCTGTCTCCATACAAGCGCCACAGCAAGGGCACACCCAAAGGTTACACACNTGCTTTTTTTTTAAGAGTGAAATTAACCAAAACTGTCTTCCTTTTCTGGATCTGGGGAGATGGAGACAGATAGGAAAGGATGCTGATTACTGTGACCAGTCTCCAGGGGAAGGAAATTCTTCTGTTAGATCTGGTTAACACCAGCCCATGTCCCACCCTCTTCATGAAGGCACCAGCCACACAGCAGCAAGATAGGACAGTAACACTAGCTCACCAGTCATTTTCCCAGACCAAGCAAGACACAGGCTTTAAAAAGTCCTGCTCCCTCACACAAGTCCACATGCTGCCTCAAGTCCAGCATGCTGCCCACAGGGACAATGGCAAAGGGGACTCTAGAGATAAATTCCCATCATGGCCAGAGCCACTACCTCCTGCCAAGGCTAGCCCTGCGTTGCCCCCTCCCCTCTTAAGCTGCATCTCCTCCTCCTGCAGTGTCAAGGTACAGAGCTGGTCTGAGGCAATCCAGCCTGGACACCCCAGTGTATTTGGTCACAGAACCCGTGACCATGATCATAGTATGGTAGGTGTGCCAGGAAACCAGCGTGGAATGGAAACAGTTCTTACCTTAAATATCCTCAGATTGTTCTGCGCCTCCTGCAGCAGACTCTTCAAGGCAAAGTGCATGCGCTGCTTGTTTCTGGAAGGACAAAGCATTAAAGGATTTAAAGGCATGGGTTAGCCTGGTCTCCATACATATCCATANATACAGCTCCAGACTGAGCTGGGACCTAGAGCTACCTTAATCTAGTAACTGTAGCCCTGAGCACAAGAGAGGAGCTTGGTCTAGGGCCCAAAGGCAGCCATGAGGGATCCTGCAGATGCAGGGGACCAGAAGGCCAAGGCACACCAATCACTCAGAGCCCATCTAGCTCCATCTCATCCTTCTTGCTCCTCAGCTGCAGCTTCCAGAGGCTGGAGCAAGCACTCAGGCATGCTGTGACNGACCNCTGGGAAGGGCAGGAAGCCTAAAAGAGGCAGGAACATGGGACTCCTCACCCTTCCTCCACCTTGGGGAGCTGTGGGACTAAGCCCCCTCCTGCCCTCTGCCCTACTCATAAGCATTGGCACCTGTTGTCTCTTCTTCATTGTCACTCATGTGACCCTTTCTCACCCCCACATGAAATCTACAGGGCTCCCAGAGAGGCAAACCCACCCCAAACAAGTATTCCAAAGCAGTCCTGAGGTCACACTGCAGACAACACGTCAGCACTGGCACCCACAGCCAGCTCTGAAAAGGCTGCATTATGAACACTCCAAGGACAGCTCCTGACTCAGGTTTGACAAGTTATAAATTGTCAATAATGCTCTGTATTACTGTTTGCTTCATAACATGCAGCCTTGGGTGCCCAGGTAAACCAATCATGATTCTCCTTTAATGCACTGCCAACCTGATTTGGTTCTCACAAGAAAAACAGCAACATTTTGTTTTCTGGAATGGGCAAAGAGCTCTTTAGACAGAGCAAGGGCCCCATTCCCCACCTCACTGAACCCCACATTTACTACTTCACAGCACCTCCATATATATTTTCAACCTCACGAACACCCCCACTTTACAGAACATACCCACTCTTAACACTTCAGATAATNCAGCCAGCTAACAGAATACACCCTCGTTCCCCACAATACAAAATACCCCATCCTCCTCACCTCACAGCCCCCAGGTCCTCCCTCACAGAAGNTGCCCACAATCCTCACTACATAGAACATGCCTCTAATCCCCATGCCCTTTCTCACATACATAACATCAACACCACACAAAGNAACCCTCAAAATCCCTACCTCATAGGTTGTCCCTTAGCAGGCACCACCCAACCAAGACAACAAATGAGAAGTGATCTTACCCTGAGTAGAGGTCAAGAGGACAGTATTTACTTATTTTCTTCCACTTTCCAGTTGCTACCTGGTAAAACACCAATATGACGGTATCAAACGCTTTGTCTCTGACTACAAATGACTACAAATAAAACTCACAAAACAGCATAATCTAAGATGGGCTGCAGCCTTGACCTGGGAAAGGTCCTAGGTGTACATCCCTAAGTAGGAAGGAGTCCTCTTGACCCCTCACCCTAGGAAACTCCAGTTATCCCTTGGTCTCAGTCACTGCCAGTTCAGCCTTCCCATGAGCAGGAAGAACCGCAGGCGTGTGAAGGTTTGGTGATGAGAACAGCAAGTCTTAAAGCTAACAGCAAGGGAAAGGACACTGCACGTGCAATCTTATGTTACCAGAAGAATGGTAACGTGACACAACCTTTTGTGGTAACCACCAAAATTTAAATGTGTACATCCCCAAATTAGCAAACCTAAATCTAAAATAACTCCACAGAGCAAANAGGCAGCAGGGATGGGGACACCATGCCCAGCTACAGATATGAAGATATTNACTGCAGAAGAGCGAGCAGTCACTTGACAGGACTCGAATATGATGAAGGAAGGAATGCGTGTCTGAATGCAGGCACTCTGAAAGAAAGACGGACTAAAACATCATCAATATTTATTCACCTGGCAGAACAACACCTATAATGTGATGTCATGGTTGCTTTAAAAGTATNCGTATATGTGCACACATGTATCCAAACACATTTTGAGAAAATTTAACATACAACATAAAGTCCTCAAAGCTCACTTTAATGTGGAGGGAGCACTNGGCAGAAGCACAAATAACATGATCCTTGTGTCTTGTAAGTATGTCTGCATGCTCCAACAACAGAAAACATTGAAACAGGTACCACCACTTGTCTGTATGTATAGATGGTTACTCTAGAACAGTCTGGAAAGACAACCAAACTAATAACATGAATCACCAGAGAAAAGAGGTAGTCCAACTATCAGTTATGAGTTATGAGTGAGCATTTCTTAATTTTAAAAGATATACTTCTTAAACAACCTATCATATAGCTGGGCATGGTTTTTACATGTAAAAATTAGCAAAATTTGCCAGAATAATAAATTCTGAAACCTCAGAAAATGTCTAAAGTTCTTTAAGAATCTGGGGAACATTTACTCAAGAAAACTAGCTCAGGAAGTGGAGAGAAGGCTAAGTGTTTCAGAGCACTGGTTGCTCTTACAAAGAGCTTAGGTTCCATTCCCAGCACACACATGGCTGCTTACAGCTGTTATTCCAGTTCCAGGGTTCCGACCACCCCCACTTCTGTGGCCTCAGGCATAGAGTACATGCACACATGTGAGCAAACACTTGTTCATAAAGATAAAAATCCATCTTCTAAAACAGAAAGAAAATCAGCTAAATCTAAATAGATAAGAACAGGGAGCCTGACACTTTTTTAATTTTCCTGTGTAACCCTGTGGAACTCTCTGTGTAGTCCAGGCTAGCCTGGAACTCACAGAAATTTGCCTACCTCTGCTTCCCAAATGCTAGGATTAAAGGCGCAGCACCATGCCCAGTTTCTTTTTGACATTTGAAATGTCCTNTTCTCATCCCTCTGTCTACCTTAATTAAGGTTTCTATTGCTATGATAAAACACCATGACCAAAACTGACTTAGGGAAGAAAGGGATTATTGCATGTTATACTTCCAGATCTATCTCTGAGAGAAGTCAGGGCAAGAACTCAAGCAGGGCAGAAACCTAGAGGCAGGAACTGAAACAGAAGCCATGGAGGGGTGCTGCTTATTGGCTTGCTACCCATGGTTTGCTCAACCTGCTTATAAAACCCAGGACCACCATCCAGAGGTGACACTGTTCCTTGTAGACAGCACTGCTCCCTATGGAATGGGCCCTCCCACATCCATCATTAATCAAGAAAATCAGCCTTAGCCTATGTCAAGCTGACAAAAAACTAGCCAGCACCCTATCTCTACCACAAGGGAAACAAACATGAGACTGTTACATGCACAGTGCAAACTGGCAGCCTGGCAGTCCCCATGGAGAACACAGAACAGGGCAGGCACATCCACAGCCTCAGCCCAGGGTACTGCCATTACTTGCCCTGCCTCTAAGTGCCAGGAAGTATGTACTTGCATGGTTGTCTTTACTGACCTGATTGAGAGCTCAACCCACTGCAGACTTCTTTTCTGGGGCATTTATCAAAAAAAATCTAGAGGCTACCGTTTACCTTCACGACTTCCTTACACAGTGGGTAACAGTGGGGCAAGTGAGTATAACCTAAACCTCAAAAAGAAAAAGCTGAGTGATAAAGATGTGCACAGAGGCTTTGTAAAGCTCCATCCAACACATTCCTGGTCATCTAGAAAACTACCAATGGGCTTTGCAGAGAACAGAGAAGGCCCTAAGCGCTCTCTTGAGCTTATCTGAGGCTCCATGGAAGAGAAATGTAACCCAAAACTGTCCACAGCCCTGCTGAAAATTAAGTGAGCTGGAGTGCACACACACACACACACACACACACACACACACACACACAGAGAGAGAGAGAGAGAGAGAGACAGACAGAGAGAGAGAGAGAGAGAGAGAGAGAGATATGGATGCACTGGTTTGGGAAATTATCAATCCCGGTAAGCAGCTAATCAAGTAAAGAGTTCAGGGACCACATGTGACCAAGGACTTACATGGGGCTTTAGGGGGCTGGCAAGATGGCTCAGGGGTGAAAGAACCTGCAGAGCAAGCCTTGGAGGCCTGGGTTCCATTTCCAGTGACTCCCACTGTCCTCTGACTGCCACATGCGTGCCTTGACATGAGTATACCCGCACTCATGCACACCTCTCTCACACACACAAATAATAATAATGAAATTTAAAACACATATATAGACATTACAAAAGAAGCAGAGCAGTCACTAAATAGTAAACAACAGAGGTAGAGANAGGAGGAGAAAGAGTTTGAAGTCAGTCTGGGTCACATGAGACCCTATCTCAAAGTAAAATGGGGCTGGCAAGATGACTCAGTGGGTAAAAAGCCAGATGACCCGAGTTCAGTCACAGAACCCAAGCAAAAAAACTTTATATGTAGCACACATATAATCCCAGCACTCCTGAGGCAAGATGGGAGGCACAGACAGGAAACTCACCTGGAAGCTTGCAGTCCAGCCTGACTGGAATAAGCATCATGGTAGAGACAAGAGAGAAGAACCCTGTCTCAACAGGGCAGACACTGACTCCTGAAAGTGGTCCTTTGACTTCCTCACTCAGGCTGTGTACATATACACACCATATACATATATACAAATAATAGAATAATTAATTAATTTGAAACAGTAATAATTGAAGGGGGTTGGAGACAGGAGGGAGATAAGGGATAGTGGGGGTAGTAGGACCAGAATATATTAAATATTTATATATGAAGTTATCAAAGAAAAAAAAAATTTTTTTTGAGACAGGGTTTTTCTTGNCTGTCCTGGAATTCACTTTATAGACCAGACTGGCCTCAAACTCACCAAGATCCGCCTGCCTCTAACTCTGCCTCTGGAGTGCTGGGATTAAAGGCTTACTCCACCACTGCCCAGCTCAAAGAACAAATATTTAAAGTTTTTTTTTCCTTTTGAAAAAAAATTTTATGTGTATGGGTGTTTTGCCTGTGTGTCTGCATACCTCATACACATATCTACACACAGATACAAACACACACATCATTTAATGAGAAAAATAAATATTTGTAGTAACTAGATAAATATGTAGTTGAAAAGCATAACTTAAAGGAAGAGTAACTAGGAGGGTTCAGCAGCTCTACTGAGTAAACAGAAGAGGTAAGCATGACTGTTAAAGTTCAGGATGCCCACACCTACACACACCAGCACTGCCAAAGCCAAGGACAGGAATTGGGGTTGTACATGCTTACACTCAGGAGGTGGAGATCATCCTCAGCTACTTATCCATTCAAGGCCAACCTGAACTACATGAGACCCTGTCTTTAAAAAGCAAAAGAGGGGAAGAGGATAGAGAAAGAGAAGGAAGGGGAGAAGGGAAGGAATCTCATAATATTAAATCAGTTAAAAAAAAATCTTCTAACATAAAAAATACAGTAACCAAAGTAGTACCCAAAGTCCTGGCATGAAGACAGACAAATACACCAATAAGTGAAAGAACAGAGAGGAGCCACCTACATGCCCAACATCTTCAAAAAGGGCACCAGGACCAANGCTTAGAAGGAAGTACAGTCACAGGCACTGAGAAAACCAGATACCTATTATATGCAAAAGAATGAAACTGTGACACTTATCCAACACCATGCACAAAAACTAACTCAAAATGGCTGAGATCTGAAATCAAAAATGAAAACTCTAGAAGAAAACAGGAGATTGCCACCACTGGATTTGGCAGTGACTGCTTGGCTACAACATCAAGACACAAACAACAAAAGAAAAAAAGAGATCAGCTGAACTTAATTAAATACATTTATGTATACAATGGCACTACTCACCAAGAAAAAACAGAGAAGCACCTGCAAATCACTTCTCTCTAAGGCACTGACAAGCTGAGTACCCAGAGCACTGCAACTCGGCCATAACAAACTTGAAGTGGGAAAAGACATCAAGGAAAATAAAAGGTGCAGGAAAATGGATGGGAATGGCAAACATTTTGTGAGGTTCAGGCTCAGAAAGCCAGGTGGTCCAGCTGTCACATGCAGTCTCTCTACTCTCTATCCCTGCATGCTTACACGGGGATATGCTTACAGGCCAGGGAACTAGAACCAAGAATGGAGCCACGAGAGGGGAAAAATGGGGCTTCCAGAGAGAAGGGGGAGGGCACTAACAACACGTGAGGACGGGCTGTAGCTCAGGGGGTACGGTGCTGGCCTAGCATGCANGGAACCCGCCACTCAACAGCCAGCCAGCACTGCATACACAGTGTGATCCTTAGATCTCACATGGAGGAAGGAGCAAACCAACTACAAGTTGTCCCCTGACCTCCACACACACAAAAATAAATTATAAACAAAAAAGATCAAAACTCTTATAAAATAATAAAGTAAATATGAGCTACTTATGAAATGAAAAGAGGATTANTAACAATTCCTTGTAATCTTCTGAACACTCCCCGTGCTTCCCCTCAGGCTCAGATGACCTACACTCTGCCCTCCTGCACCTGCCTCTGCTCTCACCTTGAGGTGCTGGTGCATGCAGTATCGGCACACCTTGTGTTTCAGTTCNTGGGTGACATCATTCGAGAAAGGTATAAACCCACATTTTGGCTGTAAAATAAGAGAAACAATGTTTAGAGAGAAATCACATACTTCTCAGCACATACACACGAACTATGAGACAGAGAAGACAAGTACCAGGTAGAAATGTCCCCAGAAATTGTTGTGCTTTCAGCTTTCCTCATCACAGTATACACTTCTCTGCCTCCAGAGGACAAAAGGACAGCCCCTCTCACCGGGAGGACTGCTAGAGCCCTGCCTGGCTGACAGGAGCATAACACAGGGCAGCTTTGTACTCTTGCTGGCAGGCTGGGAAGAGTGGAGATGGGTCCAGGGCTCTCAGCTCCAAGAAGCAGAACCATTGTTCCCANTGTCACTGTGAGGGCCTGCGAGGCCCATCTGATAGTTGCTAGGCTTCCAGAGCGTCAGGATCCCAGCTGCCTTCTAAACCTTGCCTGTTGTCAGTACACACAACCTGACCTTAGTGTTCTGGACAATGCAGCTGGAGAGACATAANGTCCAGCCCCCAAGGATCACAAGGCCCAAGTACTTGGGCCAAGGCATGCCTCAGGATCATCACCTCTCAGAGGGAAGGAAGAGGAGAAGGAATGGTTCTGTGAGGTGGGAGAAACCTGCTAGGGCACCTGGCCAACTACTCAACATAGGCAGCTGAAGTAAGGGAGTCTTGGTCAGAGATCCAGGACTCTGGGCCAGTACACAGGGATCTTTGAAGAGCACACAGGCTTCTGTGCCTATGGGAAAGCCCTCCTGAACAGGAAGCAGTCTCTAGTCAAAAGGTACCCTAGATTTGGGTCTTTAATGCAGGAAGCAGGAAGCACATGGTCAAGACTGTGAGGTTTTGAGGTGCACCCTTTACAGAAGGGGACCCAACATGCTTCCTCCTGGTGACCACTAACAACAGCTTTCCCAGTGCAGGTGTGTGGGGTAGGTTTCCCCATTGTTAATATCAAGAAGGTATGAGAAAGAAACAAGTTGAGCTCCTGAGAAAGGCTAAACACACACTCAAGGCAGAGCCAGGGAGATTAAGGGAGACTCAGTGCCTTTCCCTTTCCCTGTAGCGTCAACCCACCATGAATGAAAACTCACCTTAATCTCTACACACAGAATCGGTCGGTGCTCTGCAAAGTGGTAGGTCTGAAGTCTGGTTAAATTGGGAAGGCACATAGCATAACCACTGAGTGTGTCCAGGTCCTTGTCACAACGAGACTCTGAAAGACAGAACAAGAGTCACACCTGAGAGTCAAGATAAGAGACAGACAGCCCTATAATACAAGAGTCCTGTGGGGGAGGTTTCCAAGACAGTCTAGCCTCAGGCAGGCAACAGGGAAGTGGAAAAGCTAGGACATACAATCAGGCCACATACACCATTCCTACAGGAAGAAGAGCTGAGTTCATTAGCGGAAGTCAGCCCTGTCAAGCTCTAACCCTAGACATGGAGACTTCCAGAGCTTCCTGGAGGCAATACTCCACATACAGTCACTGTAGGAAGGGATGTCTGGACTCTCCAGGACACCAACTACACCTCTTCAACTGGCAGATTTCATCCTTACTCTCCCACGGTATAAATTGTAACCACATACCTGAGGCCTAAGGTCCTTCTAGCCAATTTTTAACCCTGAACATGACCTCGGGGAGCTTTAAACCACACAACAGAACTCAGAAGTGAGAAGAGTCTTGGATGGCCTCTAATTCCACCACTCTCTTTGCCCAGCAACAGGGAAAAGAAGTGTACTACAGCCCCTTCCTTCCTTTCAATTCTTGATGCTTTTCCTAATTCTTGGTGCTCCTATGTCACCTCAACATGGCTCTGCTGGAACCCAGTTATCAGCACCTGGGGACGAGCTTCCCCTTCCCAAGAGCAGACTTAATCCAACAACCATTACAAGGGCAGCAGAGTTCTTGTCACTGTGAAGTATCACACTCTCAACTGTGTATGAGATGAATTGGGGTGTGATAGCAGCAGTTGAGTAGAACCCTGAAGCTGGCCACTGTCCATCTTTGTGAAGATGAACACCAGAGCCCAGTGCTGTCCAGCACCCTCCGCCTCCTGCTCCTGCCCTAGGCAGACCCCAGAGCACTATTTCATTTTCTGAATCAAATCAGGAAAGACTTTATTGTGGACAATTCCATAACATTATTGCTTGGTCTATAAAGCCTATTGTGTCTATAAAGAGACATTTTCACAAACATGGACTTTACCTGTTTGATCAATGATCATGAAAGAAGAAGCTTTAAACCTGTTCTTGCCGGCAAAGCCCACCAGCATGCACAAGAAAAACGGGACATGAGGGTGGGGACTAAGCCTCTGGCCACAAAAACTGCTGCAAAATGCCTGTACCTAACCTGGGGTGAACGTTTCAAAGCCTTTTAAAATTACACACAAGCCAACCATGGTGGCGCACGCCTTTAATCACAGCACTTGGGAAGCAGAGGCAGGCGGATCTCTATGAGTTTAAGGCCAGCCTGGTCTATACAGTAAGTTCTAGGGCAGCCAGGGCTACCCTGGACCTGTCCAAATAAAAAGCAAACACGGGGGGCTGGAGAGATGGCTCAGTAGTTAAGACCACTGACTGCTCTTCCAAAGGACCTGGGTTCAATTCCCAGCACCCACATGGCAACTCATAACTGTCTGTAATTCCAGTTCCAGGGGACCTGACACCCAAGGCAAAAACACCAATGCACGTAAAATAAAAAATAAATTAATTAAAAATATAAAAAAATTNNAAAAAAAATAAAAAGCAAACACTGTTCAACACCATTACCTGGTCTTTCACACTGTATTTTTAAACACAGTTGTTTCACAAACTCTAAAGGCAACTGAACAACTTCCTGTAAGAAAACACACAAAACATACAGATTACACAATGTCCTATAAAGACTGTTAATGTCTCAGAACTATGCACGGTTAAACAGTTAAAATAATGAATTTCACAGTATGTGTAGTTTATCCCCAAAATACTATAGTTTAAAAATTTCAATGTGCCAGTTTGGCAGTAAGGGCTGATCTNTTATTTTTCAGAACAAATAAAGGTTAAACAGAGGCAAAAACATTTCAGTTTCCTAAAGGCAGCTGGCTCTCCTCACAGTCAGCCAGGATCCACGACGCCAGTGACTAGCCACACCAACAGTATCTCCTGTTGTAGCCCCTCCTGGTCCTGCAGTGTCTGTAAACACACAGTAAGGGCCTCAAGAAACCCTGGCCAAATGGCCACCAAGCTGTACCTGCTGAGCAGCAGCTCAAGGTCTGACAACACAGGGCTCACCTGGCTGGTGCTCTCCCTCAGCTGTTTATTTGCAATTTATAACGCAAAGAAAATCTGCATCAATCTAAACCATGTTCCTCACTCTAAACCATCCCTGCCCTGTGTTCTCAAGGTGGCAGAATTGTGACTTCAGAAAAGTCCCAAAGTGACAAGGAAACCTGCCTAGGACAAAACTGCTGGGATCTTGCCTCAGGGAAACCCAGCTGGCCTTCTTTATCCAGCCTCAACCAGAGGCTCCCACTCAGTCTAGCACTCTAGGGCCGGAAGAGCTTAGTTCCCAGCAGATGGTACCTCTGACAACCTTTCTCCAAGAAGACATGAGGAGGTACAAACACTATTCAATGGATATATCCTGTGGAAAAACTGCAGGAATCCTCCTAAAGGGTTACACTTGACCTCCAAACATCCCCAACACTAGACACTGTGGAGGACAGGCTACAAAGTCAGCAGCCAAGAAAACGCAAAACAGATGAGACTTTCAAAGTCCCAAGCTCTGAAGACAGGTCAGGTCAGACAGGCAGGCCAGGGGGTGTCCCCTATCTGGTCCCTCCCCACCACAGGCCAGGTGCAAAGACGGTAAACCCCAAACAGACAGCAGTGTTAAGAGTTTTCAAAGCTTTTCTTCTAAGGCCTTCATTGAGTATCATCCATAGCAGCTCACACCCATGCTCACTCCCACAAGCCTCTTCCAGGAGCCTCCAGGAATGGGCCCACATTGTTCCTTAACACAAGGCAAAGCTCCCTTCAAGTTTGAGGATAACATATCAAGTTCTCACTGGAGAACTTCACTATGCAGGAGCCTCTGGCAGGGCTGACTGACTGCCATATGGCACAGCAGGTGGGAAAAGGTGGAAGATTGATTCTTAGTGCACAAGGGCTGTCACTGAGATGTCAGTACTGTCAGTACAGAACTGGACGTACATTGAAATGTGAGTAAATCGCACTTACCCCACAATGAACATAGTTCTCCCCCAAAAAGTCTTTCATGACATTTTTGCCAAAGTCCACTATGTTCTGCAGATGCTGAAGTATCTCTTCTGAGGTCTGGAAGAGACAAGCACAGGAGAGCTTCAGGATGGANCTCCAGGCAGGGCTCCTAACACCACCCCCTCCCAGGAGCCCTGCCCAGGACAGACTAAGCTGCCATCCCATGTATGCTCTAAGTACTGTGCACCCCACAAACCTCTGGAGAACTCAACACCCATTCGCAGCAATGCTCTTCACAAAGTATGTGCAGATATCCCATAGCTCCTACAACTGGATCTTGTCAGAACTTAACCTGACAGAAAAACCCAGAACACACCCAGTGGCCCTGTACAGCTATGTCACAGCTCCTGATAAAAAAATTCCATCTGGGGACAGAAGAATGACCATGTGAATCCCCACCAGGGAGACACTGCCCAGGAAGGCCTAACAGGTCATCCACTGAGGTGGTGTGCATGCACACTACAGCCATTGCACAAGGACAAGTGGGACAGAAGGCTGAAGCCACCCCAAGACACATCTGACAGAAACGGAACACCTTGAGTCATTTCTCTTCAGCAGCTGAGGTAGAAGCCAAAGGATGTCTGGACCCCATCCTATTCCCTCTGCCTGCTCAGCCCACCTTTGGCTCTCACTCCTGCCCCAGTTAAAGGCAGCATTCCTTCATGGTCCTAGGAGACAAGCCTTGAGGGCCTCTATCATCTCTACCACCAATGTCCCATAGCTCCCATGACCTCTGCCCTCAGATCCTGACACACCGTCTCCCAGACGCTCTAATGAGACACTGAATCATCAATCCTGTGCACCGGATACAACCTCCTCAAAGAGTTCCACCTTCCCCCACTATGGAGTTCTTTCCCTCCAGAGGCCAGGTGAGCCCTATGTGACACAGACAGCTGGCCATGTACAAAGCAAGATGGGCCAAGTGTCTCAGCCTCTCTCACAGCGAGTGCTGGAACAATAGGAGCAGATGTGAAGCTGTGGCCACAGGAGCCTCCAATACTGAGTATCTACCTGAGATTTACCAGGAAGCAGCAGTAGCTCAACTTAGGTAGACAAGAGTGACAGGCAAGCCTTCATGGAGGGTCCACACGCTATGCTTGGATGACTCAGCCAACATAACTCCACCTGAACTTTCCCACTATGATTTTAGCATAACAGACTGTCTACCCAGTGTGACACACTGTATTTTCTGACACACAAATCTGCTGAGGCAACTAGGGGACTCATCAAGATCAAGTTGAAATCTGATCCTGGGATCCTCTGAGCAGGGCCCACAGGCTACACCAGGGCTCATGCAGACAGACTTACCATAGAATGACACACAGTGATACAGAGGGCCTGTTAGGTCTCATACATCAGGAATGAGGGCCCACTACTTCCCATATTGAATGATTATATCATACTTAAATTTCTACAATTAGCATTAATATTTGTACACTGAAGGGCTTAGGATATAGGATACACCCTGGAGATCACTTTCCTGTCCTAGGCAAAGGTAAGTAAAGACTGTGATGACTGTAGCCAGCCCACCAATCTTACCTTCTTCTTATTTGGAGGAAACTTCAGAAAACGCAGAACCACACAGCGCTGTTGGAAAATAAAGCAAAGCATGATCAGTACTGGTGCAACATTCAGGTATAAGAGTTAGCAGTTGTGGAGAAAGGGCANCATGGAGAAACCNAGTTGGGGTCACTTTCAGAAAGCTTGCACCACAAGGCAGCCAGCAAAATCTGTGGCCTTTGACCCAGCCCACTCACTCCTAGATATTTATCTTAAGGAAATAAGATATCTTAAGGAAGTTACAAATCATTATCCAGGGGCTAGTGAGATGGTTCAGAGGTTAAGGGCACTGACTGTTCTTCCAGTGGTCCTGGATTTGAGTCCCAGCACCACTTATGCACATGGTGCACAGAAAAACACCATGGGGTAGAGGACTCACTGGGGTAATATATGCCCAGGTACAAGTCCAGGGGCCCTCAGAGGGCACCAAATCCCCTAGAACTGGAGTATAGGCAGTTTATGAGCTGCCCAAAGTTAAGTGCTGGCAGCTGAATTCAAGTCCTCTGGAGGAAGAGTATATGCTCTTACTGTGAGCCATTTCTCCAGCCCTCTTGCTTTTTTTTTTTTTAAGTAGGTTCTCACTATATAGCCAGGCTAGCCTCAAATTCATCATCTTCCTGGTCCTACCTCCCAAGTACTGGGATCATAGATGTGTGCCACCAAGCCCAACTCAATTTTACATCCGTCAAATCACAATTTCTAGCAAGATCCTGTTTCAAAATAAACAAAAGTTGTTTTTGTTTTTTAAAGCACAAATTGTTAAATGAAGTGTGCATATGATCCCTTTGGATGAAGAACTCTCCAAGTTCAATATGTTCAATAGCATTTCCAGGTTACGACCACCACAGTTTTGGTTTTGGTTTTNGGGGTTTTTTGTTTTCTGTTTTTGAAGCAGTCTCACTTCAGAACACAAGTTATGTAACCCAGGCTGGCTTCATGGTATTCCTCCTGTCTGAGCCTCCCAAAGCTGGGACTGAGTTCTCAGCCAGCCTGGAATGCATAGCAAGAACCTATTTCAAATACATACAAAAACACACACACCCCAAACTGGGTGTGGTAACATATACACGTAATCCCAGCAGTCGGAAGGCTAAAGCAAGGACTTCCATGACTTCCAAGCTGACCCAGGTTACATACAGCATGAAACNCTGTCTTAAAAATGGCTTTTTAAATGGGGGCTAGAAAGGTGGCTCAGAGGTTAAGAGTGATACTGCTTTTGCAAAGGGCTCAGGTTTAATTCCCAGCACCCACATGGCCGCTAACAACCATCTGTAACTACAGTTCCAGGGGATCTAACACCCTATTCAGACCTCTCAAGGACTCAAGGCATGTCCNTGGTACAAAGACATACATGCAAGCAAAACACCCATACACACACAGAGAATATAAATAAGTCTCTAAAAAAATTTTTTGTAAAAGCACAGTATTTGTGGGTTATCTAAGAAGCAACAAAGGCCCTGTGGAGGTCCCCAACCAAGCACACTACTCCTCTTATGCTGGTTGGAACCTCTCAGCCCCCAAGTCCATCTTATTTAATTTAAATATTTTAAAATAAATTCTGTTTTTAATTAAAATATAATTTTAATTTATTAATTAAAATATAATTTCTCCCTTTCCTCCCTCCAACCCCTCTCATATACTCTGCCCCTCCTTCTCAATATCACTGAAAAGGCCTCAACAATTTAGTTTTTTTTTTTTTAAAGAGTGTAGGCCTTGTTATATTGCCCAGGTTAGGGTTAGCCTTGTACTCCTGGGCTCAAGTGATCCTCCTGCCTCAGCCATCCAAGCAGCTGGGACTATGTGAGAACTACAGGCATGCACCACCAAGCACAACCTCTCCAACCCCTCTTACTGAGTTCCCATTGCCAACTGGTGCCATGCATTGGATACACTGCTAATCAACTGTCGAGCTGAATGCCAATCCTGGCCTGCAGAGCTGAGACCCAAGGCATACAAGCTAGAATTGTTCCCTCCCCATGTTCAAAGCAGGCAACACCAATCAACCTTGGGAATCACTGGGTTAATGATCACTTTAATGGAAGTAAAATTTCATCTAAATTTAAAAAAAAGAAGATCTGCAGAAAAGCTAATTATAATCAACTTCTAGAAACTCTCTTCTAAAAGTTGATTTTTTTTCCTCACCTCGGCACAATAGTGCCGTTCTGCTCAAGAATCTGTCTGATTATAGCCCCTCCAACAATGAAGACAATGTATGTCAATGACAGGAATGAGTATGTTTTCCACAGAAAGCATGGCCATGCTTAAACATCAACACAGGACACGCTGGTGCTCCCTGCTCTGCCCTACATGTAGGGGAAACCTCACTCTGTCCCACATAGGGAGCCCTCAGGAGCCATGTTTGTTCTCTCAGAGCTCTACTGCAACCAGAGGAAAGCAGGGTCTTTCTCCACTTCCCAGGGAACTAATAAGCTGCACAACAGAATTTTTTAGCCAGGCAGGCCCAGGAAGGGTGGTGTTAGGCAAGTCACTCGAGTCTTTCTATCACAGGAACTCCACACTGTAANCTCAGACAAACCATTCAGAGGGCCTGTGCACACAAATTCCAACAATAGGAACTCACTGACTCCACACCTGGCAGCATCTCATTATTAATATGAGTGCAGATTTCCAAAGTTCCAGCCACTGTGTTCCTGATAAACACAAGACAGCTGGCCTATTTACAAATGGAAACTATACATTTCCTTTGTATTATTAGCATACACACACAAACAAAAACCATGAGCATCAACATAAATTAATTCAGAAAGCAAGTCTCTAGCCTACCAAAAAAAACAGTTAATATAGCCGGACAGGGTGGCTTATACCTNCAGTCCCAGTACTTGGAAGCCGAGACAGAAGGACAGCAGCCTCGTCCACAGAGTAAGTTCTACTCCAGCCTAGATTACAAAGAGACTAAAAGCCAGATGTGGCACACGCCTTTGATCCCAGTATACAAGAGACAGAGGCAAGCAGATCTCTGTGAGTCCAAGGTCAGCCTGGTCTACAGAGTGAGTTCTAGGCTAGTCAGGGCTACATAATGAAACCATCNGGGGTGGGGAGGAAGTTCCTAGAAAGAAAATATTGTTGGCTCACTATTCCCCTAGCATTTACTAACATCAACATTATCACTGTTGCAAACAGCACAGAGCAGAGCACCAGAGTATACTCCCAGACTACAAACTCCCGACCACCTCTCCCTTTGAGGTGGGCCACACAAATCCCCAAGTATAAAATGTGGAAAGCCCAGACATTAAGGTTTTGGCCCTTAAGGTCAAAGTCATGTGCATTGGAACAGAGTTTAGAGGCAGGCTTGAATCACAGGAGCATCTCCACATCACATTTCCAGTTGTCCAGCTCCATGTGGGGTGCTGGCTAGTCCCAGGCAAACAGTAAGTATGGACACAAGCCTTGTGAGGCCTAAGCAGCAAAGCCCATAGTGGCCCACTGGTTCTCTATTACTGGATCATCCCTCCACAAGGTGTCCTCGGCCATCACATCCATGCGCAGTAGCTCAGCCTCTCTATCAACCACAGGAAATTTCTCCTTTNCCATCAGGTAGCTCAGCCATGACCAACAAAGAAAAATCTCAATGCAGTGACATCCATTTTCTCCACCCACACATTCATCATCCACAAACTGTCACCAGAAACCCAATCACTCCTCCCCCAGGAGAACTGTCATCAGCTTTAAAGGTCAATGTTAGTATCAGTACTCAGATACATTTAGCTCACCAGAGCCAAGCAATCTTCCTAAAGGGCCTACACTGACAGAGGGGGGTGGCTATGGGAAGTGAAGAATAGAGNTCATCAGAGGAGTGTCCAGTGACAATATAAAACAAGTGAAAAATCGGCCCCCAAACAGCTCCCATTAGCAAGAACCGAGTAGAAGAGGTGTCATTGGCCAAAGGAGGCTAAAATAGACAGCCGCAGAGGATTTCTTGCCACCCACAAAGGCATGTAACTAGGAAAGGATTGGAGGCAAGAACATCAAAATGTTCGGAAATCATGTTCTAAGTGTGGAGCCACTGGGTGATTGCCACTTTCTTGTACTACTCTGTATTTTCCCTGGGAGGCAAAAGAAACAACCACCAAATAATAGAAATAAAAGGCCACACAGAACCTTCTAAAATGAAACTCAAAGAAATGTTTGCTTGCTTACTTTTTCTCTCTTTCTTTATGGTTTTTTGAAACAGGGTTTTTCTGTGTAGCTCTGGCTGTCCTGGAACTTGCTCTGTAGACCAGGGTGGCCTTGAACTCACAGAGATCTGCCTGCCTCTGCCTGGAGTGCTGGAACTATAAAGGCATGTGCCACCACTAGCTTTCTGGCACTGTGACAAAGCATCTGAAAAAAAAAAAAAGCTTAAGAGGAGGAAAGGTGGAGTTGGAGAGATGGCTCTGCAGCTAAGAGCACTCACTGGCTGCTCTTCCAAAAGACGTGGGGCCAGTTCCCAGCATCCACAGGGTAGCTAACAACAATATGGAACCCTAGTTCCAGGGGACCTAAGTCCCTCTTCTGGCCTCCATTGGCATTGCAAACACATGGTGAACAGACATGCATGTAGACAAAACAGCATACAAATAAAAAAAAATAGAAAAAAGAAAATAATAATAAAATAATAGTAATAATATATAATAATAAAATAGCATACAAATAAAAAATAAATAGAATAAATAAAAGACTTGTTTTGGCTCATGGCTTCAGAGGTTTCCATCCCTGGCTGTTTAACCCACTGCTTTGAGCCTGTGGTGAGGCAGAGTATCATGATGGAAGTGCATGGCAGAGGAAAGCTATTCCCTAACTTCAGCCAGAAGAGAAAGCAAGAATTTGAAAAGGCTGGGGCCCCAATACCCTCCCTCTTCAAAGCTAAGGATCCAATTACCTAGCTTCCTCGACTAGGCCTTGACTCTAAAGGCTCCAACAGCAATGTCAGCTGGGGACCAAGACTTCAACATGGCCTCTGAGGGTCAGTGAAGATCCAAACCACAACGGGAGGGAGGGGCTGGGGGAACAATTAAAGCCCTTCAATGAAGATAAGCTATCCTACCACCTACAGGATACTCTCAGGGTAGAAAGAATCACTAAGTCAGATGTCCCAGGGGCCACTGTCCTTTGACAAGGTGATGAGGAGATAACCCAGAAAAGGGTCCATGAAAGATCCCAGGAAGCTGAGATCACTGTCAAGGGAAGGGATACAAAAGAGCATCACCCCTCAGGATATGACCCCACGTTCCAGAANCAGCATTCTACCCAGCCTCTCCCAACTGTGAGGATGACTTCCAGGTGGGAGCCACTGTATGTCCCAAATGTGTCTCCTGAAACCAACTTCCACACACACTCTCAACCTATAAGGAAACCATCCATGGTCTGCTAGTTACCAGAGGCAAGAGATGACAAACCACTGACCCCTGTGACANAGCCAAATACACATCCTCACAACCCGATAAGCAGGAGGCTGAGGCATTCACAACAGCACCCTTAGCCTCAAGGACAGCTAAGAGCCTCAGAGAGAATAAGGCAGATCAACAAAGGAGAAAGAAAGCCATGACATCAGCAGCAGTAGGCACTGGTACCTTGTCCAACCTCCTTCCTACCCTTTGGTAGCTCGAGCTCAACTTCCCAGCCATCCACCCAGGGTGAAGAGGACACAGGTGTGAACCATAAGGGNAGATCACAAAGTGAATGAATGTACTACACATTGATGTCATCCTGAGCGTCCAAGGAGAGCTACAGAGACAAGACAGGCCAGCTCAGTGACCCCTAATGGGTAGTGATCCCCACAATACGTGAAAAGGAGTCAAGATTCACAGAAGCCACAGATGGTGTCAGAGAAATACAAGCAAATATCAGAGCCCCTTGAACCACCCACCCAGACTGTGATGATGATGAGGGTGGGCCAGCACAGAACAGCCTTNCTCTCTAAACACACAAAAGCCTCCTGCATCGCTGCTTTCTGAAGATAGAGATCAGTACTGAGAGCTGAACTCTGACTGAATTTTGGACCAAGCAAGAAGGAGTCAGGGAGGGAGAAAGGTCACCTCTGAAAGTATAAATGTAAAAAGACAAACACATCCTTATACTAGCAAGGCAACACAACGCCCAAGGGAATATGGAAATAAATTCTAACCTAGCAACACCAGATTAAGGGATAGAGAGTGAATGTGCAATGAGACAGGATATGACCAGACCAAACTACCAAGAAAGAAATATTTCAATGGCATCAATCTGAAAGACTACCACTGAACATCTCAAGTGTAGGACATGTAATTTCTTTAAGAGATGTCAGTGACAAGAAAAAGTTCAAACTCTTTCAACCAATTCTAGGTGAACAGAGAAGATGGACCCAGGATCTGGGCATATGCCACGTGCTTGGAAAAACAAAAATATCAGCTCTGTGCTTCAGCATGTCTACAAAGGAGNATAATTCCTCCAGCACTTCAAGGGATGGTCTACCCAGCTATCATAAATAACCCTGTGATGGACATCTTTGTGAAGAATACCTATTTTCACTTCCAATTTTCTTCTTATCAACCACATGAGAACAGAAATTAGATCCAAAACTACAAACTTTAAAAAACTTCCTTGTTTGTCCTGATTTTCTGTCCTTTTCACATGTTGTTGGGGTTGCCACCCCTTAGGAATCTGACTGTCTCCATAGCTCCCCTTGGGCTCCTCAGGATCTCATCAATGTGTGGTACATTCTTTCACTTTGTGACACTATGGTTTACATCTGTGTCCTTTTCAACCCTGGGATAGTTCTGATGCTGGGAATTGAACTCAGGGCCTCAAACATGCTAAGTGCACATTCTAACGCTAAGTGACACACACAGCTCCTTTTTCCTGATAATAATATATTAAAGTTAATGAATACACAGTTAATGTAAAAAGTTTCAGATTCTTCTTTTTTTAGACAGAATCTTACTATGTAGCTCTGGCTAGCCTGGAACAGGCAAGATAGATGAGGCCAGCCCCAAACTCACGGAGATCTCCCTACCTCTGGCTTTCACAGTGCAGAAAATATTTTTTAAAACAAAAAGAGGAGCCAGGCCTGGCAGCCTGTAATCCCAGCTCCTAAGGAGGATGAGAAAGATGGCTTGAGCCAAGGAGTTTGAGGTCAGCCAGGGTAACAGCGAGACCCGTTCTCAATCAAGCAATCAAGTGATACCAATGTAAATAGATAACTACTTGTAATATTTTGATGTGTTTTCTTTCAGTCACGTGTAATTACAGTCACATTACCTGTCTGTAATTTCCTTTTTCCAGTTAACATTAGTATCATCTCCCCACATTAAATGGGATATTAGCCTACTTTACCTAACCCAGCCACTATAAAAATAACCATCTAAACTGTTTATATTGTGGTATATAAGATAGTGATAATTAAAAATTTTAAACCTACAAATCAGAAATTCTAATACACAAGGCTGAAAGAGAAACTGTGAAATGACCCCTAAAGCTTGACGTTCACACCTAAAAGGTCCAGACACTATACAGTCATAGAAATGATCTGAGGCTCTCCAGAGTCTCTGAAAGGTTTTAAAACCAGACCAACTTGCAATAAGTAGTTCTCTTCAAATTTTGATAAGTGTTCTTTCTGAGCAGACTAGTTAAATAACAAGTCTTTCACAGTACCTCTGTCAGTAAGAAGGGAAAATGGCAGCTCTGCATAGTAATTGAGTGGGTATTGTTTCCCCTGCACCTCATGGCCAACACAGCCCANAGGCTAGGTGCCCTGGACAATTAAGAGACGGGATGACCAACAAAACGTAAAGTAACCTCACAGATTCTGAGCCAAAACCAACAAGTGGGGGGTAAAGGCAGCAGATGCAGCTGCCTTAGGAGAGCTAAGCTGCGGTGGCCTTGAGGAAGGCCACAGGCTTCACTGACTGAAATGGCTAGTAGCACAAGTGTCATGCCCTCAGGCTGCCTGGAGGAAAACTTGTGCTAAGATGCAGCACGTTCCTGCCCAAGAGCCCCCTCAGGGTCCATGCCTATGGCTGCAGACAGGACAGCTGCTTACCCAAGCATCCCTATATACTCCTGCAGCCCTCACCCAGCTGCTCCACTCCACAGGACTGTGGTGTCCTGACCTGTACACCACAGAAGCCTCCTTTTCTCTCATTGNCTGTTTACACACTTTCTTTCAGAGCTGNTGGCCAGTGACAGTGCAGATTCCCCACTGCATACCCAGCTCCTGCAGGATGGGACTGTGCACACATACTACAGGGGAGGAAGGGCTGGCAGACAGCTTCAGAAGAGCTTTTCAACTCAAGGGTTGATACTAGCTCAGAAAAAGTGGCCATGGCTGGAGAGACTTGGACTGGATGAGGCAGGCCTGGGAGGCTGAGCAGAGACGCAAAGTTCACCTGCTCTCAAAGGACATGCCCAGTACGGAAAGGAGCCTCTCCATCACACTTAAAAACATCCCTTCTCCTTGGTCACAAAAGGCCCTGAAAAAACTGCCTTTCATTCAGGCTTTCTCCTCTTTGGTCCACAGTGTGAACAAACACACCAGTAGAGCAGAGATGTCAGCTACACTCAAGGCCCAAGCTCTAGGCTGCTCAACAGTCAGTACAGGTCGGTACAATCTTAACTTCAAAAACAGTACGCATGCTATTCCTAGTTTCACGTTCCTAATGCGGCCTACTGCTCCTCCGCCAGTGGTAGCGCTGGGAATCATCCCAGCTCCCTGTACTACTAACCTTCTCACATGACACCTCCTGCCTTCTACTCCCCCAGCCCACCACATTCCTGCAAGATTGTATCCGACAGCAAGATGTCAGAGAATCTGGGGCTGCACACAAATCCATACGCTTCTCTTCCTAAATTCGCCTCCTTGGAAATCACTACATCTTCTGAAACTCCCTTTCAAGTTGAACGAAGGAAAAACCGTTTAAAGTTTATGATCTGGATGCGAACCTGTGGTAGTACCCGTTCCTAACAGCAGCTCCGTGGTCTCTGGAGGCTGAACTCCATGCTGAGAGTGACAGCACGCTGGCTACATTCAGTGCTGCCCAAGCCCTGATCCAGACTCAGCCTCTGGCCCACCGTGGCCTGGCAGTAAGATGAGCATCCCAGCGGAGGCTGCACAGCGTGAGGCCACGCGGCACCCACGGGGTGTGGGAAAGAGTACTGAGGGGACAGAGAAACGAGAAGGGACACTAGGAGGAAAGGGAGGCCAACGGAGATAGGGGTGCCGGGGATGAGTACGGAGCTGAGGAGGATATTGGGAGGGAGGGGGTACCAGGGAACCACCTGAGCGGAAGCTGGAGGAGGAGTCACGACCCAAACTGGAAGGTACTAGGTACGGGGCTGCCGGAGCCGTCGGTGAGGCCCGGAGCCGCGCTGCCCGCCAGTCGCTCACCTGCGCGTGGGCCACCACAAGGCTCTTGTTGCCTTCGCCGTGGTAACCCCATTCATTCTCGTCCATCTTCCCCTCTTCCATGCCCCGGCGCCCTGGAACTTCGCGGGCCGGGACAGGGGGACGAGAGCTGGGGTCCGCCTGCCTCGCTGGGCTCCAGGCGCAGCCGTCTGAAGAAAAGCGCCTGTCAGCTGCCGCCTGCGCTCCCAGCCGCGGCTACTTGCAAGCAAGGAGCGCCGGAAGCCACGCCCCCAGAGGCCGCCATTCCCCGGCCGGTCAACTTCCGGGTCCCGCCCACCTTACCGTCGACATTCTGGGCGGTCGATGAGCTAGAGGCCATCTTATGTGCTGGCAGAGTGACTCACTTCCGAAACGCACACTTGGGAACCGGAAGGGAGGTTTCCGGATCTGGTCCCAGACGTTGAAGCTGGAGGCTGCCTGTCGCCCGGTATCCAATGTACTACTCAGCATCGCGTGGTTGTACCGCCACGACTGCATCTTCGTGGGCTGTAGGAAGGCGCTGGGCGACTCCGTTGTCACGTCCGTAGAATGGGGTGGGATTAACTGCACCCTCAGTGGCTCTCCCTCAGGCAGAGAGGAACTTCAGGTGGTGGCCACAGTTCACGACAGGAAACGTGGCGAGGCAAGGGGATCTCACCGTGGCGCTTTTGCCACGGGACATCCAGAAATGCAGATGGGGAATAGACTCCATCGCGGAGAACAACGGCCTCAATTTATCCTTTGATGCGAGGAAGAATGGCACCGCCTGGTAGAGCTGCCTTGAGGATTATATGAGGAACTTGTTATGCTCTTAAAAATGATATAGGACTACTNGTCTCTAATCTCAGCATTCANNATGTNGAGGCAAAAGGATCTCTATGAGTTCGAGACNAACCAGGGTTAGATAGTGAGCTCCTGTCTCAAACAATTTCCACACTTGCGTTAAGTTGGTTACAGTACTGAATATTGCGTTAGCTGGTGTATGTGGAGAAAAATCAAGCTTAATGTAGATATATGGTTGTTGCATTAACTTTTCCAAGGGAGACTGGGCAAATAACTGTTCACTCTAGACAGGGCACCAACAACAGACCACAGAAGTGAATGTACCCTTGGTGAACCAATGAATTTACAAGGCATGCTTAGAGAAGCATTGGGTGAAGTGTAATTTANATTAGTGTGGATGACCTCAAAACAGCTGTGCCACAGAAAAGTCCCATCCTAACATAAATTTATTCCTCTTCTAAAAACTAAATGGATTTCTCCTTCAGTTAGTCTACTTCCTTGGATACTCCTGAAAGCCCATGCAGCTGAGGAGGCTGTTTTANGAAAGTAAAGGCCATGTTTTGCTCTGAAGATGGGTACATGGCACTCCAGTCTTCCTCAGGCTTTCTTTCCACCCCCCTCTTCTGCTGCTGTATTCTTTGCGAATTGGAGGAGGTGACAGAGATGCTTGGTCGTTGTCTTCCATTGTGTCTGAGCACTGGACCACTATGTCATAGCAACAGCCATTTTACTCTCTGCAACTTGATGGGCTATGAGTCTCCTTGGTAACTTACTCGCTGGGGGGAAAAAAAAAAGAAAAAAAACTGATGCACAATTATTGATGACGGCACAATCATCTATAGGTATAAACAAAATGTTTGGAGGACAATCTGACAGGCACATATCCATTTAACTACAGAAGTAATTTCCACACTAGGACGCTATGACCTCCCCAGGTAAAGGCTTTTATCTTACAGTATCAACATGAGTCCCTTCCTGCAGAGCAGTTCTTAAAGACAATCAGACATTAGTTGTACCATTATTGTACCAGGGGCANATCTACCTAGCACACAGGTAACATTAACACTAATGTCCATAGATAAGCAGGACCATTTGTGACAATTNTCCCCTAGCAGCCCACATAACACCTGGTGCTTCCAAACATCAGTCTTCAAGAAGGGAGCTTTCAGCTCAACCCATTTGAATTATGCATGTCCTGCAGTCAGTATGTGATTTTATCTTCAGCAACAGCATTGTACCATCTAGCTCCAATGTGCAACCAACAGCACTGGCAATAGCCTGCATTGTTCTGGCATGTCAGGGGCCACTCTGGCTAACAATCAAAGGAAAATAGCCCACCCCTGACACTGAGATTTTCATTCAGTAACCTTACAGCTTCTGGAAGTGTCCTTTTCCCTCCATGCTGGCTTCCTTCCTTCAAAAATCTTTGTTTTAAAGCTTACAGGTACAGGCTGTTGTAGGATTTTCTTAATCACTTTACTGGGTATCATCTGCATGTCATCTAACCATAAAATTCAGAACTTCACAGCTGTGCATGGTCCTTGCACTTTGTGCAGGATAACTTCCCACTCTTGCTCCTTAAGTGCACGTGCCTGCACTTCAGATGCTTTTCTAAGTCTGTAAGATATTCAGAGGCTAGAATTATAGAGTCCTTTTACAGATGGTGGGCAGATCTCTGAAGACCCAACTGTCTTAAGACAAAAGAAGGGGCTCAGGATGTAGCTCAGTCGGTGGGGTCCTAGTCTAGCATGCACAATCTCTAGTACCACAAAAAACAGACTTGGTAGAATACTCCTGTAATTCCAGCACTCAGAAGGGGGAGGAAGAATGATCAAAAGTTCAAAGTCATCCCTGGCTACTTAGAGGCCAGACTGGGACCCATGAGATCATGTTTTAAAACCAAACAAAAGTTAGCAAGCAAGGTCCAAAACAACATGAAAAGATCCCAAACATCTGCAGCAATTGTTTTTTCAAAAGAGCAATGTTGGACAATGGTGTGGGTGGGAGGGTACGACCTATTCAGCTCCCTGTCACCCAGTCTTTATCCACAAGCCATCCCATTTCCTCATCCTGGGGTGCTACCAAGGGGCCACTGTACATTTTCCCATACCTAGGAGCTCAGTGGGCCTGGCTCACACTAATTGCCTTGGTCTGATGCCGAGGAGTGGGGCTATGCCTCATCTGCCATGCCCACCAGCTCCCTGGGTCTGACAGGCTCTGGGCACAGTGGGAGGCTGCTGTCTCTCGATTATCCACACCTGGCTATTGAAAGGGCCTGGCTGGGCAAACAGTCTCCACCCCCACAGCACTTTCTTGCAGGAAAGAAATGAACATAGCACACACTGAGGTCTAATTGTCAGTGCTGGGTCAAGCTTAATCATTTTCATTTGTACTGCTCTCATTATTTACGCCTTCCCTTATCCCTTTGTGAACTATTGCTCAGACTTAAAAGCCTTCAGAGACTACAAGCACTGAATTTAGCTGTCTCTTTTTGCCCTAGAAACTCTATCTCAACACAAACCTTCCCACACTTGCTTTTGAGTGACCTGTGTCTTTTTCTTTTTTTCATTCCCTCTTGATTGTTTCTATTTTGTGAACCCAGTGTATATGCCAGTATAAATGATTTAGATCTGCCAGAGCCCCTCCTACCTCATAAAGATCATGACGTATCATAGGGTTATACCAGTCCCAAGGCCCCTGCTGAATTACCTTCCTTAAGCTCTCTGGTGAACATGGGCACCAATACCACCTCTGTCCTGTCCAGTCCCCTCAATATTCTTTCTACCACATCTCCCCATTCAAATCACTATTCAATTCTTCCCACTGGGCTCCAACTTTTGGGTTCCAGAAGGTTTGGTTTACAGTCTCTTTCCTTGCATCCCCCAGCCGTAAGAAATGGTAAACCATCCTCTCCTTTGTTGTTTACCTGCCAGATCCGAGGCTCATGTGATGATGTCTTTTTGTCNCTGTTAGTTCTTCAAGCAGACAAGTTTTCTGGGCAGAGAGCTGGGCCTCAGTTGCATGCAAGGGCAATACAGCTTCACCATGGTCCTCTTATAAAACATCCCATACATGTTACTTACAGGATTTGTAATGGATTCCCTTTTGCCAGTCACTTCTAAGATCTCCCTTTATAGCCCTGTTGGACCACATGTCAAGAATGAATGCCACCCCATATGACATTCAGGAAGATGGCACCACCAGGATTTGCCCCATGAATTTTCCCTCTGGGCAAACAGCTCAGCCTCCTTTGCATGTCTTATCACCCACAGCAGGAACAATGCAAATGCAACCGCAACAAGGAGGCATGCTGTCCTACCCCTCATGGAGGAAAGCCACTGCAGGACTTGCCCCTGGGCAGTGTGCCACCCTCAGACAGCTTAGCTTCTGTTGCATGTTATGTCACCCTACAGCAAGGACCCTGCAGCTGCTCCTCCAAAACTCACCCTTGGTTCTGTCCTATCTGTCTGGGTACCAAGTGCTGCCTTAGTTTTTCTGAGGAAGACAAGAACAAATGTCCGTTCATTCCAGATAGGACAGTAGCAACTGACCAAAGGACCCACCCTTCTAGTCCAGTGGCTTTACTGGACTTACGGGAGCATGGGTGACTCCCAAACTGCAAAGTCCCACCCTGGCATGGCTAATGGGTCCTGAAAGCTGCATAGATGGAGCCCCTCCCCCGCCCCCCGCATCCAATTAACCTTCTGTCACATACACTCCCCAGACTGTGTCTATCTAGGGCAGAATTACAACTGGGAGTGTGGTATGCAGGAGGGAGTGGCTATAATCAGAGGTGAGGGTCTAATGATCCTCCTCCACACCCTACCCATGTGTGTGAATGCCAACAAGGCCGGCTTCTTACTGTCTCATGCAGGTAGTCTAACTGTTCTGATAAAGGTGCAAACACCCATGTTTTATCAGGAGGGCTGTGTTTCATACCATTGATTCATAAAAGGAAAACCCCTGAGAATGGCTGGTCCAAGCACTTTTATACCTCTGGCCAGACTCAGGTTGAGAGCAGTGAAAAGAGGCCAGTGAGTCAGGAAAATGAGGTGACTTTGAGCATCTTTTTCTAGGATACTAGGACCCCCACCCCCACNCCAGGGAAGGTGGTGGGAGGTTGTTTAGGATAGTTGAAAAATGGAGGTAGAAAGAGCCACTCCAGAGAAGAGACAGGCACAGGACAGTGAGAAGACAGTTCACAGAATCTAGGGTGTCCCGCACCCCTAGAAGGCTGGGGACCCTAAACATGACTGAGTTCCCATCTCCCTATGAAAGGAGCATTGTGTGCAGTCGGAAGCAGCAGTTCCATGTGCTGCACTGAGACACTTCCTTGAGCAAACCTCACGACTCTGAGAAAACTCTGTATCTTGATTTTTTTTTCCAGTGAGTATTATGACAGATACGACTTACAATTGCAGTGTATGCTTGTGACAAAAAGCAGATTACATTTTCTTTGTGACTGCTTTTAAGTCCTCCATAGACAGTGTCTGGAGAAACCACACAAATCCCCCTCCTCACCTTGATGCATCATTGGATACAGGGGAAGAGACTCATGGAGAGAAGACTCATGGAGAGGGCCTTGCAGAGAATGGTCGTGTCTGAAGAGGAGGCAAGAAGGGGAGGCAAGCTGGAGAGCAACATATCAGCAAAGGCACAGAGTAAACCAGTTGTTTCCACAGCCTGGCCCCATACCTCCTTCTAACACCAACATTTTCCAGTGGGGAAAAGCACCTCTCCTGTAGTCAGCTTATGTAGTCTGANTTAAATGTACCCCCACTCCTACTCTCAAGCCTGGTCTTATGATACTGACCAGAATAGTCGAGAATTACATCCTTGAGAATAAAAACAATGCCCCTGTATTTGGTTCGGGAGGCACAGGGAGCGGTCCAGGTTCATGTCTTGAAGCTCACTCCTGTAGCTTGTACTGAAATGAGTGAAGAGAAAAGCACTGAGTGAAGTGATGAAAGAGCTAGAGGTGAGAAAGGCACCATAGGTGACAGGAGCAAAGGGGGAAAGCTACGGAACTGCAAGAATAGATAAGGCATTCACCGCGTTACTTCAAGTTTCCTAATGGATGAGCATGGTGGTATGAGCTATCATCCCTGCAATTGAGAGGTGGGGATAGGAGGATCCAGAGTTCAAGACTAGCCTCGGATACACAGTGAGAGCCTGCCTTAAAAGAGAAATGAGACAGTTGTNTTCTTTTCACTCACAGAAGACAAAATCAATAGCAGAGCATGTTAGGATGGGCTGGACCACCTCTCACAGTGGAGTTTGGTAGTGTATAAGTTAAAAAAAGTATTTATCAAAGGGGAGTAGTATAGACTGTTTTGCACCCTGAAAATTCATATGTTGGAGTCCTAACTTTACATGTGATGGTATTTGGAGAGGGGTCCTCTGGAAGTCATGAGGGTAGAGCCCTATGATGAGATTAAGTGTCCTTAAGAGAACACTCATATCATTCTGACATCTCTCTGGCACAGCAGAATGAAGGAGGCTCCTCAGAGCCTGGCCATGTCAACACCATGATAACACGACCAGAGCTGTGAGAAACACCTGGTTAAGTTGACAAGCCTGCAGTGCTTTGTTACGGTAGTATACACTGACCATGTATGGTAGCATATGCTGAGTACTGCAACACATACAATATGATCGGATTTGCTTAACTCCTCCAAGTCCTGCTTATATCCCCAACACTGGTTAGCAGTGTTTTCCATTTTTATATTAGAAGTGGCAGGGAAGAGGGACAGGAGAAGAGAAAAGTATCAAAGGGAAATAAGATATTCCCAGTCACACTGGAAAGCCNTGCAGGGCAGAGGACACAGAGCATCTGCCTACATGTGAAAGGCCCGGGGCTGGATCCCAGCACTGCAAACCAGCAGGAATAAAAGAAAGAAGACAACACTGATAGGAAAAAGAAAATCTAGAATTCAGCTAAACAGTACTGCACTGATTAATTTTGGCAAGTGGACCACAGTTCTGTATGTTCACTTTGGGGAAGCTCTGAGGGGTATTTAGGAACTGCACTCTATCTTTCCATTAACTTTTCTTCACTGTCTGACTTACTGGGGGAGGGGAATACACAGATGCCACAGTACACGTGTGCAAGTCAGAGGACAGACGGGAGGAGTTCCTTCTCTCTCTCTCTTCCNTGTGGGTTCCAGGGACTTGAACTCAGGTCATCAGGCTTGGCAGCAAATGCTTTCACCTGCTGAGCTGAGTCACTTTGCCAGCCCTACTCTACGTTTTTGTAAATCTAAAATAATCCTAAAATTTTTGTTTACAAAAACAAAGCATGCATTGTTTAGCTTCTTTCAGAGTTAAATAATTAAAATCATGAAGTAGGGACCAGAGACATTTGTNAGAGGTTAAGAGCTCTATAACCATGAGGGGCAGAGTTTGGATTCCAACACCAGATAACAAGCTGGGTGTTCCCTGCAAACTCCTGTAACCCCAGCTCTAAGCAGCGAAGAGACAGGAGGATCACTAGGGCTTGATGGCTTTCACACTCGNTAAAATGTGGGCCCTAGGTTCAGAAGGAGAGTCTGCCTCAGAGGAACAGACAGGGAGTGGTAGAAGACACCTGCACATCCAGCTTCAGCATGCACATGCATATACATACAATATACATAGATTCACACAGACATGCACACAGATAAGTAAACAAGGAAGGATAAAATCTTTAAATACAGTGAAATATCTTTTCTTATATGTCAAGGTGGCAAAAAAAAAATTTTTTTTTTTTTGGTTTTTCGAGACAGGGTTTCTCTGTGTAGCTTTGCAGCCTGTCCTGGAACTCAGG
>LZPO01116992.1:515314-528116 GCA_001675575.1 Neotoma lepida | reverse complement strand
AAAGAAAAGAAAGGAAATGGAAGGAAAGGAAAAGAGAGTGAGCAAGTCAGCCTGCCAGCTAGCTCCTCCTCTTATCTGTAATCCTAGCACCCAGGAGGCTGAAGCCAGACTGCAGGGTCAGGTCACCTTGGACTATTTAGTGAGACTGTTTCAAAAACAACCCAGACACCAGCAGAGAACCATGTCAACCTGTGGTGATATATTGTGTCCTCCAATATATTGTGTACCCTAATAAAGCTTATCTGAGGATCAGAGTAAAAAGCCAGCCACAATGTACTTCCTGTTTACTTAGGTAATATATCCTTCTGGGGTCTTTGATGCAGTTGAAGACTAAATAGTTATCATTTTCTTTGGTTATGATAAAAGATAAATTAGATATGAAACCTTAGACTCACAAATGTAGGATGGATGATAGGATATTTTTGTTAATTTTGCCAAATACAAATAGACTAGATATTGTAACTGTAATTCTTGCTTGATAACTGTTCTATTATATGTAATTTTACTACGTTAAAGTTAAAACCTTCCTTTTTGATTAGACAGAAGAGGAGAAGTGCTGTGGGATATCTTTCTGTACGCTGTGAATATGTAGTGCTCTGATTGGTTGATAAATAAAGCTTCATTGGCTTATGGCAAGGCAGCTTAGAGGCAGGCATGAAATCCAAGAGAGAGACAGGAAGAAGAAAGGCAAAGGTGGAGGAGATGCTATCCTGCCGTCCAGGGAGCAGCATGTAATGGCACACAGGTAAAGCCACAGAACACGTGGCGACATATAGATGAATAGAATTGGGCTGAATTTAGTTGTAAGAGCTAGCTAGCAAGAAAGTTGAGCCATAGGCCATGGCCATGCAATTCATAATTGATATAAGCCTCTGTGTGTTTACTTGGGTCTGAGTGGCTGCAGGACCAGGTGGGACACCGGAAAACTTCCAGCTACATTTGGCTGCCCAACATGTTGGCTCCACTTTCCACCTAAAACTTGAGAGAACTTAAAAAGAAATTCAAAAATTGAGCTAAGAACAGCTTTCTACTTCATGTCTCATGCAGGCCAAGATATAGAGACACCAAGGTACAAAGACATCATGGTGTGTGGACTTGAGCTACAGTATGGTGAGTTCTCAACATGTGGGCTTGAGTGCAGCATGGCAGATTCCTGCTGCAGTACACAGGTGTCTCTAAGCCGTGCAGCACACTGCATGGTGGATTAGCTTTTACTCATACAGACAAAAAGGGTTTATGAGCCAGCTGCATGCTCCCTGATGGCAGCATGGACCCCAGAGTTAGCGGGTAAGCATGATTCTCCTGGGTACCCCTGCCAAGTTGAAAAGCTGAGGTGGGCAGAGTCAACAGCCAAGGCTGCTGGTCCTAGCTGCACAGCTTAGCAGTTTAAAATCTCTCCTAGTCAAAGAAGGATTATAGATTCACAATGAGACAGAGTCAGATGAAATAAAACTCTAAACTGTTTACAGTGTGTGTAAAAATGTACGTAAGCTTGGAAGAGAGAGGAAAAGAGGATAGACAGTTATATAAAGAAATAGTTTTAAAAAATAAAGTCTTTAAAGAGACAATAAGAATAATATAAAAAATAAGCCACATAGATATAGAAATTACACAGAGAATCTGGATTTTGTTGACTTTGGGATTTTTAACTACGGAGAGACATTTGATTGTAAAGGCTCCTGAGTTAAACCAATATATATATTTTAAAGGTATCTTGACTTCAAAATTTGTGTCTAAGGATACATTGCTTTGGAAAAGAGGTTCTGCTTTTGTTTCCATGGAAGATGAGAACCTATGGATTGCTTCTAGGCTAATATGGTTTGATCAGCCAAGACCCCCNGAAAGGTCTCCGATGACACCATGGCCTAGATGATCCAACATCCAAAATCAGCTTCAAAGCAACTGGCTGAGATGATCCAGCCTTCACAGACTACTACAGCCAAGATTTAACTATAATTCTTAATTTTCTCAGGATCCCCATAAGATTATCAGAGCCCCCAATCAGCAGGAAGTAGTAGGAGATGGTATGCTCAAATTCCCAAAATACTGTTTACAAATGTTTATTTTTATTTAAAGGGGGTTGATTATAAATACAATCTCTTTCTAAAAAGGAAAAGGGGACAGTATAGATATGATAGGATAAAAGAGTAGATTATTGAATCTACTTATAAAGAGCAACAACTTGTTTAAAATGTTTTACATTGCTATGAATTTTAGTTTATTGATACAAATTTAAAGTTAATTCTGTTATACTGTATGTATATTTCTACTCTTGTTTAAGGTATGTTTGTGCAGCTCATTTGAAATTGTAATGTATAATTAAGAAATATAGATTAATAATTAGTCATCCATGATAAACTTATAGGCATGTTAGTTAAGTTTTCTAGGTATACGTAGATATATTTCAATTAGGTAGGTAATCTTCAAACACTTCAAAGACTTACAGAATATGGCATTTAAAATGTTTTAAAAATATTTTCTGGACAGTGGGACACGTCTGCTCCTGGCAGCACCAACTTACTTCAAAGAGGAAGATGGGTATCAAAGACACTCTATATGGAGTTTATCTTCTTCTTGGCACAAAATGGCCCTTTGGGCAAGAACTGCTCTTGCCTGGACTCTTGACAGGATGTTACATAAAATGGACAAGCAGGACACAAAACAAAGGACTGCTGATCTTTGCCAAGACAAGGTAGGAAGGCTCTTTAGAATATCCTGCTTTACAGATGAGTTTGTCAGATATGCTAAGCCTGCAGGCCGAAGACGATGCCCTAACATTGCAGAGAAACCTCAGGTGACTGTCCAGGCAGCTGGCTGTTTCTGTCATAACTCACATTTTTTGGAAGTCCCTTGTTTGTACTTCCTGTTTTACTAGGTAATATTATTTCCTTCTCAGGTCTCTGAGGGAGTTGAAGATTAGATTTATAGTTTTCCTTGTTAAGAAATTCAGAAAAGAAACTCACTAAAGAGGTGTAAAGTATATAAGTTTGAAAGACATCAAAAGATAGTTTTGGTAATGCAAATTAGGATAGGAGGTAAATTAGATACAATCCTTTGGATTCACAAAAATAGGATAGATAAAGGAATATTTTCTCTGAATTTGTCAAATGCAAATAGACTAGAAATTGTTGATAATATTTATTGCCTGTATATATTGTGTATAGTTATTGTACTTATTGTATATAGTTTTTCTTATATTAGTTATAACTTTATTTTNTATTTTAGACAAAAAAGAGGAAATGTGGTGTTATATTGTGTCCCCCAGTATATTGTGCANCCTAATAAAGCTTATCTGAGGATCAGAGGAAAAAGCCAGCCACTATATTAAACATAGAGGTCAGGCAATGGTAGCACACACCTTTTATCCTAGCATTCAGGAGGCAGAGATCCATCTGGATCTCTGTGAGTTCAAGGCCACACTGGGAACAGAGCCAGGCATGGTGACACACGCCTTTAATCCCAGCACTAACCATAGAGGTCTGGAGGTCTGTACAGACAGACAGGAAGTGATGTAGCTGGGCAGAGAAAGGAAGTGAGATGCAGAACAGAAAGGCATATAGGCGTAGGTATACAGGAAGTAGGTCTCTTTGGCTGAGTATCTCCAAATGGTAAGAACATGCGTGGCTGGCTTCTTTCTGCTCTTCTGAACTCTCAGTTTTTACCCCAACATCAGGGTTCCGGGTTTTTATTAATAAGACTGTTTAGCAATTTGTTTTACATCAACCAAAAAAGAAGCCTGCCAGGAGACACTGTCACCCAAACCATGGCACTGGACAGGAAATCCACTGAATTGTAATTGACAGACTGCTGTTGGTGTGTGGACCCAACAGCTGAAAGCCCTGGGGCGAGGCGGGGTTACAGACTGCTCCACTTGCGTGGTTTTTCACCTCCTCCAGGAACTCACCTCCTGGCCCTGGGAGGGAAAAAAGAAGGAGCCATTATGGAGAGGAAAGCTGTGTTCTTCCAAAGGCCTGACCTCAGAGGAGCTTCTTCACAGCAGCCCATTCAACTGGGAGAAGGCAAACGGCCAGCCTCCAACCCATCTGAGGAGGGGAAAAGCTGAAAAGTGCTAGTGAGGGGCTAAGAAAATGGCTCAGCAGTGTGAGAAACCTGAGTTCAAGCCCCAGAACCCATGAGAGAGAGAGACAGAGACAGAGAGACAGACAGAGAGAGACAGAGAGAAAGGGAGNAAGGGAGGGGAGGACACTACCTAGCCCAGGGCACAGGCTCCCTAAAAGATGCCAACTCCAGGACTACTAGATGTCTCCCTTCCCCACCCTTCACCTCATTAAAGGCCTCCTTACTGGAGTTCTTTTTACCTAGTGTGTCATGACTGAATTTTAACAACAAATTATACATCATACTAAAAGGCAAGACTCAGTTTTAAAGAAACAGCAAATTGCTAGGCGGTAGTGGCGCACGCCATTAATCCCAGCACTCTGGGAGGCAGAGGCAGGTGGATCTCTGTGAGTTTGAGGCCAGCCTGGTCTACAAAGCAAGTTCCAGAACAGTCATACCTGACAGAAAAACCCTGGGTTAGGGAGGCAGCAAACATCAGACTCAAATATCGTGAGAATGTTGACTTTCCACACCAGGAACTTAAAAGTCTGAACACTATGCTGAAGTTATGGAAAGCTCTGGGCAGTGTAAGCAGAGAGAGGGACAAATTCTTTGTTTCTTTGGTTGGTTTGGTTTGATTTGAGGTACTGTCTCACTCTGTAGCCCAGGTTGGCCTGGAATTCACAGTAATCCTCCTGCCTCAGTCTCCTGATTACAGCGATTACCAATATGAACTACCCTGCCCAGTTGAGATGGACAAATCTCAGAAGTCTTCATTACTTTTTTAACATTTACTTATCTACTTTGTAGAAGAGAAGGGCACACACTACAGCCCATGTGTGGAGGTCTGAGGACAACTTGTGGGAGTTGGTTCTCTCCATTTACAGTGTAGGTTCTGAGGACTGAACTCAAGTCATCAGACTTAGGGGGCAAATACCTTTACCTGATAAGCCTTCTCACTGGCCCAGCAATAACTTTTGTCCCGTACCATACACCCCCAACCTCCACTCCCCCCCATACCTTATTTTCAAACAAGGTCCTACTATATAGCCCTGCCTGGCCTGGAACTCCATATGTGGACTCAGAGAGATCTGCCTGCCTCTGCCTCCTGATTGCATGCACCATTACATCTATCCCACTAATAACTTTAAATAAAACATCAATGGTACAATCTATGGAAGAGATAATTAAAAGCTAGAATTTAAATAATTTGCTTTGCAAGAGACACTTTCAAAAGAACAAGAAAAACCAGAGTGGGGCAACATATTTGCAAAAGGCACATCTGATAAAGGACTGCTATCTGAAATACACAAAGAATGCTTAAAAATTCAGCAATAAAAANACCAGCAGCTCAAGTTAAAAATGGCTAAGGTTCTAATGAGACATTTTGCTGTGGGATGGTCTTTCTGTACACTGTGAATATGTGTTGCTACCATTGGTTAATAAATAAGCTGCTCTAGCCTATGGCAAGANAGGTTATAGCCAGACGGGAAATCCAAGCAAAGATACAGGGAGAAAAAAGGCAGGGTAAGGAGGGACGCTGGAAGCCGCTGGGGGAAGCAAGATGCNAGACACATGGCAATACANAGATGAATAGAAATGGACTAATTTAGGATATAATAGCTAGCTAGTAATAANCCTGAGCCATAGACCCAACAGTCTGTAATTACTATTAAGCCTCTGAGTGATTATTTTATAAGCTGCTGCNGGGCCTGGTGGAACACAGAAAAGTTTCCGGTTACATTTCACCAACAAAAACAGCTAGCATAAGATGAAAGGGTAATCATCAAATACCAGTAGGGAATTATAAGTTAAAGCAAAAACGAGACACCATTGCACATCTCTGAGAATAGGAAAAAAAATTTTTTTTCCAAACACCACCACCACCTTGGCTACTGGGAACGCCAAAAATGGTCTCATTAAACCAAAGTCACTGAGCAGTTTCTTAAAATGTAAACAAATATGATCTTGCCATGTGGTCAACGACTGCGCTTCTTGGTGTTTATGAAAATGAGCTGAAACTCCACATCCTCAGCTCGGTATGATGACACACACCTTTAGTCTCAGCACTCAGGAGGCAGAGGCAAGCAGATCTCTGTGAGTTTGAGGGCAGCCTGGGCTACCAAGTGAGTTCCAGGACAGCCAGAGCTGTTAAACAGAGAAACCGTGTCTTGAAAAACCAAAATCAAAACAAAATAACAACAACAACAAAAAAAAAAAAACCCAAACGGCGTATAGCTATTAGTATCAGGTTTGTCTGTAACTGCCCAAATATGAAGGCCATCAATGTTCTTCAGTAGGGGATCTCACTATCAAATGGCACATCCATACAGAGAGCTGTTAGCTAGTGTGAAAAGAATTGAATGCCCCAACCTATGAGAAGATTCAAAGGAACTGAGTCCAGAAACCAGCCTCAAAAGACAGACAGCACATGGTGATTGATGGGACATCTTTCNGTACGCTGTGAATATGTGTTGCTCTGATTGATTGATAAATAAAATGCTGTTGGCCAGTAGCCAGGCAGGAAGTATAGGCAGGATAAGAAGACAGAGAGAATTCTGGGAAGAGGAAGGCTGAGTCAGGAGATGCCAGCCAGCTGCCCAAAGAGCAACATGTAATGGGACGCAGGTAAAGCCACAGAACACATGGCAACATATAGATTAATAGAAATGGGCTGAGTTTAAGTGTAAGAGCTAGTCAGTAATAAGCCTGAACTAATGGCCAAGCAGTTATAATTAATATAAGCCTCTGAGTAATTATTTTATAAGCGGCTGTGGGAACGTAGGGCCTGGTGGGACCCAGACAAAACTTTCTCCTACAGGTGATTCCAGCTCTGCCACATGGAAAAGGTAAAATTATGGAGGCAGAAGAGAGACGGGTGATTGCCAAGGACTGAGAATGGCAAGAAGGTGGGGGAGCATGCTGCATGACATTGCAATGGCAGACACATGTCACCATGCATTTTCCAAGACTGTAGAATACACCACACACGAATGAGCCCTTATGTAAGCCATAGACGTGAGCAGTAAGTAAGTGTCACTGCACTCAGTCATCCAAATAAATGTACTGCCCTTCTGGGAGATGTCCACAGTGGGAGAATTTGACCTGGGCATGTGGCCCACCCCGTCACTCCAGCACTTGGGACTTGGAGGCATGAAGATCAGAAGTTCAAGGTTATTCTCTAATAAACAATTTTGAGGACAGTCTGGGCTACACACCTATCTCAACAAACCAACACAAGCACAGTATAATTTATTTGGGGAGATTTAGAAAACTTATTCTTTTATTAATTCAAATTTGTTCTTTGACATAATGTATATAATGCACTGATTGCTTCTGTCTCTCTCATGTCCATCCCTCCCATCCTGCCAACCCTGTCTCCTCCCTCCAAATCCTTTGTCCACATCCATGTCTGTTTCTTTTGTGACTAGTTTAACCAGGGTTGTTTGTGTGACATGTGTTCAGAACTATCCTGGTGGAGTCATCAGTGGGTATGCAACTTACAACGACTCCCTGCTCCCAGAACCCACCCAGGAGCTAATGGTTCTGCAGGGCCACACGAACCCATCCCCAACTCATGATTGANGCTATGAGAACTGTGATGGTTAGTTTCGCCAACTTGACACAATCTAATGGAAACGAAATCTAAATGAGGGATTGTCTAGACCAGGGCCTGTAGGCATGTTGGTGGGGATTGTCTTGACTATTAATTGACGTGGGAAGGCCGAGACTGCTGTGGGCCACACCATTTCCTAGGGTTGGGCCTCTGACTGTGAAAGAGTGGAGAAAGCTAATTGAGCAAGAACACGCATGCACTCATTCTGTCTGCGCTTGACTATGATATGATGTGACTAGCCTTCCTTGATTTCCCCTCAGTGATAGACTATACCTGGAATTATGAGCTAAAATAATCCATTTCTCCCCCTAAGCTGCTTCTCATGAGGGTGTTCTGTCAACTGGAAAGTAAACTAGGACAAAACTTTCAATACTTCCTGTTTATAGTCGATGCAAACCTTAAGCCCCCATCTGTGTCTGTGCCCCAACAACACCCCCTCCCCACGCGCATATGTGTGTGTAGTTCCCTGTACAAACAGCTGTGGAGGCCAGAAACGGGCATCAAGTATCTTCCTCTGTCCTTTCCACCTTATATTTTTTATATTTTGGGTGACAAGGTCTTTCACTGAACTTCTTTCACTTCACCATTAGGCTAGAGGGGCTGTCTCTTATACACATCTAGATGTGTATAAGAGACAGGTGATAGACTATACCTGGAATTATGAGCTAAAATAATCCATTTCTCCCCCTAAGCTGCTTCTCATGAGGGTGTTCTGTCAACTGGAAAGTAAACTAGGACAAAACTTTCAATACCTGTCTCTTATACACATCTAGATGTGTATAAGAGACAGCACACACACACACACACACACGAACATGCGCGCACACCCACATGCACACATATCACATACACACAAAAGTTTAAAATACTAATAAAAGAAATGGAAGATTACAAGGATGTCACCAAACATAACACATACAGCAGTTAAAACACATGTGCTCGGTACTTATAAATGAAGAATCACAGAACATAAGGCTGACAACAGAAAAGAGAAAACACTAGGGAACATTTCCACCCTTGTCGATCTTACTCATCCTGGACTAATCCTGAAAATGATCACCATGTGATGTCTGTGGACATGCAGCCAGGTAGAACCTAGGGCCACATGGGACCACTGGTAAATCCTGAATTCACAATGAGGGTACAGGTAGACAGGCAACCTGGTTTCTAATATTTTACTTCTCAAATATTAAAATTAGTAAGGTCTGNGAGTGTTACTCAGTGATAGGGTAATTCCACAAAGCCCTGGGTTCCACCCCAGAGCCACAAACAACAACTGCAATTGAAAGAGGGGATGGGCTGATGGGTGGATAGTAGAGGATGGATGGATGGATGGATGGATGGATGGATGGATGGATGGATGGAACTACACTCTCTCCCTTTGGGGCATGAATGTCTGTATACATGCATTGCTGATGTTCAGAGGATGGATGAACATGTTCACATGGTCCTTCAGTCCTGGCTAGAGTTGCTAATGAACATTTAAAAGAGTGCTTATGGGGCTGGAAAGATGGCTCAGTGGTTAAGAGCACTGGCTGCTCTTCCAGAGGGCCCAGGTTCAATTCCCAGCACTCACATGGCAGCTCACAGCTGTCCATTAACTCCTGTTCTAGGGGATCTGACACCCTCATACAGAAATATATGCAGGCAAAATGCCAATGTACATAAAATAAAAATAAATAATTTAAAAGAGTGCTTATGCCTCAACTAACAAAAAGTGACACCATGNCAGGAGAATCCAGGAGGTAGGAGCACTATTAGGCAAGACCAGCAGGGGACAGGGAGGTGGCAGGGGACAGGGAGGTGGCAGGAGTCCACTAAGGATGGGATTCTGAAAGAAACAGAGATCTGTTTTTAAATATTTTACTTTTCTTTATGTGTATGTGTGTGTGCATGTCCATGGAAACCAAAAAGTGGTGTTGGGTCCCCTGGAACTGGAGTTAAATGCAGTTGTGAGCTACTCAACTTGGATGTTGGGAATCAAACTGGTCCTCTGGAAGAGCAGCAAACTTGTACAGAGGCAGATGGGCTAGGTGGGGCCAAGCCCTGGAGATGATCCTGGATCATCAAGCATATCCCTTGGCTTGGTTAAAGGGACCTAGCACCTCTCTCTTCCTCAGGGAACACTGAGAAGAGGGCAGGAAGCAGAAGACACCTACCCAGGGAGGAAGGAACTCGGGAGGCAGGCAGGGACAGCACATGGGGGAGGGAGGGGCCCAGTCTTTGGGACAATCATGGGAACAATGACAACAAATCTCAGGAGACTGGAAATTCCCTGAGTCCCTGAGTCACTGGGTTATGCAAGTGCTGTGGGCGGAGTGACAAAGAGCAGCAGTATGCTGCNGGGCAGGCTGGGCCAGCAGCAATCACACCCCTTTGTACCTCAGAGAAACTGCCAGCATGTGTGAGAGTGGCCACATATGCAGAGGAATGGTGGCACCACAACCCCCAGGCTGCCTAGAGGTAGTCTCCAGACACTGGAAAACAGCTGGCAAGTGCCCAGAGGTGGGAGGGACAGTCAGGAGTCATTCTAAAGCAAATGATATAGGATGCTTTCAGGCTGGGACTAAGGGGAAAAGGAGGCAAGGCTATCCCAGCCACATCTGGCTCCAGAGAGATGCTCCTTCTGCAGGACCAAGAAGAGAAGACCCAAGAGTCCCTCAGAGGCAGTGCGGAGGGAAGTAAGGTGGCCAGGCTTAGGGCTGCTCGTGAGGGACCTCCCTATCCAGGGGGCTTCATGAAGAGGTCTGGAACCTGAGGAGACCCCACTCCAGGGAAAAGATGTCCCTTCCCACTGTCCCACTTGGACAACTCAGGGTAGATACCATCCTCTCAGCCTCTCCCANCATGTAGCGGCAGCAAAGTCACTTACAATGAACATTGATGACTCAGCAGCTTGTGTCAGCAGTCAGCAAACTACCTCACAAAACATTAGGAGACAGCTAACCCAGTCAGGCATGGTGATACATGCCTGCACTTTCAGCTCTGGGAGGCGGAGGCAGGCCAGCCTCAGCTGACAGTGAATTCNAGGCATCCTGTAGGGCTCCCTGTCTCAAAAAAGCAACAACACACAGAAGTATCAACTCAGCCTAGGGTGTGACACAGTTTGAGCATTTGCTGATTGAAGACTTGATTACGTATCTCTCGGATAAGAAAAACAAAGCACAAACAGTTTACAATGGGTATTAGTTATGTAATCACCTTCCTGTGACAAATACCCNACAAAAGGCAAGCTGGGGAGGAAAGGTTTACTCAGCTCACAGTCTGAGGCTTGCACTCCAGCAGGGCAGCAGGGGCTTGAGCCACGCTGCATTTGTAGTCAGGAAGCAGAGAGCAAGGAATGCTGGTACTTGGCACCCTTTCCTCCTTTGGCTTCAGTCCTGGACCCTACCTCATGGAATGGTGCTGCCCACACTGGATGTGTCCTCTACCTTAATTAACCTAATCTAGAAACCCGTCACAGGCACACACAGGGAGATCGCTACCTTAATTAACCTAATCTAGAAACCCCTCACAGGCACACACAGGGAGATCTCCAATATGATTCTGGACCCTGTCAAGTTGACCATCAACATAAACCATCACATGGTGAGACAAAGAAAAAAACACTCTCATACACTGTTACTTTGTTTTACATTGTTTGAGACAGGATCCAGCTTGGAATTTTCAGCAATCCTCCTGCCTCGGCTTCCCAAATGCCGGGATTCCAGTCATGGGCCACCATGCTCAGCTCCCTGGACACTGTAAAGAATTAGCTCATTGGGAGCAATCTTTCTGGGACACAACAAGACAATCAATACCTATTAAAACAGGACATGTGAGGAGTCTTGGGATGTAGTTCAGTAGTGGGGCTCTTGCCTACCTTGCTTACCATGATCAAGGCACTGGGTTTAACCCCTGCTACCACAAAAATAAACAAACANATAAAGCAAGCAAGCAGAGCCCTCTCATAGAACTTATCCTGGACATACCTTTGAATCAAGATAAATGCTACTCCATCTCTAGGCCAGAGCTTCTCTGTCTCACATCCTGATATTTGGACTGGAGAATTGTTGTGGTTTTTGTAGGATGCTGTGAGGGTTATTTTAATGTGTCACCTAGGTCATGGGGTGCCTATGAAGTACTTCTGGATGAGTTGGTGTTTAAACCAGCAGTGATTTGTATTATCTGCCCAGGCTGCTGCATCAAACACTGCAGATGGGGGTAAGCGGAAGCAGCTTATAAACAAAATTGATTTCTCATAATTCCAGAGACTGAAGTCCAAGATGGAAGACCTGATGGGCAGGGCTCCTCACAGACAGCACCTACTGTGTGCCCACACATGGCCCAGAGGGTGAGTAGGCTCCCTCAAGTTTTTCTTAAGGGCACTGGTCCCATTCATGAGGCTCCCAGCCCGTGATCACTTCTCCAAAGTTCCCATCTCCTAATACCATCACCTTGGGGGGGCAGGATTTGAACACATATACTTAAGAGATGCAAACATTCATATGGTTGCACTGAAGCAGTGGAGGGGCTTCAACTCTCAGTCTGAACCTAAGTCTGAGAAGAGGNTAACACTGCCTCCNGGGCCTTTCCTGCCCTACTGCTNGAACTGAAATGCAGACTCTGCAAAGCTTGCACTCTTTGGACTGAACACATCTTCAGCTGTTCTCCAACCTGTCAGCTCCCACAGTTGTACAAGCCACTTCCTGACATTAAGCCTCTTATTCCATATATGGAGTACAGGGAACAGATGGAGACGCAGATGGTGATGACCAGTGAGCGTCCCTGGCATTCACCCACTAGGCGCCAGCACCCACCTCCGTGCCAGTTGTTAACAATTAAAACTGTATACACCTTTCCAGTAAGGAAGACTCAACTCTCTGAGGCACATAGCAAAGAGCAGACACACACTGGCCAGAGCAGGAGATCAAAGAGCTATAATGGGAATGAGGATCAGAAGAACAGAGGTCCATAAGGAGAAGTCAAGACCAGTTTGGCTACCATCCAGATCCACAGCTGGGCCTTTGGTTGACCCACCCCAACACCTACCCCATCTAGGACCTGCTGGAGCAGGTGAAGGGACTGTCCTGTGGAATGATACCTCCAAGATCTCCAAGACTCGTGCCAGCCATAGGATATCCCAGA
>LZPO01116992.1:473259-514677 GCA_001675575.1 Neotoma lepida | reverse complement strand
AAGCAAAGGTCCTGAGGCAGGGACAATTATGACCCATGGAAGGCCAGGAGGGGGGATGGGCACTTTCATCAAGTTTAATGGGAAATGGTTGAGGAATTCTGAGAGAGGAATGATGGGATCCAATGACATTGGGGAGCGCGGGGGGGGCACAACAGGGTTAGCACAGGCACGGTTCCTACCCAATAGCTGTGGTACGAGGTTTAAACCCACTGTACTAGACACATGCGCCAAAATGCATGTCAGGGACATGCCTCAGTAAATTGGAAACTGACTCCCCNGCCATCTGCTAGAAAGAGAGACATTTTACAGCTATTCCACAACAAGTGGAAACCATGAATCTGGAGAAAGCCCTCTAGCCAAAGGACAACATACAGAGCATGGTACCTGATGGTTCCCTCCTCTCCTTCCTCCCTCCCCTTCCTCCTCTCACCCATCCAGTTCTCCCTTTTCCCACCCCCTCTTCCTCTTTTGCTCTCTCTTCTATTCTCTAGAGGTCCCACTAGGTCACCTAGATTAGCCTTAAATTCTTGTGCTTAAATGATTCTCCTGCCTCAGCTTCCCAAGTAGCTGGGACTTGAGGCACACACCACCACACCTGACTCATCTGCAGTGTGCTCTCAATTAATGGTACTAACTGAGCAGTGATACAATACAGTATCTCTCTTTTATGCTGTCTGTGCTAAAACACAACAGATGTAACTAGTTTTCACAGCAACACTGCAGAAATTGGCTAGCTGACTTTAAAACTTAAGTAATGATGAAAATGGAAAGAGTAGGTGACATGATCTTTAAGAACAAAACTGGCAATCACCACTTGATTTCAACTGTCACAAATCTTAGTAATCAAACAGTATAGGTTTGATATATAAGGTCAAGTGATTGTTTGGGTTTTGTTGTTTGTTTTTGAGATGGGGTCCCAAGCTGACCTAAGCTCAATATGTAGTCAAGGATGACCTTGAACTTTGAGGTTACAGGTATAATACCACACTCTATTTAATCTTTAGACTTATTTATTTTATTTTATGTGTAAGAGTGTTTTACCTGCATATATCGATATACAGCACCTGTATGTCTGGGGCCATGGAGGCCAGAAGAGGGCACTGGATCCCTGGGACTGGAATCACAGACAGTTGTGAACCATGAGTTCCTGGGGGTGCTGGGAACTGAGCCTAGGCTCTGCAGGAGCTGCAGATGCTCCTAACCACTGTGCCTCTCCCCAATTCCCCCTTTCCCAATGTCCTATTGGCCTTTGTGGGCACCTGCATGCATGTGGTACACGTGTGTATGTATGTATGTAGATAGATAGATAGATAGATGATAGATAGATAGATGATAGATAGATAGATAGATAGATAGATAGATAGATAGATAGATGATAGATAGATAGATGATAGATGATAGAGATAGATAGATAGATAGAGATAGATGATAGATAGATGATAGATAGATAGATGATTAGATAGGTAGATAGATGATAGATAGATGATAGATAGATAGATGATAGATACATAGATGATAGATGATAGATAGATAGATAAGTAGATAGATAGATGATAGATGATAGATAGATGATAGATAGATGATAGATAGATGATAGATACATAGATAGATGATAGATAGATGATAGATAGATAGATGATAGATGATAGATAGATACATAGATGATAGATAGATGATAGATAGATGATAGATACATAGATACATAGATACATAGATAGATAGATGATAGATAGATAGATGATAGATAGATAGATAGATAGATAGATAGACAGATGATAGATAGATAAGTAGATAGATAGATGATAGATAGATAATAGATAGATGATAGATAGATAGATGATAGATAGATAGATGATAGATGATATAGATGATAGATAGATGATAGATAGATAAGTAGATAGATAGATGATAGACAGATGATAGATAGATAGATAGATAGATAGATAGATAGATAGATAGATAGACAGACAGATGATAGATGATAGATGATAGACAGATACATACAGACATACATACATACAGATATACATACACACATATATATTAAGGTGGAAGCCAAGCACGTGGCACACCTTTAATCTCAGCACTCAGGAGGCAGAGGCAGGCACTCATGAAATCTGGGTGAAAATGATGTCATTCTAGCTCCTGGGTGGAGAGACCCCCTCCTCAATTAGCATCAGCCAATTAGAGTCCTTCCTCCCCTGGTCACGGCCCACACCATGCAAAGCATTTTCCGGCAAGCAGACAAGTGATTGACAAAGTCCCTGGATAAAAGCAGCATTTTGTTTCACGGGTGGGAAGGAGCTTTCTGTCTTCGTGGATGATGTGATGGGCCATACAGAGCCTGCAACAGCTCTTGAAGCCATGTGGAAAGGAGAGGAGACAGAGAAGTGAAGAACAGGCATGGAAGTGCATTCCTGTGCACTTAGGCTGAGGTGGGAAGACTTGAGTTCCAGGCCAGCCTCAACTACCTGAGAAATACTGGAGTTGTGTGACAGTGAGCTTTTGGTTAATGTTACAGAATGTCTGAGGTAACTAAAAAGGGTTTACTTTTCATCCATGATTTTATAGGTTCTAGCTCATGTCTTGTCTCCTCTGCTTTCCGGCCTGCAGTAAGGGGGACATCAGCAAAACCCGCTCACCTCATTATCAGCCAGGGAACGAAAGTACTGGTGTCACCACGATCACCAGTGGGGGCACATCAAATGACTCAGAATCTTCTCACAAGACCCCAGTTCACAAAGGCTCCACACCCTAGAGATTTTGGGGGAACATACATCAAACCACAGCAGTCAAATCCTGAACAAGCCNGCCTGGTGCCTAGGTCTTCCTTCCCACAGCTCAGACTCACCACACATCATCATCAGAGAAGCCAGTTTACAACCAAAAGCACTGTAATCGGCACAGAGAAAACTCTGGTGTCTCCCCTTAATGTAAAGCCAGCGCTCTCTGAGTCAAGCTGTGGAAGCCAGTCAGCACCCCAGGTCAGAATAAGACCAAGGAGGAAGCCGGATGGGGGGACAAGCTCTGGAGAGAATGGACAAGAACCTGGACTGTGAGGAGCAGTGGGCTGTAGCATGGGAGGAAGATGTCCACTGTGACACTCCTTCTCAAAGCAACTGCTGTGGAGGGTCCAATCCGAGCGCCAGGGTGGAGCATCAGCCTGTCTTCCAGCCTGTCTCCAGCTTCACAGGGTCCAACTAGCAAGCTTTGGAATAGTCACAAGCTCTTGAAATCCAAGTGTTTTCTGGGATCATTTTAAACTTCGAGCACACCACAGCATGCTTACATGTCCATCAGCTAGCTCATAAGCAAGTGGATTTTTTTTCTTTTTCGGTTATTATAACTAATGATGATCTAACCATCCATGTCTAAGTCTTTGAGTAGATTTTCTATTGCTCTTGGGTAGAAAGAATTCTAGGGTAAGCTACGCATGGGGATACACACTACAATCTTATTCAGAATACAGAGTCAGGTGGATTACCATGAGTTCCAGGCCAGCCTGGGCTCTAAATAGCAAACTGTATCTCAAAAAGAGAAGAAAGAAAAAAAATCTAGCTAGCCATGATGGCACATGCCTAGAATCTCAGCACTGGGGAGACAAAAGCAGGAGCATCAGGAGTTCAAGGTCACCTTGGCCACATCTAGAGTCAGAGACCAGCCTGGGCTACTTTAGAAACTGTTTCAAAACAAAAAATTCTAGGCATAGAAATTTCTGCGTCTTTTTTGTTATGTGTACTGTGTGTATGCATGACATATGTACATGATGGATGGGTGGATACATGTGCTACAGTGCACCTGGGGGGAGTCCAAAGACAACAAGAGTGTGTGTATGTGTGTGTTTATATGTGTGTGGTGTGTATATGTGAATAGTAATGGTACACGGTGTGTGTATGTGTGTATATGTGTGTGGTATGGTAATGAATTGCAACTGTTTTGCTTCATTAATGACATTTAGGTGCTTATTACCCATTCATTCAATGTTTTGTTTTCATTTTCTTTCTGAAACATCTATTTGAGTCTTTCACCCAAGTTTAAATTAGGTTGCTTTGTAAGAACTTCATCAACCAAATGGACAAGGTTCAGACAGACCATCTATAAAAGTGGAACTTTGACCCCCACCCACAGACCTGTACAGGAAGGCAACCCCCTTATCTATGGAAACCATGCAAGGAGGGAACCCTGCGTGGGCAGACTTGCAGGAAGCCAGATACTATCTCTAGGGACTCCTGGTAAGCTAAATATTAACCTCTGGAACAATCAGTTCCAAACACCAGGCCCTGATCAATAACTGACAGCTTCTCTTAAGGTTTGTCCTGCTTCCAACTGAGGGCCAACCAGAGAGCCAAATATGCTCCCCTCTCTGGTCCTGGAGCTGCCCTCACCCCCACTAGCCAACCTCCCCAGGAGCCTTTAAGTAATTCACTTTCCTCACCATTTGCCTCTGTTAAGTGCAAGGGCCTGCTGCACTGAGGGTGGTCTCTGAGTAACAGCCTCTTCACACATCTCAGTCTTCGTATCAACATCTGTCATCTTACTGTCGCAATATAAGAGTGTTTGGGGGGCCACCAAGATAGCTCTGTGGGGAAAGGTACATGCTACCAAGCCTAATGACCGGAGTTCAATTCCCAGGACTCACACAGGCAAGAACCCCCACAAGTTGTCCTCTGACCAAATGCACACTGCGGGGTTCTCACCCANGCACCCACACAAATGTTTAGAAGNGAGGAGTGCTTTGGGGCTAGGGAGTGCAGCTCAGTTGGTAGAATACTTGTAGTATGGAGCCCTGGGTTCAGTCCCCAGCACTACATAAAACAGGTATGGTAGAGCATGCCTGTATCCCAGGACTCAGAAGATGGAGCAGGAAGATCAGAAGTTCCAGTTCCAGAACACCTCGGGCTACATAAAACTGTCTCAAAAAAGCTAAACAAAAGAGAGAAATGGTGCTGTATATATTTGAGTACTACTATCTACTCACTTATCAGATACACAAAAGGATATTTTTTCCAGTAATTTGTCTTCTCAATAGCTTCCTTACCCATTTATTTACCCATGAAATTTAAAAAATTTCAAACTTAGATTTATTCATTTTTTTATGTGAGTGTTATATCTACATACATGTACCATATGTATGCTTGATGCCCACAGAAGTTAGAACAGGGCATCAGATCCCCTAGAACTGGAGTTACAGATGGTTGTGAACCACCATGTGGGTGCTGGGACTCAAACTCAGGTTCTCTGCAAAAGCAACAAGTGCTCTTAACCCTGGAGCCACATCTACAGCCAAGAGCTTCTTTTTAAAAGATATATATATTTTTTTATGCATTTGGTTTTCTGAGACAGGGTTTCTCTATATAACAGCTCTGGCTGTCCTAGAACTCATTTTGTAGAGCAGGCTGACCTCGAGTTCACAGAGATCTGCCTGTCTCTGCCTCCTGAGTGCTGGGATTAAAGGCATGCTCCACCACCACCCAAATTTAAAGGTTTATTTTATTTTTTAATTATGTGCATATGTGGGGCTGGAGAGATGGCTCAGAGGTTAAGAGCACTGCCTGTTCTTCCAGAGGTCCTGAGTTCAATTCCCAGCAACCACATGGTGGCTCACAGCCATCTGTAATGAGATCTGGCACCCTCTTCTGTATACATAATAAATAAATAAATCTTAAAAAAATTATGTGCATATGTGTATCTATGTGTGTTTAAATATGTGCACGTGTGCAGTGCCCATGGAGTCCAGAAGAGGGTGACAGATCCCCAGGAGCTGGGGTTAGAGGTGATTGTGAGTTACCTGATGTGGGTACTGGGAATTGAACTAGGTTCTCTGCAGGGACAACGACTGTTCNTGAGAGCTGAACCATCTCTCTAGCCCTCAAGTTTCTCACATTCCTCCAGAATCACATTTTTAAAATTCTAATGAAGCTAGTTTGAAGTTTTCCTCTACAGCTCATCACTTCAGTACCGTATCTAAAAACAATTTAAGTGCCTGCCCCAGAGTTTTCAATACACTGAGAACTCAAGACCGTTTTTTGGGTAACTCTACGACATCACAGGCAGGGCCAATACCATCCATCAAGTAACTTCAACACTTCAGAGACTGGGGCAGGGTGGTGAGTTTTAGACAAGCTGTAAGATCCTACTTCAGAAAGACTCAATCAATACAAGGCCTAAGCTTAGGGTGTGGGTTAGGACTTCACTAATCCCTACTTCTCACTCCCGTTTCTTACAACATCGCTGTCCAATTGTGCATTCTTCAATCCATTAGGAAAGGATTTTCTTTCCGAAACCTTCATTACGGCTGTTGAGGTGGCTCAGCAAGGGAAGGCACTTTACTTACTGTCAAGCCTGATGGCCTGAGTTTGATCCTATGACCTCACACGTGCACCATGACATGTGTGCTCACATACACAAGACAGATGTAAAAAATAAACCTTTCCCTCATACGCTTCCCTAAGAAGATGCAAGTTTCAGAGCTATGCCATTTTTAGCATTTTTATTCTCTATAAATAACATTTTTGTGGTACTGGGGGCTTAACCCAAGGTCTTCCACACAACAGGTAAATGTTTTATGATTGAGGACTTTACCCTCAACCACCAGTTAAAAATCACATGAAGAAAATCAGTTGGTGGTGCTGGAGAGGTGGCTCAATGGTTAAGAGTACGTGTTACTCTTGTAGAGATCCCAAGTTTGGTTTGCAGCATAACTGCCTGTAACGTCAGATCCAGATGATCCCATACCCTCTTCTGAACTCTCACCTGCACACAAGTACACACACACACAAATGATCTTTTAAAAATGAAATATTTTTTTAAAGATTTTTAAAGGAGCTGGAGAGATGGCTTAGTGGTTAAGAGCACCAATAGCTCTTCCAGAGGACCCAGGTTCAGTTCCCAAGAGCCACAAGACAGCTCACAAGGGTCTCTTAACTCCAGTTCCAGGGGTTCTGGTGCCCTCTTCTGGCCTCTGTCGGAACTACATGCACATGATGCATAGGCTTACATGCAGACAAAACGCCCATACATGTAAAATGAAAATAAAGGCTAAAAAAATATTAAAGGAAAAAATTGATTTAGTGGAGGCTTAATTTGTATTACCCATCTCTTCTTGTGAGTCTCGGCAGACTGTTTTCGAAGGAATGGGTCCATTTCATTCATTACTGAACTTGTGGGCACACAGTTGATCATGGTATTCTTCCATTGTCCTTTGGAAGTCCATGTGAATGGTAATGCTGTCTCCTCTTTCATGTCTAGTATCAGAACTGTGTATTTTCTTACCTGCCCTCCCTTAATTAACTTGGTTAGATTTTTCCCTCTTCCCTTTAAAAAGTCTTTTCAAAGAACAAGCTTTTTTGGACATTTCCTGTACTGATTTCCTATTTCCTATCCCACTGACCTTTGGCTACTTTTTTTCCCCTTTATGCTTTGCTTTAGCTACATAACACAAAATGTGTTAAGACACATTTTCAACTTCATTTAGTTCAATGCAATTTTACATTTCTGTGGAGATTTCTTTTGTTCTTGTGCTCTGCAGAAGGGTGCTGGTTAATCTCCAAATATTTAGGTACTTTGCAGCTTTCTGTTTATGATTTCTAGTTTAACTCCTCTGTGGACTGAGAGCACAGATCATAATTCTGTTCTCACAATTTGAGGTGTACCTTGGGGTCAGAATCGGCTATCGTTGGTGTACATTCCACACATCTTCAAAAAATTCTATTTTTCTACTGTTGAAAATGTAGATGTCAATTACCTCAGGCTGACTGGGGGTGCTCAGTTTAACTACGNCCTGATTTTCTGCTCTCCTCTGTGCAGGCTAAGCAAGTGCTCCACCTCTAAGCTACATCCCCAGCTCTTGAGTTTTCTGAGACGAGGTCTTGATATTAGCCTGAAACTCATTGTGTAACTCTGGGGCCTAGAACTCAGAATCCTCCTGCCTCTGCCTTCTCTGTGCTGGGANTACAGATGTAGTCCATGATGCCTGGATCTGGCCATTTCCTGCTATAGCAGTGCTTAAGTCTCTGTGTGCAATAGGGGAGTCATCTATTTTTTTCCTTGAACGTTCTAAGAGATTTTTTTCATGTGTTTTGGTGTTCGATTAAGTAGATATACACCAAGGCTTGTTATGTCTTCTTGTAGGACTGAAAACACATTTTGTTCTTGAGACAGTCTCTACTTGAGGTTGGTCTTGAATTCCTAAGCTGAGCGGGTTCTACCTTCCTGACCTAATCACCTCCCAGCTGCCAGTCTCCTACTATCAACACATTAGAAATTAGTATCAATGGCCGGGCACTGGTGGCGCACGCCTTTAATCCCAGCACTTGGGAGGCAGAGGCAAGCGGATCTCTGTGAGTTCAAGACCAGCCTGGTATACAAAGTGAGTTCCAGGACAGCCAAGACTACACAGAGAAAAAACCCTGTCTCTAAAAATCAAAAAAAAAAAAAGAAAAGAAAAAGAAATTAGCATCAACATAGGAATTGTGGGAGGATAAGAACATTTGGTCTCTGGCATTCCACTGAACTCAAGTTCATGACTATCTTACATGCAAANTATATTCACTCTGAGTCAGAAGCCACCAAACAGTTTAGATATTCCAACATCAACTCAGAAGCCCAGTGGTCAATCCTGACTCATTCATTCAGCAAACTGCTCTGTGGTTGTGAATCAAACAGGTATTTTGTTTGTTTGTTTTTTGAGACAGGGTTTCTCTGTTTAACAGAGCTGGCTGTCCTGGAACTCCCTTTGTAGACCAGGCTGGCCTCGAACTCACAGAGATCTGCCTGTCTCTGCCTCCCAATTGCTGGGATTAAAGGTGTGCGCCACCACTGCCCAGCTCTCAAACAGGTTCTTGCCTCCACATTATGTCTGGGAGGTGGGAGGCAAGACAAGATACCCTCATGAAGGTATCTTGAATGGGAGGAATTGGGTATGTGTGTCAGGTGTGGCAGGTCCCAGGAAAGTCGGAAACCCAATGGGACAAGCGGTAACATCCTAGGGCTTCAGGTCATCTTGGGATGAACACTCTGCCCTCCAGGCCACAAAGGTGACAGTAGCATCTTCAGGAAGCACTGGGGTTTGGCACGTCCCTGCAGTGGTTCTCTGCAGTGGCCTCACTTTCCCAGGAGAACTGTGCCTGAGTCAGCAGTGTAGGCTTTCACTGGAATCAGTCACCAGCATCTCTACTAGGCTAGTCTTGGGGCAGCTCCACTCCTATGGGTCTGTGGTGGACCTACCCTTGCGCTGTCCTTTTCCTGGTCCTCATGGCTCTCTAGCGGCTGACCTGTTCTTCTTAAATCATCTCTTCTGTAGCACTGCATCTTACTATAAGCAGTCCCAAGGAACCTGCCGCACCAACACTTTGATTAAAACAGCAGCAGCCAAATACTCAACTTAATCCTATCTTCATAAAACACTAGAACATGAACCTAACTCAGCCAAATCCTTTGCCAGTTCCTGACAGTGTGGTCCTATCTTTAGTTTCTTTTAATCTTTTTAAAAAATTTATTCTTATTTATTTATATGTATACAGTGTTCTGCCTGCATGTGTCCCTGCAGGCCAGAAGAGGGCACCAGATCTCATTACAGTTGGTTGTGAGCCACCATGTGGTTGCTGGGAATTGAACTTAGGACCTCTGGAAGAGCAGTCAGTGCTCTTAACCCCTGAACCATCTCTCCAGCCCCTAGTTTCTTTCAATCTTATTTATGTATATGTGTGGGTACCTCTAGAGGCAAGAAGGGGTGGTCAGGTACCCTAGAACTGGAATTACAGGCAGCTGTGATCTGCTCAACCTGGGTATTGGGAACCAAACTCCGGTCTCTGAAAGAGTAGTAAGCACTCTTAACTGCAGACTCATCTCTCAAACCCCCTTTTCTCTAGTATCTAATAACATGCTTCTCATTTCCACCTGAGGCTTCTGCATACCCAACTGTCTCTCCAACCTTTAGTACAGCTGTCCTATAAAGCCACTTCTCGTATGGGTCTTAGAATTACTTTTGTCCAGTATTTCATCTTTCACCTTGTTGTTGGGATGGAATGATGACTTCTAAGCTCCTTCTGTACCAGACTCCTGCTGGAATATTTCTATTACCAATTCAATTTCTTCTCAAATGTCTATTGATCATTTCTTAAATAGGCAAGGTAAAGTGTCTCTCTCTCTCTCTCTCTCTATATATATATATATATGTATATATATATATATTTTAAATATTGATTTATTATGTTACAGTATTCTGTCTGCCTGTATGCCTGCAGGCCAGAAGAGAGTACCAGATCTCACTACAGATGGTTGTGAGCCACCATGTGGTTGCTAGGAATTGAGCTCAGGACCTCTGGAAGAGCAGCCAGTGCTTTTAATCACTNAGCCATCTCTCCAGCCCCATATTATTTATTTATTTATTTTTTAGTTCTTTCTTCTTCCCCTGTTTTTTCAAATAATTTTTAGGTCTGTTGATTTTCCATTTTTAAATTATATTTGTGTGCACATGAATACATGCATGCAGTCATCTTAATGCACCTGTGGAGGCCAGACAGTAGCTTGTGTTGGTTCTCTCTGCAATGTTGGTTCTGGGAACTGAATTTAGGTCTTCTGGTATGTCAGCAAGCATCTTTACCCATGAAGCCATCTTGCTGGCCTGATTTTTCACTTTGGTTGTTTCATTTGTATCTTTGTAATTTTAATTTGCATCATTCTAATCTTTTTTAAACTTGTGTGCGCACGCGTGTACACTCATGGAGACTGGAAGAGGATTGAGTCCCTGGAACTGTAGTTACAGAAGGTTGTAAGTTAGTTTCCTGATGTAGGTGCTGAGAACTGAACTAGGGTCCTTTGTAAGCACAGTATGCTCTCCTAACTTCTGAGTCATATCTCTAGCCCTGTCTCATTCTAATTTTTTAATATTTCTGTAAAAATCAATAGTATATCTCAGTTTTCATTTCTTATTTTAGTGTTTTGCGTTCTATCTTGATGAAATGACTGAAGAAAGGAGGCTTTTCAGAGAGGCAGGGAGACGTTCAGCAGTGGGAAGGCTACTGGAGGCAGACCCTGGGAAGTGAGGTGACCAGAGAGTACCCTGTCATCTACTGTCCAAGGAGTTAAGACACTGTCCCACATTCTCACACCCACAGCAGTTATTCCAACGCACTTGGTGTAAATCTGTACATATTTCTAGTTACATACAGCTTTATATTGACCAGTGAATCACCCTTGTCCCCTGGATCTACTCATTCCCAGGTTTCAAGCAAGACTTTGGCCAGCACAGGTTTCCATCCCTCTGAACTGCTGCTTCCTCAACAGGAAATGTTGGTTACTCGTGGGGACGAGTCCTGTAAACACTGCAATGAGTGCTGACTGCCTTGCTGCTGGTCTCCATACTGAATAATGTGGGCAACCCTGGAGGCATATCCTGCATCCAAAGAATGGACCCCAGGTTGTTTCCGGCCCCCACCCTCAGTGTCCTCCAACAGGACAGCTGTATGAGGCCCCAGACTCACCGCTCACACTGGAAGTAGTCACCTGGCGCAGGAGTGAAAGCAATCACAGAGGGCAAACATGTGCTTCATTTTTTTTTTATTATTCTTTATTGGTCCTACCAATGTGACTCTTTACCCAGGCCCACTTTTCCTATGTGCGCTGGCTGTGGAGACATTCCCACCACACAATTGCATCGTAAGTCTCAGCTACTTTCTCCCTCCTATGCCTTTTCCTCACTTGGCCTCATTTTCTCAGAAACTGAAGGCATCTGCTTATTATTATTTGTTTTGGGTCTGTGTAAAGGTTCCTTGGCAGGAGAACATGCATATGACTTTTAAAATAAAGACCAACATTCTGACACTAANGTAACACACAGAAAAAATACAGTACTTAGACATCATTGCAAATAAATACCCCATACAGATGATGTTATCTCAAATGTAACAATATTTGTATGAATCAACACTGTAACAGAAGGCAAAGAGTCCCAACAACTAGGAATTAGAAATGCTCATTCCAGGAAACAGAATTCTTCAATTCCTAATAATTTATATTATTATAATTTGTCCCTTTTTTGGAGGCCAGAGGACAATTTCTCTTCCTCCACTAGTACCAATTTGACCACACCCTGAACCTCTCTTAGCAAGCAGTTTGCTAAGGAGTTTTAGTGACTTCTGTTTCCTGAAATTAACAGTGATTAGTTACACCAAGCAAGAGAAGATATAATGTCGTTTTCACATTTGCAAAGAATACTATGGCTAACCCTCTTCCGTACTCACAGGCCGACTACACCGCCGGCTCTCCTGCCGCCCTCAGCTCTTCACAAACGTGATGTTTGTACAGCTTGCTTAGCTTGTCCCATGAAGTCCATTTGGTTCCCAAAGCACACTCCAGGTTTTTGTGTTTGTTTTGTTTCTAAGCCCCTGAATTTGCATGTGAAGAATTACTGACTAACAGAATTTCACACAATCACTGTTCTCTCTCCCTCAATGAAGATGCCCAGGTATGAAGTGAGCCAGGTACCTGCTCCTACCTGCTGGTCCACACTGGCCTTCAGCATTCCCAACTAGCTCTCCGCTGCCCATTGTAGAGAACTTCCTTGGCTGGGACACCTCCCTTAACTGATGAAGGCACTACTGGCAATGGTTACTAACAAAAAGGTGTTGAAATAGAACACCCTAAAAATCGACAACTGTAGAATTTTCCTAGTGTACCACAATTTGGCACAACAACCAGAATAACAAAACAATTCCAATTTGGAATTTCACTGGTGCAGTTGTATAAAATTCTGTTAGTCAGTCATGCTTCACAATGTCCTAAAACCCAGAAAATTCTGGAATTTGTAGGTAATACTACTCATTCAATAATTTATGCTTTCAAGTGCCTATTACTGTTTTAACCAGAGCAAAGGTCAAGTTTTCTTCTTGTTACGTTGAACTATTCCTAAGAATAATAATAATACAATATGAAAAACCCCAGAATTGGAATACCCTGGATTTCTTAATGAACATGGCATTTAAAATCTGTAATTTCAAACATGACCCACAATGCCGTGTCCTCTAAAGGCTGTTGAACCACAGCATGGATACACTAGCCAGCTCCTTGCCGGGTCGGAGCCTCACCTGCAGTCTAGCTACACATTATGGAGCACAGCTCTGCCTCGTGCCGACGCCAGATCAACACGCCGGAGCTAGGACGGACAGCTACAGGACCATGAGCACAGACCACGGCATCGGAGACCGTCTCTACGCGAGGAATTAAGGAAGCAAATATAATATCAAAATATCAAAAGTGCACAGGTTGATCGGATAAAAAAGGAGCATGTGTAATAAGGAGACCCCCATGGCAGGCGGTCCAGCAGGCCCTAGAGAGCCTGACAGTGGTGGTGGAAGCAGGTTCTTCGGCCATACACTGGCCTTTCCAAGCAGCAGCTCGCAGCATTCTCAACAGTAAAGCTTTTTCTCCTCCCATTAAAAACTTGGGGAANGCTATTTTGAAAAGAATTATAGTGGCATATCCAAACATCTCTAAGTGGACTTTAGGCTGCCCTTCCTTCCTCTGCATAGGCCATGGGAGGGGGGAGGGGAGGGGGCTGCAGTGTGACAGGGCCGGTGGCCACATCCTCCCAGCAGCTACTCTACAGCTGAAAACAGGAGAAAACAAGACAGCATTAGAAATCAGTCACCTGCCACTTCCTGCTCACTTGACAGCTAAAGCTCTTGTTCTGGGAGTGAGCGAGCACATTAGTTGGCAGAAAAGGCCTGTGTGTGTGTTAGGAGATGGGCCTCAAGTGCCTGCAAAGCCCCATACAATGGAAGAGAAGCTGCGTTCTGGCCCAAAGAAAAGGAAAGGCAGAAGGTGGGTAGGCATGCGGGCAGCCATTTCTAGGGTGGACATGCAAGGGACACATGTGGTCTCTTCTACCCTCAGTGGACCACTGTGTGGTGCACAGTCTCTGAAGGAGACCGGAACAACCTAGGCACCAAACAGAGGGAAGAAAGAGAAAGCTGTCTGAGAGACCACAGGGTCCCATGCTGGGTACCAATGCTGTGTTCCACACTGTGAAAGATAGATATCTTTCCACAGGGAGAGACAGGCAAGAGGCTGTCACAGGAGATGGGAGTCTGGGAGAGAAATACTGAGTAGAGTCCTGCTCCACAGCACACTAAAGCAAACGCCTGCTGCCACAGGTCTGCACTGACAGAGCCTCTGGAAAAGGAGAGCCCTCGGTGGCCTTTCCTCCCTCTGTAGCATCCCCAAATTGCACTGAGAACCACATGACTCTTACCTGCAGGTCCTGAGCACAGCTCCAGGCCCACAAAAAGCCTTTCCAGCACAAGCTGGGCTCTACTGGACCAGTGCAACTTGGTAGAGCTCACCAGCAGTTCTCAACACGCTGCTTCTTTGGGTCTGACAACTTCTAGGAAATGACCCGAGCAGGGGCTATGGGTCTCCAAGTATCAAAGAACAGGCTCTGCACCAAGAACCAGGGTCTGACCAGGCACTTGGAACACTTTCTCATTAAAAAAGGAAAACTAGGACCTCAGGCCCTGCCCATTCTTCACCTCCCAGGGCAGAGCAGCATGTGGGTCTCAGAGATGAGACCCTGAGCAGTCAAGCTCTGTCCGCCTGGGCTATGGTTATTTGTGTCTGAAGTGTGGGGGTCTCATCGCAGAACACAGGCTCTCGGGGGTCAGTTCCCTCTGCACTTCTGTCCTGAATATGATTTGCAGTGAGATGCTGCACAAAATACAAGGAAACTCTTTTCATGAAAGTACACCAACCATAGAGAGCTAACCTGGGCTGCTCCTACGATGCAGGCTGGAGCCTCACAAAACTGCTTTCAAGTGCTGATATTAGACACATGCGAGGAACATGCAAGTCTCAGCTCAGGTTCTGCCCGTGTGCCCAGGGAAGGACTCTCCCTCGGGTTCTCCTGATAGTGCCTGGGGACCCTGGAAAACACTTTCACCACAAAGGTGTGTAGCTCCACCCCCACCTTTCATACCACCACCCCAAAAGACAGCAACTGATATGGGATATCCTTGAGGGGCTGTGGAGTGAGGAGCAACACAAAGCTCAAAGTGTCCTGGTGACAGATGTGCCCCAATGCTGCCACTCGCCTAGAATGCTGCCCTCAGTGCGTTAGTCACATTAAGACTGGCCTAGCACTGCTGTCCCACTGCAACTGGGTTAGTTGAGGTGAAGCAGACGTTAGCAGCGTGCGGCACCCCACAGCCCTAATCACAGTAAATGCTGTGCTTCTCGCTGCAGAACACCTGGTTGGCCAGCCCGGCGCCCTCCGCCCTCTCGCTGGCACAGGCACAGGTGTGACTTACGCTCGGTGTGGCTGGCTTGGCCTTGGGAGTAGCCTTGTTGCGGCCCCTGCGGGTCTGCTCGTGGTCTAGCTCTAGCAGCTCCAGCCGCTGGGTGAGTGCCAGCTTCTGCTGGATGGCCATGCGCAGCAGGGAGTTAAGAGTCTTCTTCTCGTCCTCTGCGGCGGCCAGCTGCCGCTGCATCTCGTCCAGCTGTGTGATGTACTCGTCACATCTATGGAGACAGAACACAGCTAAAAGGCCCAGACAAGGGAGAGGCAGGCCCCAGGCGTCCCACCCCAAGGTGTCTCTCATGTGGAGCCTGAGCCAGGGCTGCTGAGGCTTGCTGGGGTTACTTTTAGCAAAGGCTCCTTCAGAAAAAGGCCANGACCAGGACCAGAGAGGCAGTGCCCAAACAGAGTAGCCCTGTAAGCCTACCTTCAGTTCTGTGTTAATGGGTTTGTTTCTTTTATGTGTGTGTATGTGGAGGGAGGGCAGAAGGAGTGGGATGTGCTGGCTAGATTTTATGTCAACCTGACACAAACTATAGTCATGTGAGAAGAGGGAACCTCAACTGAAAAAATGCCCTCACCAGATTGGCCTGTGGGCAAGCCTGTGATACATTTTCTTAANTAGTGATTGATGTGGGAAGGCCCAGCTCACCATGGGTGGTACCATCTCTGCCTAGTGGTCCCAGGTGCTATAAGAAATCAGACTGAGCAAGCCATGAGAGCATGTCAGTAAGTAGCACTCCTCCATGGCCTCTGCATCATCTCTTGCCTCCAGGTTCCTGCCTCGAGTTCCTGCCCTGACTTCCCCGGATGATCAACTAACTATAAGCTTTAAGATAAAATAAGCACTTTCCTCCCCAGGTTGCGTTGGGCCATGGTGTTTTATTACAGCAATAGAAACTCTCACTAAGCCAGGCATGGTAGGCACGCCTTTAATCCCAGCACTTGGGAGATAGAGGCAGANAGATCTCTGTGAGTTCAAGGCCAGCCAGGGCTACATAGTGAGACCCTGTCTCAAAAAAGAAAAATAATTTTTTCTAAGCCCCAGTAGGAGGAAACTTCCAGAGAAATCCTGGAACTCTCCTTGTCTCTGCTGCCTTGGCAGGGGCCTACCTGCAGGGATGCTAAGACACCTGGGAGCCAGGTGGAGTGAGGGAGCAGGCCCCTGGCCCATCCTGTCTGCCTCTGAACCTCAACTTCTTCACACTCACACTTCACAGGAAAGGGCCAAGTCTACCAAGTTCAGTTCTCAGCCTTGCCATGTCCACAGTGTCATTCCAACTTAGACCAGCAGGTGGCACCANCTGACTTTNAGGGTGATGGGCAGGGGCCTTGTTTCCCAGTCTTAAGACTGTTCTTTCCCAGCCTGGGAAGCCTATACACCCTTAAGAGGTCCCCAGGCCACAACGATCCCCCGTGGGAGAGGAAGGAAAGCTGCACACCTCCCAAGCCTAAAGCTCCCTTGCCCCTTCCTTGATAGAAAGGCTGGAAATGGATGGCAAATTGCTGAGTTGGAAGCCCCAACAGGGTCCTGCTACAAGGAGAGGAATAATAAACTAGTCTGGGCCTTTGTCACCACTGGAACAAAGTGAGACCACACAGTTGTATCCCCCATCCCCAAAGCTCACTCCTCTTGGACCTCTGCTTCTAAGACTCAAGGCACAACAAACTGAGCCTCCAGGCTTATTAATAGTGAAATCTGAACCAAGTTTCTGGGGGCCAAGGAACAGGGAAATAGATGCACACNTCTGCTGAATGTCTGCCTAAGTGGTGCCTACCAGCCCTGGTCCACATTTGGGCACCTACATGATACACAGAAGGCTGAGATACAGCCACTGAGGACCCTGGTGCTGCACAGTCTTTCCATCTCCTTGCTTTCCCTTGCTACCAACTTGAGTCAGGCATATGTTCACGTTCTGGGCTGGGCTAGGGGCCGTAATTTCCAAACCTTGAGCTGTGTTGGGGCATCTGATGGTGCTACAGCACAGGTACTGAACCAGCAGGCCTCCGAAAAAGAAGCCTGTGGGTAAGGGCAACAGGTAGCTCCAGGAGGGGAGAGGCTGCAGAANAGAGAGGGTCACTAGTGGTGCAGGTACCTGGTGGCAAACATGGCCCGCAGGGAGGAGAAGGTGGCTGCATCTTCCTTGAGAGCCTTGAGCTCATTCCGTAGCTTCATCATGGTCTCGGTCACCATGGCCTTCTCATTTTCATACTTGCTCTTCAGATTGGCGAGGGCCACCTCAGCTGTCTGGGGGACAAAGAGGGGTAAAGGTGGTAGGTAGGGGTGAAGCTGCTCAAGGGAAGCTCTGGGTTTCCAGTAGGAGCCCTGGGTCCAAGGTGGTGAAAACTTCTCTGGGAAAAACCTTCCCTCATATGCAGTCTTGGGGACAAAATGACAGCCATGCTTACTGGAGGTCAGCTTGCCTCAGTGAGTCCCACCCTCTGATCCCGATTAGCAGGGAAGAATGATGTCCCACAGAGCCTGTCCTGGAGAAGCCAAAAGGCCCTGTATCAGCCCCTCAGGGCACTTGGACACAGCTCTGTTACTTCAGCATCAGAAACTCTGTAAGGTGGTCAGAAGCAGCAGTTCTGGTTTAAGAGCCCTCTAACACCCAGTCACTCCACCTCTTGTCTGAGAGCCCTGAGAAAGGGGACAGCAGGAGACTGTGCCAACAATGTAAGGCACAGGCCTGAGGGCCTGCAACAAGTGGGCTCTGGTGCCCCACACACTTTATCTCACCTGCTTGTTGGCCTTGAGCACCGTGCGAAGTGTGGTGATCTGTTCCCGCTTGGTACTCAGGAGTGACTTCAGCTTGAGGATCTCCTCCATGAGTGCCTCCTTGTCCTTGTCCACAGCAGGGCCCAGCTCCTGTGAGGCAATTCGCTGCCGGGACAGCTCAGTTGTACGATCTACAGCTGCCTGTAGGTGTTTGATCTGGTCTCGGATGATGGCGATCAGGTTGTAGATGTTCATAGGTTCCCGACGGGGGTCACTCAATGGTGATGGCAGTGAAGAGCTGGGTGAAGGGCTGCTGTCCCCAGTCCCATCAGCTCGGCCCACCTCTGCGGCCAACAGCCCCTTGGGCAAAAGGACAGGTGAACGGCGCCCTCGGCCCTCAGGGCTGGTGCGGCCAGCCTTGCCCTGGCCCTCACGGTAATAATCCAGCATGACACGGTTGGGCGTTTCATTGTTGCACATACATACATGATGGTAGAGGTTGGCCAGCTCCTCACTGAAGGTTACCAGCTCATCCTGAGCCACGTTCAGGCTGCCCTGGGTCTCACCAGCCACATCGCTCACCTTCTTCAGCTCCTTCTCCAGCTGAGCCAACAGCTCTCGATCCTGGTGGCTAGCTTTCTCTAGCAGAGAGACTTTCTCTGTGAGTGCCTGGCCCTCAGCCTCATAGCGGCCCTTCTCTTCTGCATGCTGGGCCTCACAAGCTTCGTGTGTGCTGCGCAGTGCCTTGAGCTGCTCCCGGAGTTCACCAGCCTCAGCCACAGCTACATGGTACTTGCAGGCCAGGATCTCAGGCCCATTGATGTCCACCTCATAGTAGTCACCATCTTCATGGCTATCACGGTCCTTCTCGTTATCCAGGGAAGTCTGCCGTTCCTTGCCAGCCTGCAGGCGCCGCAGGGCGCTAAGGTTCTCTGTGAGACGACTCACCTTCTCATGCTGCTCAGAGAGGGTTCCCCGAGCCTGTTCCAGCTGCTTCTGTGTGTCCTGCAGTGTTGCCAGGAGGCTCACCTTCTCCCGCTCCATCTGCAAAGGTAGATGTAGCAGGAAAGAGGGTCAACAGGCTTAAAGGACTCCAGGATGGCCCAGCAACATCTCAGGCTATGCCAGATGGGCCATGGGCTATGCAAATTTCCTGGTCATGCCATTAGTGACAGCAGACTGGACAGAATTCACCACAAAGACCATGAGTATCACCAACAAAAGTGGTCATCCGTAAAGGTTCTCTACATGTGGTGGAGGGGAGCTGGACTTCGAATGTAGAACTCCAGGGCAAATTGGCAGGGTCCTTAAGTGTCCCAGTTCTCTATCATTTTCCTTTCTCATGTTATGGAGAACACTCACTTATTAGATCAACTATAAACTTTCAGATGTGCCAATGCACAGCCCTGCTGAGACTCTCTAACTTGTGGTCTGTAGGTAGGAGTTACATGAGGGGCCATGTTGCCTCACCCTGACATGATATGGGTACCAAAAGGAGCAACAGGGCACCATGGTACTAAACTTACACAATAATCAGGAACCTACTTCTCTAGGACACTACTCTTCACTAACGGAGTTTCATTTGTGGTAAAGATATAGGATTTAAAACCAGTATGAGTAAAGGCAGCCATATGTCACAGCAGAACCGCTTACACAGAACGTGCAGTCCTGCCAGCATTGCAAAAGGCATGGGGATGGGGAAGGCTGGAACATGATGCCCTGCTCATTCACCTGCACCAACTGCTGCTTCAGCTTCTGGATCTCAGATATGTGGAGCTCACTGAGCAGGTCAGAAACGAGGCTTGGGGAGGGTGGAGCCAGGCCATCCTTCCTGGGTGTGGATGTCTTGTTGTCCAGTGAGGATTTGACCAAGCCACTGTGCTCAAAGCCATTGACCAGGGCTTCAGCATCATTGTTGGGCTCGGCAGTGACGGTATCATCACTGAACTTGAGGCCGTCTAAGGAGACCTGCAGGTGGCTGGTGTAGAAGGAGTCGTTGATGCTCATGTAGTGTGACAACTCCTTTCGTAGGTTGTTCTTCTGCTCCCGCTCTGTCTTTAGCGTCTCCAGCGCCTCCTCCAACTGCCGTTCAGAGATCTCCTTGAGCCTGATGGCATCCTCCAGCTGGCTGTTGAGGTACTCAGTCTCCTCCTCCAGGCGCTTGATCTCATGCTTGAGGCCCTCAAATTCCACCTAGAATAATACAAACACTCCCATGTCAAGGCAATGTGGAGGCTCCACTCAGGTTGATAAATCAGAACAGTGCCAGAACACTACCTCCCCAAACACAAAGAACAAGGAGACCCAAAGAATGAAATGCCACCCTGTAGGAGAGGGCAGTGGCTGCAGCCAAGGCCACTTCCTACACTGAGCAACATGGATGCTGAAAGGGTACTTCTACAGCACTAGAAGTAAGAGAAACATTCAGCCCACTCCCAGGACCAGTGTGCCTGGGAGGCACATGAACCTGCAATGCCACGGCTGAGGATTCACAGGGAGGCTGCCAAATTCCTATATATTTCTGAAAATTAGTACCAGTGTACACCGATTTAAAATCCTATAAAATTACTCAGTTAACATTAACAGCTAACCAAATCTCTCTCTCTTTTAAATGTGTGTGCATATACATGTGTGTATGATGTATGTGTGGGGGTGCACACGACACTGTGCAATGTGGAGATTCTCTCCTTCCACCTTTATGTGAGTTCTGGGAACTGGGCTCAGGTCACAAGGCTTGCAAGGTAAACACTTTTACCCACTGAGCCACCTCACCAGCCCTTAACCAGGCTAGTTTAAGGCATATAAAATATATGCTTTGTTGTGTGCTATAACCATTATTTTGAATCATATTTCAAAACAAAGGAACTGGACTTCTTCCCCTCAAGGCTAAATGCCTCAGCACCAATTCCTCAGAATGCAAGCTTGGAGGAGCTAGAAGATGAGTGGGAAGGCATGTTGGTCTTGTCACCACGACACAATTTGAGAGTGGACAAAGAAAGAGTAGATGGAAGTTGATGCTTACTGTGAGGCTCCGGGTTTACGGCATATATAAAAACATCTCACTGTAATATTAAGNAAGGCTCAGGGCAGGAAGGGAAACCTGGTATAACATTCCAAGTGTGCCCAATCCCAGTGCTCCAAGTGGGGCTGAGGAACCTCAGAGTAGGTGTGGCTCTACTGAGGGCAGGGTCTCCTTGAGCTTTGATTTCTCTTCTCCTCAGGAACTCGTTCTGTAGACCAGGCTGGCCTGGAACTCGCAGAGATCCACCTGCCTCTGCCTCCAGAGTACTGGGATTAAAGGTGTGCACCACCACCGCCCAGCTTCTGAAGGTTTTAGTATACCCTCCTCATCTAAGTTTCCCCCATACCTTGGTGATGTGGAACACTGTCTTCCGGACATGACATGGCCCTTGCTGTCTCGAAATCAGAGCAGCCATGATTACCCAGCTTGGAGACCCTCACAAGACCAGGCCTATAAANACTCTCTCATAGAAGGAAGGGTAAAGTGCAATTAGACCCTTACCCAAGATTCCAGCCATCCCTCCCTTCTGTGCCCTGACCCCAGCTACACCTAATCCTCTTGCAGCTATCTAAGAGGTTGCTAGAGTAGACAGGAAGCAGAAAGTTAAATGAAGAGAGAACTCCATCTAGCAACTGTTGGAGGTCATCACCCACGCTCCTGAAGCCTCTCACCTATGTTCCTATGAGTAACCCTTCACCCATGCCCCTGTAACCGCTCACCCAAGCTCCTATGGGTTCTCCGCACCCATGCTCATGAGTAAATAAGCTCAACATTGTCACTGGTTCACCAAGGTGGACTTTCTGGGGTGTCATCAGTACCCTATCTGTGCTAAACAGAAACAGACTCCTCCCCCCCAACCCCCCAGCAAGAGTCATGCTACCCTTGGCTTGGGAAATTGTCATACTAAAATCACAGGCTTTGTTTTGTGCTCTTGGAGTGCTAAGTGCTGTGAGCCACATTCCCCTGTCTCCACTGTGGAGGTACTACTGGTCCTGGCCTCAGGTATGTGGAACAGACAGAGAAAAGGAATATGGGTGGATGAAAGGCCTGAGATGCCCAGGGTGACCCTATGATGGACTCGCCTGATTCTGCCTGAGCACAGACACTTGTTTCTGCAGGCTGATGTTCTCCTCCTCCAGCTCGGAGTAGTCCTGAAGTAGACGGGCTTCCCGGAACTTGTACTCCTTGATGTCATCCCGCAGACGGCCACGTTGAATCTCCACGTTCTGGTTGATCTGCGGGGGCAGAGAAAAAAGCTATGTAGCCTGCTTTTATAGCTGGCCCTATCATTTGTGCTTCCAAGTGGCACAAGAAGGCTCAGCACTGCCAGCATGCTGTGAGCCCTTTGGACAACAGTAGCTGCTTGGAGGGGAGAAGCCCAGGACAGTGTGATTTGTGCAGACCATTAGACAGTCCACAATCAGATCTATTGTGGACCGCATGGTGACCACTGCTGCTTGACAAAGTTCCAGCATTTCAACATTTGTAGACCACACTTCTCAAGAACCTTTTTTTACTTTCATTTTTAATGATTCTCAATATTAATGCCTTTTCCTTTGGGAAATTTTATGTGGGCTTTGGTAAAGGANGAAAATGTGTACAATGGTAGCCTCTCTAAACAAAATAATTCTTTGGAAAAAAATCCCTGCCACTGTGGAACCAGGAATTCCAATGTGCCCTCCTAATTACACCAAGAACAGGAAAGTCAGAGATTTACTAGACACACCTGATCCCAAGGATGAAATGCCTACAATCCAGAGCCTGAGGCCATTAAGGGCAAGAGTTCAGTTAATAAATACAGAAAATCAGAATGGTACTAGGAAAAGAGTAAGACATCAGGACCTTCCCTTTTGGGAGTGTTATGAAGGGAATAGGCCCCTTATAGTAAGACTAAGACATTGCAGTATAGTGTCTGGTTCCAAGAAGTCCTTTTCCCAAGGTCAGGCATTTGGGTAAGGATCTCCATTCCCTGGGGGCTTGAAAGTTCCTGCTTGATAAAGCAGTCATTCTTATCTCTAGCAAGAGGAACTGTGGCCTTTCCATTAACCTTGCCTATTGTCAAGGTCAATGCTAGATTCCTCAACCCCTGATCTCAAGCCACACTCCCATGTCACTTATCTCCCATTTAATCCTATGTGCAACTATAGAGTATAAAAGGTGCAGTCTTTTTTCAATTAAATGCTGCTGGCAGCCATCCTGATTCACTCTCAGATCGTGTCCGTTTCATCTGTCTCCTCCTTAACCCCCCACCCCCGACTCTACACATCCTCTTTGGGACCTGAACAACACTACCACCCCACCTCCCACCCCACCACCATCCATCCCCCACTGAAGCAGGTCTCTGGAACAGATCCATCCCTTCTACTTCTCTTAGGTGTGGAACATCAGGCAAGTGACTCAACCTGCTCTAACCATGCTGAGCTCTGTAAGCTCCAGAGATTGACCTAACTGGGGCAGTGAGGGAATGAAGAAATGACAAACACACAGACACAGAAAGGCTGGGATGGGGTGATCTGGACTCTGATGAAGAAGTCACCGCATCTCAGAAGCACAGCTGAACAAGGAGGCAGGGTTAGCTAATCTAACTAGGAGCAGTCTCTGTAGGGGAGCAGTCTTCAGGCTACTGTAAACATCCAGGGAGAAACATTTTCTGCACACACTGTCAGCATTCACACTTGGACTAGAGAAAGAATTTGCCATCCCTCTAAGCCTCACTCGGAGAAGGCTTTGCCATTCTCATGGATCTGAGGGAGGCACTGGTGTCTCTGACATGGCCATGCCATGTCAAACAATACATATTCACTCAGGACTTCACTCACTCCCTAACACTAACCCTTTTCTCCCTCTGCAAGATGGGGGTCATCTGACTGGTGAACTGGTAAGTGGGGCAACACTGTGGCATGTTTACAGATATTCAAACAGTTAAACAGAGTGTCTACACCAGGGAAATAAAACACACCCACACAGAACCCTACACATCAGTGTTCCCAGTGTTCAAGGAGGATGCAACCCAAGGATCCACTGGTCAGTGAATGGGTAAACAAAACATGGTCTATCTACACAATGCAGAGTTATTCAGCCACATTAAAGAATGATGTCCTGACACTTGCTACAACATGAATGAAGCATGACAGAAGCCAGTCACAAGAGGCCATGCATTATATGACTCCATTTATGAGAAAGGTCTAAAACAGGCAATCCATAGCCATAGAAAGCGCACTAGTGAGGCTAAAAAGGTGTGTGGGAGTAAATGAAAAAACGGGCTTCATTTTGGAATGATGAAATGCTCTAAAATTAACTGAAAGGCTGGAAGTATGTACCAGTGGCAGAAGGCTTGCCTGGCGTTGAATACAAGGCCTGGGGTTCAATCCCCAGCACCACAAAAAGAGTAACAACTATAGGATGGTGCACATACCTACAGCTATGTAGATGCTATAGATGCTGAGGGGACAGTGCTAGTGANGACAGAGCTGGGCCTAGGCTTCTTGCTCAGGCCTGGAGCAGGACAAACACAGCCCTCTCTCTCATTAAGTGACTAAAAGAAGCAACAGAACTGACACCAGAAGAAACAGATACCACAGGAAGAGTAAGAGAAGGCCAAAGGATGACAGAGCATCACAAGGGAGAAGAAGGTGAGGGAGACACATGCTGAGATGGAGAGAAACAGCCCCAAGTACAGCTACGATGGAGGCAGGACCACAAACAGACCTTCTCTTGAAAGCCTGGGGTGCTATGCAGATGGAAACACACCCAGACTCTCTACATCCCACCTGGAGCTCAAAGAAGGGTCTGAGAGTAACTATTAAATGTTCTCTGTCTGCCAGAAGTTATCTCAATTCCCGTTCTCTCTCAGCCAACTCAAAAGTGCTTGCCATGTAGAAAGTATTCAAACATGTACAAAGAGGGTCTATGTGGTCACAGCCCTCAGGTAGGACTGGTAACTGAGGGCAAGGTCTGAGTCCCCCCCAGTACCCCAGGAATATTCAGCAGGAATTAGAGACCTAGAAGGCAGGGGTAGAGACANAGTGGTGGCTNCCACATGGCTAGGGCAGGAAGTGTAGCTTCTATGACTGAAGATGGAGGCCAAAGGCCAGCATGGAAGCCTGAGAGAACTAGGCCCAGAGCCATACCAGGAGTGTTGTGCCCTTACATCAGTGCCCATATGTTCTGTGAATCCTCAGTGCCTCTATAAACCTGGCTCTCTAGGAGTTCTGTTCTTATGCCACTACTAGGACCAGAATCCAGAGTACTAAAAAGTGTTTCCCTTCAGTGGAGTGTATGGGCCTGCATGGGCCTGTGGATGAGTGTCCTTGTGGAAAGACAAGCATAGAGAAAAGTGCATACATGCAAGTCACGTGCTGGCAAGGTAACATCACGTGACAGGTTAACTGCACCTTCTCTGCTGACAGTGCAGGACTCAAACACATACACTTCCTTTCTATGGAGACAGCTTGCAACCCCAGCCACCAGGCTTAGCAGAGAGGTTCAGCTGGCCTGCTGCCTGGCACCTCCACCCATCACATGGCCAACTCCTGAGAAATCCAGCAGGCTCCAACTAGCCACAGGGGTTTAGTTTTCCCTCAGGAAAGTACCTCCTCCCAGGTTGAGTGTCTGATGTCAGGGTACAGGCTCTGCTCTGTGCGGATGACCAGCCCACATGTAAAGAGTGAGCACATGGGCTCGGAGCCAACCATCTGAGGTCCTATCCACCAGCTCTCCTTTGCCTGGACCCCCTGACCAGCAAGGAAGGTGTNACAACTGCCTGCCTCAAGAGGCCACTGTGTTGGGGGATTGTCAGTCCTCTTTGCTGGCCTCTTGAGCTCCCAACACTTTCCATACAGGGCTTGTCCTTTAATAACCTACACCGGCACTTTATCCTTCACTGGGACTATTGGGCCTTAAGTTATCCATCTGAGAAACAATGTCATGTCTGCAACAAGTCATTCCTCAAATGCTCATCTACCTACCAGGAATAATGCCAGCAAGACAAAAACTGACCAAACTATCCACTACTGGTCCTACACACAGCACAAGGATCACAAGTCAGGTCCCCAGAGTTGTTCTTCTCCATAAGCCTCAGTTTCTTCATGTGTGACAGAACACTGAGAGGGTCATTAGGATGACTGGGTCTAAGACATTAGAACTATGGACACAGGCAAAACTGTTTGGTAAAGTTAACACTGGAGTTAGCCCTCACTTAGACTACAGACTTGAACAAAGCTTCATCTTCAGTCTCTGGAACCCTGTCCTGTCACTGCACACCCTCCAAGCTCTCTGGGCCCCATTCCAACTGTGGAAGCCTACCCTCTGCAGTAGATGTTCTCACAGGGAAGTCACAGAGCACAGGCCATGAGGGTGTGCTGTAGTCAGGGCCCTGGAGGGAACTGCATCCCAAGCAGGAAGTCACAGGAGAGGAAAAACAGGAGTGGCTATTAGGGACAGAGGTAATAGGACAGAGGTCATAAGAAATCACCCAGTGCCAGCAAAACCAAATTCAATGCAGAGGGGCCAGTGCTGGGCGGTGAGGGGACTGTCATGCTAAGCCAGGAGACAAGAGCAGAGGAGAGACCACAGCTAAGAAGGGGAGGAGACAGCTGTGAGAACAGAACCTCTACCCCAGACAGGTACGAAGAAGATGAAGGCTGAAGGGCTGCAGAGGGCCTCCACAGACCTGTGGACAGAGAAGGGGACACTTAAAAGAAAAGGCAGCTAAGGGGTGTGTAGGGGACTCAGGATTTCCTCCTAAAGCATAAACAGGAACAGCAGGAATCTCTCCCCACCCCAGACCTGCCTGTCTTCAATTCACTGAGCTCATTTCCGGCCCAGGACAGTCATCCAGCCTTCTTGACTGCCTAGGGGCTGAATGTGGGAGAAAGCCCTGCACTGGCCTCTCAGGAAGGAGGGGTAAACAGATGGATTGTCACCGAGCTGCTTCTCTTCCTCAGTGATAGCCCCTCCTCCACCCTCACCAGAGCCATACTTGTGGGAGGAAATGAGATCATGCACTGGGCTCCAGGAGCCGGAGGCTGCCTTCCCCCAACCCCCTTATTCAGACTCAGTTCCTGAAGACCTCAAAGACCCCAAACCAGGGGAAGTGACTGCTCCCTCCTACTGATGGCCTCTGGGTCAGAGTCGCTGGGCCTAGAATACATGGTCCTGAGTACAGACAGCACACCCTCATGGCCTGTGCTCTGCTGACTTCCCCGTGAGAACATCTACTGCACAGGGTAGGCTTCCACAGTGGAATGGGGCCCAGAGAGCTTNGGGGGTGTGCAGTAAAGGGACAGGGATCCAGAGACTGAAGATGAGGCTTTGTCTAGGTCTCTGGTCCACGTGAGAGCTAAAGCCAGTGTTACCCCAAGCCTCTAGAAGGATCTTGANGTTAACCCCCAAGACCATGGATAAGGGGACCTTGACCAGGATTGTAGCTCACATGGACACTTTTAGTGATGGGTTCTCAACCTCCTCAGGNTTCCAAAGACATAGCTCTTGGCTTATCTTTGTCCCTGTGGCCACCAAATCATCATTTAGGCTACAGCACTCTGCCTTGATACTCCTTCCCTGCTGGTCAGGGAGTAGTTCAGGCACAGAACCGTTTGTGTGTTCAGCTCTGAGAGACCACAGGAGCAAGACACAGACAGCCTCAGTGAAGCTGAAGAGGCCACACAGCCCACTGTCACAGTAATAGATGTCACCCCCACCCACTTACCTCTTTTAGCTCCTGGGCCACAGATGTGAGGCGCTCATTCTCAGACTGAGTGTTGGTAAGGACATTGCGTAGCTGCTTCAGCTCTGTCTGCAGCTCCAGCACCTTCCGCACATAGTACTGCTCCTTGGAGGCTGACTCTTGGATCAGGCTCTCCTCCCGGCTCTCACCATCAGCAGCCACCTTCTTGTGGTTTGTGTGTGCTTGGCCAAATGCCTGGCATGGAGAGAAAAGACATTCATGAGATGGGTGTCCTGGGGTCACAAAATGGAGACCCAAGACCACAAGAAACATGAAGGCCCTTGACCTTCTCTGTTGCGCATATGTTAAAACACACACTGAGATGCACATGGCAGGTACATGTTTCATTACAGTGAAACCAAACTAGTCTTAGGAGCATTATTATGTGGAGTGACAGGAAGGAACATGAAGAATACAGGGTCACAAACTTAGGTGGAACTTCATGTGAAAGGGACAAAGTTTGAGGCCCAATGATGTAAACCAGTTGGAAAGTTCCCAGACCAGGAAGTAAATGGTCTATACTGTGAGCCTAGACAAGCTAATGGGAAACAACCCTAGAGCAGCACACCCAACATACATTCCAGGTTTACAAAACTGTGCCAGCCATTACACATAAGGGGCGAGGAGCTGCCCCATCCTGCTACCTGATGTCAAATCATCCTTCATTTGTTCTGGGACAAACCAGGGCTGGGCAACCAGAGCCCCCAGCCCTAAGGACAGGGCACAGTAACAACTAGCTAGAGTTGCCACCTCAGGGTGCATAGGCCCAGAGATACATGTATCTGCACGTTTNAGACACTGGGGCAAGGAGCAAGTGTGTCAGGCCCTCAGGAAGATTCAGGACTCAGGAAGAAAACCTACCAAGTGAGAGCAACAAGTACTAGCCTCACCCACAACACCGTGTCAAACACACACTAAGGCCAGCAGCTGTGCTGAACCCATACCCTAGGGCCCTGGCCAGCCTGGCCTCCATTACAAACCCCACTGAGGGGCTGTGCCATCTACTCGGCCTTCCTTTCCTGACTCTTTATAGGACCCAGGGCTCATGGCAAGAAACAATATTAAGAAAAAAGTTACTGAAGAACAATAAAAAGATGGTTTTCACTAGTTTTAAAAGAGAAAAGGACTATTTTCTTTGATTTATTACTTCACAAGTCTAGGGAATCAGTCAAAGAAAACAACAAGCAAAACACACAAAGCCACATTGTACAGGGATGTGACTGAGCTGAGCAGTTTCTAATACTAACACACGAAAATGCAGAAAGCAGTTAATGTTCATCCTGATAGGGAACTGGCAGAATGGAGCAGGGTCTAGTCTGAAGCATATGCTGTGTCCAAGGTACTGTGGGAAGGCCTCACTGTAACATTCCTACACTAGACTGTGGATTCCCTCANGAGGTAGCCAGGCCTTGCCCATATGCTCTCCGTCCTCCAACACAGCATTCATTCTACTCAAATCAAAGCAGCTCAGCTTTGNAATTTCTGGTCTGTTTGCCTTTACCCTGATCCTAGGGAAGGATCAAGTCACACATTGCTACTACACAGGACCTGACCCATGCTGTCTGTCCACCATAAGACACACAAAGGGAACCAAACACCAAGCTGGCCCCCAACTCAGGGCTCTGGGACTATACTGAAGAGTCCAGCACCTGTGGCTGCTTGGGACACATCTGTCAACTTGGGAGTTGGGGCAAGGACATCTCCTCAGAAGTTTTCCCCAAAGTGTGATGGCTAAGCACTATGATACAATATTCAAGCCCAGGCTTGCCAACCTAGGCCCCGACTCTCTTGCTCCACCCAAGCTACAAGCTCAGGGCACAGGAGCAGCCCTGGGCAGCCTTTCAAACACACTGTGATGGAGATATCTACCTTCAACTGAGAAGACACANAGTCACAGCAACAGACTCCACTTCCTATGGGGGAAACTAAGAACGGAAAAGCATAGGGACAGTCTGATGGAACAGGGTTGGTGAGACAGCCCAGCAGGTAAAAGCATNTGCCATCAAACCTGGCAACCTAAGTACTAAACTCAAGACCCATGTGGCAGGAGAGAGCTGACTCCCAAAAGCTGTCCTATGACTTCCACATGTGCATNATGGCATTTGCATGCCAGGCATGTGGTATGTGCCCACACACATACACACACAAATAANTTTAAATATGATAAAATAATAAGCATCAGTTTCAAGTCTGCGGTACCAGGTGAAATGACAGGATGAAGGGAATCCTGCAACAGCTTTCATCCCTTCAGAAGGAGCTTTGGGGCATGGCACAGGACAGAGGACTGAGGCGGATGGCAGGGCCTGTGGAAAAAGATGACTACAGATAAGGAAGTAGGACAGCCAAAGCTAAGGACTAGAGTGAGTCTTCACTGAGGATGGTCAGTGTAGGGCTGAGGAAGCCATGGGAAAAGANCATACTGGAGAGCAGAACAATCCCTGGCACAGTCTGAAAACAAGCCTGTTCCCACTAGCCAGATTCACAGGCTTGGGGAGAACATGTCAGAGACCTAGCAGAACCAGCCTGGATTACACACTGCTCTAGCACAGCAGAATAAGGCATAAAGACAGACCATGAAAGGATTAATCTATTTCCAAGCCACTACATCCCAGAACAAAGCTCAGAACACATTCAGGAAAACCAAACACATCCAGCTGTCAACAGGTGAGTTCCATGGTGAAGACCTAGGGAAGAAAGGATAAGCAGGCAGCCCACAAGGGNGGGCAGGCTGAAAGTCAGGTACCAGAACCAAATCCTCAACTCAGAAGCAAAGAACAGNCAGAAGACATAAAAGATGCCAGTAGAACTTCTGCAGAGGAAAGGCAGGGATAACAGCAGACACACTGTGCATCTGAAGGATTAACCAACTCTGAAAGGCAGCCAAAGGGAGGGCCCAAATGAAACAAACAAAAATAATAATCAAAGCAGAGCCTAACAAACTCGAGAGAGCAGCCGTAAAGTGTGCATCAATTTCAAGGAGCCTATCTGTCAACTCCTCACAACACCATCAAAGGTCCAGCAGCTTTCAGTAGAAATCTGACCAGATCATTCTAAAATTCATGCAGCAATTTTATTTATTTATTTATTTATTTATTTATTTATTATGTATACAGAAGAGGGCGCCAGATCTTATTACAGATGGTTGTGAGCCACCATGTGGTTGCTGGGGATTGAACTCAGGACCTCTGGAAGAACAGTNAGTGCTCTTAACCTCTGAGCCACCTCTCCAGCCCCTCATGCAGCAATTTAAAGGACCGAGAGCAGACTAAATGACTTTGAAAGAGCAGGACTATCCCCACCTGCTACCATAACCCAAAGGCACTTCACTGTATAGAGACAGACTAACTGACCTGACCAAGCTTTGTGCATGCTCCCTGCCCCCCTCCCTCNAAGGAAGAAATCCAGGAGGCAAGTACTAATGCGATTTCAAACTGGAATTACATCAGCGGCTTTAAACAGATGGTAAAATGGGAAGAAACGTGTTTGCTCCTTTCTCTTACTTGGGTTCTCATTGTTTACATCATTAAAAATAAGGAGAGTTTAAAATAATGTACATCATCACATAGTGACTTACAGACAGGCTGGTTTGAGGAGAAGGCTGAATTTGGTTGTTTTGAAAACAACTGGGTGAATTCAATTAAGCAACCAGCTGGTTATTTACAAAAGAGAGTTATAAGGCATGCTGATTATGACTGATCTGGGTATCCAGAACTGGATGATGCAGAAATTGCTTTCAGAATAGTCCCGTTGTATGTCGAAAGGCCTGGTAAGCTAAAAGTATCTTCCACTGCACACAAGAAGGACCTGATTGATGCCTTAGTCCAAGGATGGCAAAGAAGTGCCACCACTTTCTGCTGTCACACCTCAGCGATGTCACTACCTACATGGGTGTCATCATTCCTTCTGTCTGAGACTGATTGTCAAAACTCTGAAGGTGGCGGCTTTCTCATGGCACAGTGGGTGAACAGAAACCAATTTGCCACCCCTGATCTAGGCCAATTCACTCATTTTTCTACTGAAGCATAGAGGTCCATTAATGATGTGTGGTTTTCATCTTGTTCTCTTAGAATGAGATGGCTTGCTGAGGGTGGAGGTGTGTGTGGGGGGGAGGAGAGGAGAGGAGAAGGATCCTCAGGTCTGAGCATGGTAGTCAACAGTAAACGCGTGTAAACCCAGCTACTCAGGAGGCTGAGGCAGGAAGATAGAACAGCCTAGGCAATAGAGATGATCCCATCTTGGGGAAAAGAACAACCACAAGGGAGCTGGGGACAATGCTGGCCATGTAATAATAAGGACCTGAGTCTGAATAGCCCAAAGCTACATAAAGACCAGATGTGGTAGTGTATGCATCTGTAATCCCAGCTCTAAATTATTTTAAAGTATAGGGCCTGAGAGATGGCTCAGCAGGTAAAAGCATTTGCCATTCAAGCCTACCTGAGTTCAATCCCTAAAATCCACATAAATAAATGTGGAAGGAGAAAGTCAGTTCTACAAAGTTGTTCTCTAACTTCTTCACACATGCTATGGCATGCACACACACACACANAGAGATGATAAATTTAAAAATTTTAAATANGGCACATCCATATAATACAGTACTGTCCCAATAAATTGATACATCAATATAGATAGACCTCAAAATCACCTTAGTGGAAAAAGATAGACTGTTCAATTCTCTTTCTATAAAACTCTAGAAATGCAAACTAAAATGAAGGTGCAGTGAGTGGGGGCGAGGGGACTACAGAGGGAACAGGAATGACCAGAGACAAACTCATTACCTTGATTTTGCCAATGGTCTCATGAGCATATGCTTACATGAAAATTTATACTGAACACCCTAACATGCACAAAGCTCACTAAAGTTGCCTAAGGAAACAGTGTGGATGTTTCTGAAGTGCTGTACCCCTCACCTGGAGAGTATGGGCCTACAACACATAGCCCATCCCTGTGACCACCATCTCCAGCTTACAGACTTGGAGGATGAGGGTTAGAGAGGCAGCCATGTCTGTCTGATCACATTTCTTTTGACCCTTTCAGATCCCACTGCATCTAATCTTATGCAACCTTTCAAATCCATCTCAAATCGGGCTGCACCCAGGATCATCCTCCCATCCTATTGGCTGTAGGCTCCCTTCTATCCTCCCTTGAGGAAGTGCTCCCTGGAAAGAAGTTCNTGTCTGACCTGGAGATTGGTGGGGGACAGCTGTGGATGTGTTTGTAGATTTCCCTGCCTCATCCTGTGGGCCTTCTAGTTGGTACCCCAGGAAATGGAAGACTTTGTCTACTACCCTGGTGTCAGGATATGCCCCTGGACGCCAGATACAGCCTCTAATCTGCCCCTTCCACAAACTTCCCCAGCTGCTTCAAGGAAAGGAAAAAGAAGACCAGCTCTCCTCCAGTCTTCACCACAGGATGGTGGATGCTCTGTGCTGTGAGGAGCAGTAGTCTCTGGTGATCTCTTTAAGGGCTACCCAGGCACATTCAGTTCTCAACACAAGCTCTTGGCTCACATCCTACCTGCTGCTCTGAAATTGCCCAGGTTCAGCAAGACCCAACAGGGCCAGGAGAGCTGGAGCATGAGGTCATGGCCAGTCGGGCGCCTTCAAGAGGAACACGGCCCATGTTTGCTTTTGGCCAACACATAGCCCCCTGGGACACTGGCTTCAAGGTCAGCCACACCCATGTAGCCATGGTGCAATCATCTAGGCCTACAAGGAACCAGGCCAATCATGACTTCAACAGCAGGATCATCCTCAGAGATGGGACCTGGGACAGGTTGCAGGACCCTAGTGGGCCTATCAAATGTGGCTGGGATGGGAAAAGAGAAGCTCTGGGTAGGAGGAAAAAAATCACAGCAGCCCTAACAGGCAAATTTCAAAACCAAGCATAGAGTGAAGAGTGGCCTCGGGTGAGGGAACAGCATGAGCAATGATAAGGGTGGGGGGTGTGAGGAGGACAAAAGGCTTGGGCAGGAAGGGCAGATGAAACTATACCCCTGGAAGGTCAGGGCAGGTGTGGCAACAAGGCCTAGGCTGGGGTCTATGACAAGGGCTCAATGCCTGCTATCCCTGGAATCTGCCAGATGACTGCAGCCATAAAATAGGCATGCCCACTGAGTGGTGGAGGTGCACACCTTTGACCCCAGCACTCAAGAGGCAGAGACAGGTGGAACTTTGTTAGTTCCAGGACAGCCTGGTCTATAGAGCAAGTTTCAGGACAGCCAAGGCTACACAAAGAAATCCTGTCTTGAAAAACCAAACCAACCTGGCAGTGGTGGTGCATGCCTTTAATCGCAGCACTTGGGAGGCAGAGGTAGGTGGATCTCTGTGAGTTCAAGGCCAGCCTAGTCTACAGAACGAGTTCCAGGACAGCCAGAGCTACACAGAGAGACCCTGTCTCGAAAAAAAGAAAAGGAAAAAAAAAAAGAAAAAGAAAAGAAGAAAAAGAAAAACCAAACCAAACCAAACAGGCATGCCCTAAGCATTAGAGTGTTTCATGGTGCAATGGTGTGGGGGCTACACAAGCAGCCACTTTGTACATACAAATTAAGGCAAAACAGAGCTTAAGTGTTTTGTCACAGGTNCTTGGTCTGGCTGCACTGTGGGGTGGTATAGCACTGGTGGAGGGCTGACAGGACAGGGCTTTGGGGTCACATCCAAGAAATGTGTCTGTATCCCTCCACTCCTGGAGACCAGACAGCAGAGCAAGAGAGAGCAGACCCTGGGTGCATGTGGGAGCATACAAGCCCAACTGTGCCCACCATCTCAGGAAAGGAAAACTAACACCATATGCTGCTTAGCTAATCCACCTCTGAAATATGGTATAACAGTGCAGATGGGGGCCACACTGAGAGCAGATTACAGTGTCCCTCAGATTCCTCACTTATAACCTGGGTTAATAATGCCTCCAGCCTGAGCTTGCTGCTGAAAGGATTTAGAGTTAACAATTCTCTCATCAGAGACTGAGCAGCCTCTCAACCCCCCGAGCCCCACCCAATAACAGAAGCCTTCCAACACAACTTCAGGAAGACATTTTCTCCATTCTCTCTTCTCTTCTCCCTTTCCTGGTGGCTCAGATTGAAGCATTATGTCTGACTCAAGACAGAGCAAGGAACTCATCCCTGGACCAGTGTCAGCATGCTGATGCTATCCTGCTCCCAACCTCAGTGATCTAGAAGGCGGGCTGCACAACGCAGGCCACAAGGCCTCAGAATTGGTCCTAGCCTACAACAGATGCCCAGGTCCTCAACACAAAGAACAGAGGCTGAGAGTCAGCATCAGAAGCAGCAGCGATATGGCCTGGCAGACACTATGATTTTGAAATCAGGATCTCAGTGGCCTTAACTCCAGGATGCTTCCTGGAGTTTCAAGACATTGAAGGCCATCTAATAAGCTGGTCCCAATAAAATTTTANTGCAACATCATGTTGTTTCCCAGGGAAGGGGTTTGCTGAGATCCAGTCTAGGCAGCAGTCCCAAACTCTCATGAGCAACACACCTATCACCTGGGTGTTCCAACAACCCTGAACAACTTTCAAGTGTTCCTTCCCATGGTCTGTTGTGGAAAACCTAAGTTCACTCTGGCAAGGCTGCATCCTCAATCCTGTGCCTGGTATAGAATGGGAAACAAGCAGCTGGTCAGACCTTAGGAGGGTAGAGAAGTATACCAGGTAGAGGAGAAAGTGAGGCCAAAGCACAAAGGTAGGACTAGGTGGGGCTAGGAGACCCAGGTCCCCATGCCAGCGCCTCGCATAAGACAAGAATCCCCACCCCTTCCTACTTAGCCATTTAGGCTCAGAGCCTTGTGCACAGACCAGCTGGGCAGAAGGCTCTATTCCCGTTAACACTGCCTAGCTGCAGAGGAGGAGAAGTGAGCAGGTATATGCACATCTGGAACTAGGCTGCCTGGGCCCATCTCTGTGCACTGACAGACAGATTCAGTGTGAGCACTTCTTGATGAAACCATTTGAAAACTGGGCTACAAAGCTAAGTTCCCACGCTGGTATGAAGAAATTCAGGACTGTGTTNAGAGAACATGGTACCAAGCCAGGGTTATCCACAACCAGCCTACTAATTAAAAGGATGAGGACTTGAAGACCAGCCCAAATCAGTGCCTACCCCTTTCCACCTTTCCACACAGTTGGCTAGGTCCTACTGATCCCACAATGTCCCTGCTCTAGAGTGAGCCAGAGGGTAGCTTGGCCCCCTGCCAATGTCAACTGAAGTTTCCTCACCTACAAAGGAAAGCCCCAACCACTTACCACAGAGTAATGTGGACATCTCACAATGAGAGCCACTCTTCTATACAAGAAGTACAAACTGACCCTTCAATCAGAGAATACATGGAGGGCCTGAGAACAGGGTGTAATCAGAACTGAGCACAAACCCTCTGCCCCCTCCTACACACACACACACTCTCTCTCTCCTCTCTCTCTCTCTCTCTCTCTCTCTCTCTCTCCATGGGGGCCTGGCTCCCTGGAGAAGGCCTACACCAACAAGCCAGGGAAGAGTCCTCTAGACAGGGCTATCCGATAGAATTCTTCTTCCTAAACCAGTTTGATCATTTGATGCGGCAGGCACAACCCTTGCCAAGCCAGGGGAGCCAGCCTCTGCAATCTAATGAGACAAGGCTTGTTCCAGGAAGCAGATTCCACAACAAAGCCAGGATCCTCCAATGCTTTGTCTGGGCTGATCCAGTACTGCCTACCCACAGCCTGTGGGTTCCACACTTGTTCCTAAAGGGCCACCACGCCTGCATCAGGCTGGGCCTGGAATCCCAGGAATCCCTAAGCTGTACCAGCTGCCCATCCTGGCACGCCTGCTGGGCAGGGCTTCCCCTACCACCTGCTGAAATGGAGATGCTGTTTGGTTCCTGGTGAGGGCTGGAGAAGCAGAGAAGGTTTGCTTCTCATCCACTCCCCCCATCCCCACCTCACAGAGAAAGGGGACATGAGGACAGTCCCATCACAACACCTGTCTTTCTATCTAGGCTTGATAGAAATGCCTAGAGACTGGGACATGCATCCTGTCAATCTTTACCAATAGCATTTAGTAATACTTACTGCATGCCTGGATTCTGATGGGCACCAGTAGTGTTAACATTTTACAGTGTCAGGATCCCCAGGACCCAATCATTCAAAGGACACCGATAGACTGAAGGATTCACCACCCATTCACATATGCAAGCCACTAGGCTATTACAAAGGGACTCCAATGTTTTAAAGGTCTGGAAAAGAGCTGAGGTGGCTGGAAAGAAAAACACGGGCCTGGGAAGCACTGCTCAGATGGGTCTGTGAGCCTTGCTCCATTTTGGGCAGTTCCATGTGAATGCTCAAAGGCCTGCATTACCAGGATTCCAGGACACCAAATGCTCAAATCTTATTAAATTCAAGATGGTGCTCTGGATATTAAGCCTATATAAATGCAAGCTCAACACCANTCATTTAGAGATAAAGAACTTAAAGCATTAAGAGATTAAATATATAATCAAAGTTTGATTAAACCTATGCTGCCTGGAAAAGGCTAGTATACAAATTGACAAGTAGGTAGAGGGACCAATCAGGACCTCCTCAATGACAATCAGGACTAGCAGAGACAGACGACTCTACAGCAGGACAGACACAATCTTCTTCCCAAACAGAGCTGTTTGTAAGGAAAAGGAGCTGTAAACGATGTAAGAGTGATCTAAAATAGGAAGAAACTGCTAGCATGTTTGTGTGCCACAGAGAACAAAATATATTTTTCATGTTTGTTTTATAATCTAAAACTGTTATGAAAAAATGCAACAGAAAACTATGCCAGTACACTATCCCAGACACATAAAAATTAAAAAAGTAATCTCTTAATTATATCTATATCAGGAAAGGCGTACAGAACCAAACAACAGGAAACAGAGTAAACAAAAATAGAAACATCTTATCAACACTCAGGATAGTCCAGCAGGGCTGTACAGGGGAAAGGCTGCCACTATAAATAAACATGAATGATAAAAAGAGCTGTGCCTTGACTCTAAACAAAGTAGCAAGCCAAAGCCTCACACAGCAGAGATGGACAGAGAAAACAAAAGGCAAAGCAACCATGTTAGTGTGTCTTTTTACCCAGAAACAATTACTAAGGTTGACAAATGGGCAGTTATCATCCCAGACTGGGGAGTCTGGGTCCTGCAGATAGGAGAGCTGAGCTCCCACATCCATGACACCACCTCCCTTCCTTGGGCAAGCCATGGAGTAGGACCTGAAGCCAGGAGTCCAGGACCAGAGTCCCTGACTACTACCACATCCANTCAAATGAAGGCACTGACAGGATTCTCAGCAGATCTTCCCTTCCAAATGGCAGGTGCTCAAAGACCAACCCCATGCCAGAGGTGAAAACTCAGCAAACCCAATAAACAGAACCAGCTTTATGAATTATTCAGTCATCAGAAGACCATGCCCAGAACTCAAATGTGAGATAAGCCAGTTCAATTTCTAAAGTGTGCATTCAGCATGTGCTAAGGAACAAGATAGGCCAAGAAGCGTAAGTAAACCACAGTGTCTGAAGACAAACTACCAGCTTGCCACACATACACTAATTATTGAAAGGAACTAAAAAAAAATGAACTCCCCCAAAATTAATTAAAAGTAAGATGAATAAATAAAAAGAAATCTCCAAAGTAGATTGTTCAGTTAGGAATACATAATTTTAAAAATTACACTTATAACCTTTACCTCAAAGCACATACTCCACAGATGCCAATTTCAGTAAAAACGACATATACAATGAGAATTATAAACACAGTAACAAGAAAGGCTAAAATTAGTAAAGTAATTTAATCTCTCGATGTCTTGCAATGTTCTTTCCATCTGGGCATCATAGTTAAAGAGCCTGATATCCTTTGATGATTTCTTCAGACTGCGGGGAAATTTATCTAGAAAAGTTTGCAAACAAAAATTCTCCNCTTTCATTAAAAATTTATTTGTATTGTTTTTATTTTATTGAGACAGGGTTTCCTGTATCCCAGGCTGGCCTCTAACTTGCTATGTAGCCCAACTAGGACTTTGAATCTCCTGATCCTCCTTTTTCCACCTCCTGGCTGCTGGGCTTACCCACTAATCCTGATTGATGTGGTACTGCTGATGGAACCTAGGGCTTTGTGCATTCTAATCAAGCAGTCTACCAACCGAGCTACATCCTCAGGAGCCATAGACAACCCAAATTTTAAAGATAATAGCCCATCTATGAACACCCATCTTTTGAATTCAGGGAGGTTGAATCCAGTGTTTTTGTTGGGGGGTAACATTTATAGTTGTGAGAAAACTATCATTAACTCCACACTAACACCATCTTCAGAGGGAAACCCTGTCTCCATTAGCAATAACTCTCCAGCAGCTCCCCTTTGCCAGAGTCAGGCAACCAACAATCTACTTTCTGTTCCTATAAATTTGTCCATTTCTGCACATTTCATGTAACCCATACGATACTGGTCTTATGTGGCTTTTTTTTTTTCACTTAGCACAACATTTTTCAGGTCCATGCATGTTACAAGCTTTTATTGGCAGTCCACTCCTTTTTACGGCTGCATATTATTCTATGGCACAGGTAGACCACATGTCTGCCATCTATGTTGTTTTTCCTTTGAGGCTATTAAGAATAACAGTACTATGGTCCTTCATTTAAAAGTATTGAGGGGNTTTCTGTTTTTGTTTGAGGTTTTTGCCTTTTAATATTTTGAGACAGGGTCTCTCTATGTAGCCCAGGCTGGCCTGAACTCACTATATAGCCCAGGCTGGTCTTGAACTTGCGATTCTGCTGCCTGTCTCTTGAGTACAGGGATCATAGGCACATGTGCCACCATGCCAGGCCCTCACCTATAAGTTTTTGTATGGATGTATATTTTAAGTCTCTTGGTTATCTGTCATGATTTGAATGTGAACTGCTCCCCACAGGTTCATGTATTTCAACAAGATGTCCTTAGCTATTTAATGCTATTTGGGGAGGCTGTGGAATTGTTAGAAGGTGGTGCATAACTGAAAAAAGAGGATCACTGGGGCATAGGGCTTGGTTATAACTCACCTCTGCTTCAGGTCAGAGATCTCTCTGCTTCTCAGTTTGCTAAGATATGACCAGCTTATGCTACAAACTCCTGCCACCAAGTGTGAAGCCACAGCTACCATGCCTTTCTGCCATGTTGGGACTGTATTTCCTGAACAATGAGCCAAAAAATAAATCCCTTCTCCCCTAAACTATCTAGTCAAGCATTCCACCAGGTAGATGAAAAAAGGAACTAACACAGCACACACCTGGGAAGGGGATGCTAGGTCATACTGTAGCTCCAGGATGGCTTCCTTTTTTTTTTTTTTTTTTTTTTTTTTTGGTTATTTTCAAGACAGGGTTTCTCCATGTAATAACCTTGACTGTCATGGAACTTGCTCTGTGGGCAGACTAGCCTCAAACTTACAGAGATCTGTCTGCCTCTGCCTCCGAGTACTGGCATCAAAGGCATGCGCTACCACCACCCAGCTCAGGATGGCTTTCTTAGAGGACCCAAACCATTTCCCAGGGGCTACCACACTGTACACTCTACCTGCAGAGAAGCAACCTCCTGGTCTGTCCACATGCATGCTGCATTTGTTGTCTGTCTATGACAACAACCACCATAGAGGGTGTGAGGTCTTCTTCATTTTATTGTTAGTACCAATAGCGGTGACCAATGTATAGGTCTCCTAAGGTATATTACTGCACTCAGTCCCTACCTCAAGATTCTAAGAACTCATGCTCCCATTTTAAAGAGGAAGAAATCCAGGTTCCCAGAAGTCAAGGCTGTGACAGGGAAGAAGCACAATTAGATCAGAGCTGTCCTTCCCCAACTGCTGCCTCGTTCCTCAGCACTGTGTCAGAGCTGCTGCCTGGGGGGGGAAAGGACTCACGCACACCTTGATTCCCAGGAATAAGGAAGATGCTCAGACAGACACCTAATGAAGGTCCTAACAGCTTTTATAGTCTTCATTTGCCATCCATGGAAAAGGCAAACAGCCCAGCAAAGGTCTACTGCACTGATCAGAACGGCTGCATTTAAAGCCAGCAGTAATGCCAATGGCCTGCAGTGAGGAGAGGTGCTCTGCACATTGGTGGGCTTCCCACCCACCGTCCAGCCATTCCACCCAGAAGAAATGGGCACCTGGCATCCATCGAAGCATTCCAAAGCCCATGATGGAAATGACCNAAATGTGGTCTATCTGACACTGGGTGAGGAAGGTGATGCACCCCCAGGTAATCACCATGCACCTACAGGCACTACAACGAGGATCAACCTCACAATGTAAATGCTCTGAACACACCCTAAACAGGCAATGTGTGGCTCCATGGGAAACAACGCAAGTGAGCAAGATCGGCTCATAGTGTCAGCAACTCATGAACACCTACCTAGAGAGCAGCCACAGGAGGAGACCACACATGCCTTCTTGCTTTCTCATTGGCTGCATTCACTGTAATGATCACAGAGCCATACAATTGCAATCTGGGCACTTTCTGTAAGTCTTATGCACCAATGATAGCTCACTTTAAATATGGACACAGGGCAGTGAAGAGATGGCTCAGGAGTCAAGAACACTTGTTTTTTTTTTTGTTTGTTTTTTTTTTTCTGCCTCACCATTGGCCAAACAGCTTTATTTATCAACCAATCAGA
>LZPO01116992.1:462037-472910 GCA_001675575.1 Neotoma lepida | reverse complement strand
TTTCAGTCCATTGTCAGGGGATGTCAGAGCAGGAACTCACGGCAGGAACTGGAGCAGAGGCCATGGAGAAACTGCTTACTGGCTTTCTTGTAGTCTCATGTTNAGCTACCCAGGCCCACCTACCCAGAGATGGCACCACCCACAATGGGCTAGGCCTTCCTACATCAATTAACCATCAAGACAATGCCCCATAGACATGTCCACAGGCCAATCTGACCGAGGCAATTCTGGAATCGGCATTCCCTCTTCCCAGGTGTGTCAAGTTGACAACCAAGAGCCTTGTTCCCTTGAATCTGGAGCTCACTGGTTGGCCAGTGAGCTCTGGGGTCCACCTGTCACCACCTCCTCAGCAATGGGATTGTAAGTACACATTGCTGTGCCCAGCTTTTTACATGGGTGCTGGGAATCAAACTCAGGTCCTTGTGGAACACTTGTTCTTGTAGAGGACCTGGGTTCAGTTCCCAGCACCCACATGACAACTAACAACCGTTTGTACAACTACAGTTCCAGAGTATCTGGCACTCTCTTCTGACCTCTGCAGGCACTGCATGCATGTGCACAGACCTACACACATATACAAAATTAAAATAAATCCTTAAAAAACTACCATGAATATAGCTTTAAAATAAAAAGAAAGTCAATCAAATTTCAATAAAAATAACGTAGGCCAGTGAGATGGTTTAGTGAGTCCTAAGGGTTCCTGCCATCAAACCTGATGTCCTGAGTTTGATCCCCAGAACCCACATGATAGAAGGAGTGAGCACTAACTCCCAAGCTGTCCTCCTACCTCCACACACATGCATATCCATGTGTGTTCTTGTGTGTGAGTGCCCATGCACACATACACAAAGGTAAAAAGAATTGTTTAAAAAAAAAAGAATAACCCAACAATAGAGACAGGTATCTAAAGTGTCACCGGAACACACACTAGGCACACTAGAGCATGTAGCATAGAGCTGTGGTCACTCCAGCTCCTGGAGTGTAAAAAGAAAGGGAGCCAAACTACAGGTGACCAGCGACGGTGCCAACACACAGATGCATTTGAATGTGCACTATGTAATTATAGTTTAAAGGTTAATAAAACCCCAAGCCAAACATACTTAAAGTCTGAATCTACTCCATAGAGTTCAATTACCCATGATTAATGAAACACATGGCATCACAGACAAGATGAAAGATGACATTTCCATAAATGCACTTTCAAAGAACAAAGAACCAGCTAGGCATAGTGGTGCAGGGCTTTAATCCCAGCACTCGGCAGGCAGAGACACAAAGATCTCAGAGTTTGAGGCCAGCCTGGTTAATATAGCAAGTTCCAGGCCAGCCAGAACTAACAGTGACACCCTATCTCAAAAACAGCACAGAACCAGGCATGGGAGGCAGGAGCAGAAGGGTTTCAAGTTCAAAGCCACTAATGAGACACCCCATCTCAAAAAAAAAAAAAAAAAAAAAAATCAGACTGGACAGGTAACAGTGCCAAAAAATGGACTGCAGGTTTACAGTTCACAATGTGTACAAATTCACCCCACAGACAGATGCACAGACTGCTACAGAGCACCAGCAGAAAGAATCTCAGGGTGAACTCCACATAGATCTGGATGGGGACATAAGAGTTAGAGGATGGAGCTCCTGCCTATTCCATCCCGGTAATGACCTGGATCCAAGACAGGAAGGCCTGAGTCTGGACACAGGGAGGCAGAAAGTACAGTGGAAGGTGGGACTCTCTAAACACATCATGAGCAGATTCTGAGGCATCTTTACTGGGTTTGCTAAGTTGAAGTGTTCCCTCCCAATCTCCAGTCACATCGACTCCAGCAGCCTTGGGCTGCTACATATGAAGACATCTCAAGCTATAAGCACAGCTTGTTCCAGTTCTGGTGAAGGCCCAGAAGACAATGACAATAGCTGTTCAAAGGTAAGCAAGAGTGGGCCCAAAGAAGAAAATCAATAATCTTCAGGGTCACTGCACTTTACAGTTTGCCCTGACAGAAGCTCACTAACTTCTCACAGGAATACTAGCTCCTTCTAGAACTGAGAAAACAGCTCTGAGAACACTTGTCTCCAAACAAGTTTCCCCAAGAAAGTCTGACAGAAAGAGCAAAAAGTCTGAGAATTATGAGGCAGAAGTCACAGAGCCTGACCAACCCCTGCTTGTTTCACAGAATCCTCTGGGGAATGAGAAATGTCTATTCCCAGAGCAGGCACACCTCTGGTGTGGCCTGGACCCTGGGAAGCTTGAACTTAGCAGCAGGAAGGTCTATTTCAGACAAAGCAAAACATGTCCTGACAGTCCTGAGTCTCACCCTACTTCCCACAGAAAACCAATTCCCTCTTGACACCTAGCCCTGCCTAGATACAAGGTAACAGGCAATGGCAAGAAGTGAAGGCACCCCCTCACTGGCAGCCTGTCCGTGCATGTGTGGAAAGGAGCCGTGGCATCCCTTAAGGAAGATGTGACACATGCAAACATCACCAAGCCTGGTACATGGTCCTATAGGGGCTGTTGCTCACTCCCAACATGCACCACCATGAGGGTGAGAAGAACCACACTTTGAGTCGTTCTCTGGTCACTGCAGCAGAGCAGAAAGTACTGGGTGTGAACCTTCACGAGAGTGAGCTGTAGCTACTGTGTGTACCACTGTGTGTCTCAACTTTTAAAGCAAGAACTAGGGCTGGAGAGATGGCTCGATGCATGTACTGCTCTTGCAAAGAACCTGAGTTCTGTTCCCAGCACCCACATCAAGCAGCTCACAACTGCCTGTAACTCCAGCTCCAAAGGATCCAACACCCTCTTCTCCATGGGCAGCTATGCTCACATGCACATACCCAAACATCACACACACACACACACACACACACACACACACACACACACACACANCACACACACACACACACACACACACACACACACACACACACACAGAATTTTTTTGTTTGTTTTTTGAGACAAGGTTTCTCTGTGTAACAGCCCTGTCTGTAGGCCAGGCTGGCCTTGAACTCACAAATCCACCTGCCTCTGCCTCCCAAGTGCCTGGATTAAAGGTGTGTGCCACCACTGTCTGGCCAGATACACATAATTAAAAAATAAAACCTTTTTTAAAATTTTTATTTATTTGATGTAAATGGTGCTTTGTCTGAATGTGGAACTGTGCACCACATATGTACCTAATGCCCTCAGAGGTCAGAAAAGGGCATCAGAGCCCCTGGGACTGGAGTTACAAACTGTTGTGAGCTTCCGTGTGAGTGCTGGAAACTAAAACTGGGTAGTCCAGAAGAGCAGCCAGTTCTCTCAACCATGAGTCATCTCTCCAGCACCAATAAAATAAATCTTTTCAAACAATGAGAGCGAACAGTCATTTGAATAGCAGCCCACTANAGAACAGACACCTTTGGGGTCAAAGGTTGCCCTAAAAATACAGCCTAGTTTAAAACTAGTTCTCCTTCACAGTGATTCAGACTCATCCCAACAGTGAGCAGCAACGTTTCCTAGCGGCCTCTAAGGAAGGCCTACCAAGATCATATATGAAGAAAGAGCTTTCTGGATGGCTGGAAAGAGCCCTACAACTTCCCTCCTGCATTTCAATCAGGCCATACCTCAGAACCAGGATGTCAACTGAAGTCCAGAAAGGACATGATACAACTCCTGCCAAGAGCAGTGGCCACTGTCTTGGCCAGTATGGAGAGTCAGACAGTTAGTGCTATAAAGAAGCACTTACCCTCAGATCCTCCTCCAGGAAGTGGACCTGCACNCTGGAGCCCCTTCCAAAGCCCCTGCACACTCCTGGAAGCAGCACCGCCCTCTACCTTCCTCATGGGAACCTGTATGTGAGGAACTTCTAAGCATAGTTCAGGACACAAGATTGGCCCAGGGTCAGCAGGGAGGGTTAGACCTGCTTAGGCAGTGATGCAAAGTCCAGCAGCAATCCCAAACAGCAGAATGCCCTGTAGGCCAACACCACCCTTAACCAGTGCAGGAACCGAGGCAGGACCATCCCCACAAAACACAGTGAGGTAGGGCAGCTGCCTAGTGCACTATAATGCAAGAAGTTTGTACTTCCTGTGCTTATGCACATTCCTGGATAGCCCTTGGTATCCACGGGCCAAATCATAATCAATGGACAATGTTGGCAAGTTTCAGATACCCAGTGATTGAATTCCCACCTAGATCCCTAGGATTATTTCGGAAACATCAATACCACTGAGGATTTAATCACCCTAGGTGTGGTCTGAGTTTTGGAATATTTAAAGTCCCACATGATCTGTGTGAGGCAGTTTTGGGCAAGTAGACCTGCCAACTCCCTTAAAGAGACCCCAGAAACATCATGGGAGACTCTATGCCACCCCCACCCCACCCCAGCCATCTGTTCACCCCGACTCCCTGTGTGAGTCGGTTCTAAAGAGGACTCCCAAGATCAACTCCCTCCACCATTGTTTAAAGGACTTCCTGAGCAGGCATGGGCAATGCAGGGCACAAGGGCTCCAGAGACAGCAGGAGGAGAAAGGGGTTTCGTGCACAAGAGAACCTTTACATCTCCATCTCACAGGTAAACCAACTAGGGCTCAGAAAGGCCNGGCAGTTTAATAATCACTATTAAAACCCATCCCTGTTTTTGCAGCAAAGTCCCTATGAGAAAGAGTAAGGACTTCCAGGAAGTCAGGAGCCATGTGGGCACAATGACCACCTACCTCTGCCTAACCCCACAGCCTAGCAGGCCTCAATCATCTATCACATGGCAGGTGTTCAGGAAGCCCATTGAACCCAGGCCTCTCCAAAAACACATCATCCTGCCCATAGCAAGTTCAGGCAGCCACCAAATGGTTTCCTTTCTCCAAGGAGCCCTATGCTTACGACTGTGAGGATCATTAGGACCAGGAACCTTGGAGGCACCCCAAAACAGCATAGGGCTGCAGTGATTGTCTCTGGTCCTTGTCTGTGTTGGTCCCCTTCCACTCCCCGAGGCCTGTGTCAATCCACAGGGGCCATTCCATTGCCAACTGAGAACCCCAGCTGCCCTGGGCAGCGTCCAAATGTTAAGCTGCTTTTAGAAAACTGGGGATTCATCCCTGGGCAGAAGGGATTTAGCCAGAATTGGGTGCCATTTAGAGAAGATTACACCCTAATTGCCCTGGTGTCAGCAGGCAGCCTCCTGCCAGCTGAGCCCTGGGACTGGCAGAAGTCCCTAGAGACCCTGGCTTCCCTATCTAAGGACACAGAGCCCAGCACTGGGGCTTGGGGACCAGCCATCATCTTCCAGAGCAGCTGGCTCAACTCGGGACTTCCATTTGGTGGCTTGTGGTCAGGACAGGAGGANGGGCCTAGAGACCCATGGGCAGCTTCCAGCTCACATCTGTTCTGGGCCAGAGGAAGACAACTCAACAGGCAGGCAGAGCAGCCTGAACCAAGCCAGACTACAAACCACATGTACGTGTGGCAGCAGCCCACTTTTCTTACTGTCTCTAGCCCTCACCACACATTCCTTCACCTCACTAGCCTGTTTTAGCAAGAGAAAGCAGAAAGGCTCATGGCCAGAAAATGAGAGAGAATCTCAAGTATAGGCCACCTCCACCCAGGCCCTAGAAGGTTTCTCACCACAGGACCAATAACAAGAACAGAGCCCAAGGCGAGTTGAAAAGCCATCACAAGCTGTAAAGGCAGACATGCTTTAGTTTTCCAGTTCTGAAGGTTCTAGATGGTGGTTAAGCCTGTGGACAACATTGCAGCATGAAGCACTGTCCCAGGATGCAGTGGTGACATACACCCTGGGTGCACATCCAACCCTCCTCTACGAGCAGATCCCTGCCATAAGAGACTTGCAAACCCTGAAATGATATCATTAGGCTCAGACTAAAGGATGCTGGGACTATGTGTCCTGAAAGTTAAGAGTGACCACAGCTGTCTGATCTTCAATCCCAGCTCAGAGATCTTGGCCTCATCATGCCTTGTAACCCTTGTCAAGTAACCCTGGGGAGACTTCCATTCCTTCTCATGCTGTCACATGACCCTCACACACTGTCATCCTGGACATCCTCTTTTGGAGACTACTACAGGCTATGTCATTGTCTGCTTTAGCTTGACTGGTTTGTACCCCACAATACATCAGTGCTGGACGGTGGGGTCTTGTGCAGCCACACATACCTGTTTCCCCTCTGCTTTCCACCAGGAGTTGAGCAGCATGAGGCCCTCAGCAGAGGACCAGCAAGTGCAAGTGCCATGCTCTTGGACATCCCAGCCTCCAGAACCATGTGCTCAAATAAGCCCTCTCCTTTAGATGTTCTGTTACAGCAATAGAAAAAGGACTAAGATGAAGTCCAACTATAACAGCAAGAACCCTGGTTGCAGCTGCAGCCACAGGCATAAAGCAAACCACAGCTGATGTCTGGAAGAAACCATCCTTACAACTGCTTACCAAGAATTTACAGAGGCTGTATGTGGGGGTCTTTAAAGTGGAGGAGACACTAATGAAGGGTATAGACAAGCTCAAGTCACCAAACCAAGATGACTTCTTGGAGGAGTTGGGGAGAGGCCCCTGACCCTCACTCATCCTTGGCATTTCTGAGAGTAGGATGGTGTTTCAAACTCCAGCTCATAACAAGTAGGGAGAAAGCAACCCATGGTGAAAACTGAGGCACAGCAAGAGGATGAGGAGAAAGGAAGTGTGGCCAAGAGCAGCTGTGCTCCTGAGCAAAAGGCTCAGGCATGGGACAGGACACCACGTCACAGGAGACCTGGGATGATGTTGTCTGGAGTTCAGAGTGCCACCCAATTAACCGAAGATCCTTATGCAAGCATATATACAACTGCCCCAGTGTAAAGAGGGGCAGGCACAGGAGGAAAAGGCGATTGTCTAAGAGTGGCTGGGCCCTAGGTCTTCAGTGAGGATGAGACAAGGAACCAGTCAAGGGGCAAGAAAGAACTCCCAAAGGAAGGTGGTGACAGCAGGTACCAGCAGGCACTCCATGAAGACGGGGTTGACACTGAAATGATAGTCGAGGCATCTGACTCAAATGCACAGTAATCTGACACCCTTTAGGAGTGTCAGCATCAGCAGAACTAGAGCCCAGCAGCTGATCCCTCCCTTAATGGCTGTCTTGATCAAAATACACATGCCTCAGACAATAGGCTGCTTACAGGAGTGAAGGCCATCCTGAGCTGGGTATAGGCAGAAAGAAAATGACACGGAAACATCCTGTGGACAGATTTAGAAGCAAGAGCATGGGGACACACTAGAAGAGAAATGTCACACTCATTGCTTATGAAAAAAATCTATCCATTATCTACTGGGGGAAGTTCTATTACTTTTTCTCAAGATTAAAAACCAACCAAGACTATCATTAATTGGCAGTAACCAAGGGTAACCCCAGCATTCCAGGAACTGGCAAGCGTCAGTCAGGAAGGCAGGGAAGAGCCAGGCATTGGTTTGACTACACAGGTGTTCCTAAAACTCACTACACTATACATAAAGAAAAACTACAGGGCTTCAGAGGAAGACGGAATGAAACATAACATAAAAAATAAATAAAGGGGGCTGGAATGACAGCCGATCAAGTCTGATGACCTGAGTTTGATTCCCTTATGGTGGAGAGAGGACTGACTCCCGTAAGTTGTCCTCTGACTTCCAAGCACACAGGCATGATGTGTGTGTGTGTGTGTGTGTGTGTGTGTGTGTGTGTGTGTGTGTGTGTGTGTGTGTGTGTGTGTGTGTGTGTGTGTGTGTGTGTGTGTGTGTGTGTGTATAAAATTAAAAAGTGAAAAAAAAACATAAAGAGGAGGCATGGCAATGCAATCTGTAACCTCAGTGACGGGTGAGGGTAGAGTAAGGCAGCGGTAAAAGGGCCACTGTGGCTTGCTGGCCACCAGCCTAGCTCCAGGTTCCATGAGACACTCTGTCTCAAAGGAATAATAAGGTGAGAAACAGGACACTCAATGGCCTCCTCTGACCTCTGCACAAGTGCAGAGTTGCATACACCACACATATATTCCTTCCTCCCTCCCCACTTACATACATACATATATATATATATATATAAATTAACTTAAAAAGACAGAAGCCCAATAAAGTGACTAACATAGTGTTAAAACAGCATTGCATTGACAAAAGAAAAATCACACAGCTCAATAGAACACAACAGGGGCCCAGAAAGAGAGCCACACAAACACTACCAAATGATGTGACAAGGAACAAAGGCAACTAGCCATGCCAAACCAGCTGGACACCTCTGGGCCCACAAAGTAATCACACAGCCCCAAACTCTTCACAAAAGTTCATTCGAAACAGACCAGAGACCCACATGAAAAATGTAGAACTATGAAGGTAGTTAAAATGAAAGAAACATCTATGTGACCTTGGGTTTGGTTCGAAACACTAAAAACATGATCCACAGATACAAGAGCAGCATAAATTAAAAAAGCCTGTCTGTCAAAGACACTACTAAGATACTGAAAAGACTAGTATGATCTGGGACTTAGACTCAAAACCGCTAAGTGCTTGCTGTGGCTACACATATGCTGATAAGATCACTTACAATTGAATAAAAAGCAAGCAAGCAACTGGATTGAAAATCACCAATAGACCAGGAAAGATATCAAATCATACTGATGGCAAAGAAGCATATGAAAAATGTCCTGAGTTCCAATCTCAGCATGTCAAAATAATAATAGTGATGGAATGAAAGGGTGAAAAGATGCCCAGGGCCATGCATCCTCAGAGAACTGCAAATTAAATAATAACCACATTCCGCTATGCACGTATTAATACAGCCAATATAAACAACAGCAGGGAATGCTACCAAGAGTGGGGGCAGCAAGAGCTCTCAGTTACTGCTGATGGAAATATCAAATGGACCAGCCAGTCTGGAAGACAGCTTTGCTTTTTACACAGTTTAAACCTCACTCACATATTTACCCAAATGATTTGAAAACTTGTCTACAGTAGCTTTATTCATAATTGAAAAAAGTAAAGCAACCAAAATACCCTTCAATGGGAGAATAGTTGGTCAAACATGAAAAAAGATGAAGACATAGATGAATCTTACATGGTTCCAATTGTATGGCATTCTGATAAAAACAAAATTATGGAGATGACTTGGTGGAGGTGAAGGCAAGTAGGTGAACTACAAGGGATTCTTTTTCAAGGTGGTAAGTGATTCTGTATGACATTGGAAGCGTACACACGATACTANGAACCTGGTCAAAGCCAGATAACACCAAAAAAAAGAGCCAGCTTTCTGAGGCAGTGTCTCATGTATCAATGAGTAAATCTGAATATATGTGAGTGTTTTAAAATATATATTGGGGGAGCTGGAGAGATGGCTCAGAGGTTAAGAGCATTGACTGCTCTTCAAGAGGTCCGGAGTTCAATTCCCAGCAACCACATGGTGGCTCACAACCATCTATGATGAGATCTGATGCCCTCTTCTGGCATGCAGGCATACATGCAGACAGAACACTGTATACATAATAAATAAAATAAATCTTAAAAAAAAAATATATATATATATATATATATATGGGATCCTAGGACAGAACACAGAATGTGGCCAAACAATCTAAATTGCAAATGAGGGGTGCAGCAATATCCCGATGGGGTAAGTAACTGTGGGAAAAAGTAAAATCTGTAAAATTAAAAGCAAAAGGCTGAAGTAGCCTACAGGGGCACAAATGAACCATCTGGACACCTGCACATGTGAACTAGGACCAATAAGTTACAGTGTGACAGATGGTGGGTGCCAGGTGTCTCACTGCTGGAGTAAGAGGTTCCAGATAAGCAGGTGGTAAGAATGACCCATGTGGTGTTGGATGAAGCTGGGTACAGTAATATGAATTCATATTTGCAGATAGATATGTACATGACTTGGGAGACACACTACTTGCTCTGTAGCTGAAAGGGCCTAGCACTAGCCATACCTTGGTGCAATGAGCAACTGTACCTTTATTTCTAGTACCTCTCTCATCTAAGGCAACTAGAACTTCTTGGGAAAAATGGCTAGTTCCAGAACTAAACAGAGAACATAAGTCTGGAACATCTTTTAGTATCAGAAAGATCAAAAAAATGCTTAACAAGGGGTGGAGAGATGGCTCAGTCAATAAAGTTCTTACTGCTCAAGTGAATTCAAATCAGAGGCACCTATCCTAGCACTAGGGAGGCAGACAGGAGAATGGTAGGGAAGGGCCTTGCTAGCCAGCCAGGCTAGCCAAATCAGTGAACTGTAGGTTCAGTGACAACTCTGCCCAAAAACTATGGCGGGGAGCAACTGAAGAAAATACCCAACATTACCCCTGGCCTTTACACATATGCGCACCTGCATACTAGCCACCCCCCACGCACACAAAATGTTTATTAACAAAAAAATAAGTCACAATAATAGAGCATGTCAGGATGATAAGAGGCAAAGCTAGAGAAATTTTTAAGCAGCCAAATTAAGTATTACAACCCACAGAATAATGTAAAAGTCCAATGTATCTATACATATAAAATAATAAAGAGTCAAGGACAAGTCTATGTAAAACTAACCCCAAACACATTCTGCTGACTTCCTTCCGAATAGCACTGAGTGGAAAAGGGTAAAGGAGCAACTTTAATGTGGAGAAATCTGTGAAGATGGATACATGAGTCACTGTCTCAGAACTTTACATTGCTTTGTGGTTTTTTTTCCACATTACCTGGTTTTGACAATTGCACGAAATCATTTTCATACCCTTCCAGTGTCATAAAGAATTGTTTTATCGGGCTGGAGAGATGGCTCAGAGATTAAGAGCACTGACTGTTCTTCCAGAGGTCCTGAGTTCAATTCCCAGCAACCACATGGTGGCTCACAACCATCTGTAATGAGATCTGGCGCCCTCTTCTGTATACATAATAAATAAATAAAT
>LZPO01116992.1:448982-460485 GCA_001675575.1 Neotoma lepida | reverse complement strand
CAAAACACAACTCATCTACTTTTTGAAAACTGTGTGACAGATGCACCATGGTTTACCTGTATCATGGTGTCTGTGTCTGTCACATATTCATGGGAAGAGGAACAAGCAAGGAGAAACACCCAGTATTCCACTTTTCCCTCATTGCATGGGTTCTACAACAGACATTGGTTGCTCTGCTCTATATTCTGAAGCTCCTAAAATACACCATTTTAAACACAGTGATTTCTAAATAGAGGTAGCCCTCCATTCCTGCTCTCTTCAATGCCATTGTCCACCTGAGCAGGGGCTACAGGGCTTCAGGGAAGCTGAGGGGCCCTGGCCCTGAGCCTCCACCTCTGTCCACCTCTAGGCTTGGTCTAGAGAGGAAGGAGAGCAGCCATACTACTTTCTGTTTCAAGAGTGGGCTTGAGGAACTACTTTGAACACTAAACCAAAAGGGGCCTGGCCTGGAGCCTAAACCTCACCTAACTGAGCTTGCATGGTCATGAGTCTCACATGCTGCCGTCACAACATGGCAGAGAAAGCCAAGAAATGAAATCATTCTTTACCCTACATGCAGAACAGACTGTCATCCGGTCCGCATATGAAAAAAAAAGGCTGACTAGTGGGAGTGTTGCCCCAATTGGCAAGAACTTATCTACTCTCCACACTCAAATAAAGAACTGGGGCCCTGAGTGGACCCAGCAGGAATGCCACATGAATGCCAGGGCTCTTGCTGAGGGTGCCTACTCAGACTTAAGGGAAGGACAGTGACCATCCAAGTGTTCCCAGTGTGCCAGACTGTAGTGACAGGCACCATTATTAAGCCACTAAGGCCTAGACAAAGGAGTGGCTCATTGAAGGCCACACAGTTCTTGAGAACCCACGCAGGGTCCCAAAACGCCCCTCTGGCATCACAGGACTGGGCACCACATGCAACTAGTCTCCTCTCTTGCCCAGGCAATGCCTGGTTTCTCTGAGGCCTGCTGGCTCTCCTGAGAGCTGTGGGCTCCCAGCACTGGGCCTGGGCCTCCCTTTGGCCCCACCTGCTAAGCCTCAAAGTATGCTTGGCATCTCTGAAGACAGGCTTGCTCCATCACAGCTGTGCCAGGCCTGTGCCCAGTGGAAGGTAGCCAAGGCCACACCTCCACATGCTGGCAGTGCTGGCNTGGAGCAGCCATTCACATGCCTGGGGCAGATTCTCTGCCAGGTACAGGTGTCTGATTCCCATACCCCTCAGAACAGCAGGGTCTGTCTGATGTAGCAGTTAAAGACACTGTTAAAAGTAGAAGGACCCTATCAAATTCCTTCATGACCCCTGCCCCACATTTGGTGGTTAAAAAGGCAGGCCCAGAAGAAGGGCAGTCATCCAGCAGTCACTGGCAGAAGTGGGACCACAAGGCCACTGTCTAGATGCCTGTAGCTGCCTCTCTTCAACTGCCTCAAGGATTTGCAAGACTCTCAAGTCGATCATCTGCACACAAACAGTAGATTACTGACACCCCACCTGGCCCCACAAAACACATTTGTGGCTCCTGTGTCTGCCCCCAATATCTATCTGCTCAAGAAATGGATAAAATGACAGTCTGAGGATGTCAGAGGAACAGGGAAGGCCTTACACATTTAAAATGAAACCAGGACTTTTCCCTTTCTGGAAGCAAACACTCCAGGAGGCTGGGCCTCATTTTGGTAGGGCACCAATCTATGCACCTTCAAGTGCATCCTCTGCTAATCCCTTCATCACTCCTGCCTCCTCAAGTGGTGCAAGTGCTGGAAACAGCAGCTCACACAAGCCCAGAGTCAAAGGANCTGCCAGAAAGTGTCTAAGCTTGAGAAGTGAATGGGACTTCCAGGAAGAAGGGAGAAGCAGGGTGGTCCCACAAACTGGCAAGGCATGACACACAGGGCCAGCCCTCAGAGGTGGCAATGAGAGACATCCAAGCAAGACAAACAGGCATAGGGAGGTGCTACACGTACTACAGTGAGGAGCTTGAGGCCTGAATGAGGTGGAGCTAGGCTGACAAAGCATTTACTGGGTGCCAGGTACTGTGCCCAGCCTGGTGCTGGATTCCACCCACATGGGCATGATGATGCACAGAACTCAGCATCTCCAGAAGTGACAGGGGACCGCAGTGAGGGTGTGTCCAAGCCTGTTCTTGGGTCAAGCCCAGGTGGAGCAGAAATAGCTCCTGGAATCTCTCCTAAGAGAGATGGGGAACCCGAACTCAGCCCATTCACCTACAGTAACTGCCCAGCTCTGCCAGCCCAACATACCTGTATCCCCAAAGCTGCAGCTAAGGATATAGCAAGCTGCTTCATGGCCACTCAGGACCATGAACACCATGGGGCTGAAAAATTCTCTATCCCACCGTGCTGGATAAGGAAAGAAGGCACAGCATGACTTGGGACAGATGTGGCCCTTCCTGACTCAACACAAAAAAATAAGCAAAACAGACCACTGGACATCCTCTCTACTTCAGCCTCAGTCAACACCCTGGCCATGGTTGTCAGCAGGACATAGCCATTCACCCAGAAATAAAGACAGCAGGGCCAGCACTGAGTCAGCTCACCTACCACTTAGCTCCGGTCATAAACCCTTTCACCTGGGTCAGCCAGCTTCCTCACCTCAAAGACTTTCATCGTTAAATGCAGGCAGGAATACAAGCAATTCAGCCAATGGCATGACTTGTTAGTAACTAAATCTACCACAGCTACAGGAACAAACAATTAAGACGGTTCACCTCTCTATGGGAGAAAACTTCCCACATACACTGTCTCCTTAAATCTTAATTTGCTTTTTAAGTAGAAGTTAGTGTTTTCAAATGCAATACTGACCAAAATTAAGGAGTTTGACAAGGGCCTGCTCTGGCATGGGTGTGAGGAACAGACACAATGCTGACAGGAAACAAATTGGCACAAACTTTTGGCAACACCCTCTGAAGCTGATGCACTCTTCTAGACTCTACTAGGAACTTCTGGAAGAAACCCTATGCCATCTTACCGAGTGGAGAGGGGCAGTCTGTCCACGCCTATACAGCCCATGTGGGGATGAGCCAAGAGGTGGCACTAGGCTAAACAGATACCTAAGGAGCACCTAGAGAACAGATCACACCTNTTCCTCATCTCCTAAAGGCTTCCCCTCCANATAAAGACAAGGCTGTATGCACGCCATGGTTCTTCACTGTGCCATAAAATGATTGCACCCATAACGATAACTGCAGAGAGCTGACAAATGGAAGTCACTGAGGTGGGGACTGGATAGGTCACCAACAGCCTGTTTTCACAGCAAATACTCCTGAAGGAAACCTGTTAATTCAGAAGATAGTGGGTTTCCCAGGAAGTAAGCATTCCACCAGAAGTGGGAAGGCAGCATATCCATATGTGCAAAGGGAGTGGCACTATAATTAACAGTTGCTACCTGCCTGGAAGACCAAGGAAGGGGGAGGGGGAGCCCCAGACAGAAGAGCAGATATGAGAAGACGGCACACCCACTCCATATTTTCAAGGCCTGACCTTCATCTGTCACATCACTTTACCCAAAGGGAAGGGGTGCCCGTTCTGCTCTTGTCACTGTCAGTGGAGCCTGGCTTGGGAAAGTCACTGATGTCCTCTGACAGACAATGGATTTGAGGTTCTGTGTGAGGACCCAATTCCTGCCCACCCAAAGAAGCAGTCACTTCTGGTACTCACCCAGGCCTGCTCTACCTAGACCTTAAGGATTCATTCCTCAGAAAGTAACAGAGGCTCTGAAGAGTCCAGACCTTATCCAAGGCTGGCTGGGAGCAGAAGTACCAGAGGAGGAGATAAGCCTGTGACCAATAGCCTGATACAGAAGGGAACGGTTCAGANAATCCAACAAGCTATCTGCCTGGCCCAATGTCAGGCCTTTCCTAATACAGAATACTAAGACCAATACTTCTGGGTTGGCAAAGCTGCTGTCCTACTTTGCAGAGGTGGAAGCTAAGGCTTGGGGAGAGCTTGCGCCCATGACCACATCATAAGCAACAGGGAAGGCTTGGTCCAAACTCAAGTGTGTCTTTCTCCTGAAAAGCATTTCTTCACAGTCTCCAGAACAAGGCTGGGGAGTCAAGAAGGACGGGAGACACTAACACTTAAATCATTCCATAAAGCCTCCTCAGGTCCCTCCCTACTGCCCTTCCCCAGGCTCTTGGCCAGCTTGGGGGTCTCATCTCTCTCCCGACACTGGGATGACACAAAGCACCATGTTTCCTACAAAGGAACACAGACACCACGGTGATAGACAGGGCCCAGGAAGCAGAGTAAGGCAGGAAGTGGTCGATGGAAGCCATGTATCCCAGCGGTGGGAGCACCATTAACGAGATGAGGAAAAAGCAGCTAGCTGAGCCAGCGCTAAGTCACAGATGGAATGGATATGGACAAATCCAGCCTGTCGAGGGCCACAGGCAACCAGAAGCCACTGTATCCATCCCTTCCCAGCCTCAGGCAGTCATGAAACCAGATGAAATGCAGAGAGGGGAAGTGATTTGCTTGAAGGTGACAAATAGTGGCCAAGCAGACCCAGGCCCAGGCTCAGCCTTTCCCAGAGGGTCAGCCTTGCATCGATGGCCTCAGCTGTAAGCGCATCATCTGCTCGCCCCCCACCTACACAGACACACCCAAAGCAGCAACGACCACAGCAGAGCATCAGACCCTAACGAAAGAGCCATCAAGGCCTGCAGAGAAAGCTAGNGGGTGCGTGGGGCTGCAGGGAATCTGGACCCACTCAGCTGGGCACTGACTGCTGAGTGCCGAGCTCGCTCATTCTCCCCCACTGCCCTGGGCCGCAACTCTGGGTTCCCTGCCCCACCCCTGGTACCTCCCACCACTGGACAGGGTGACCTTAGCGTCCAGGCGGGGGTCGCAGCCGGGCACTCACCTCTTTGAGCTGCTCCATCTCGCTGCGGATGGCCTCATAGTCCACCTCGAGCTCCTCGAACTGCAGCTTGAGCTGGTGCTTCTCCTCGAGCACCGCCAGCCCATACTCGGCCGCCTGGATCTTCTCACGCGTGGTCTCGGCCAGTTCGTGGGACAACCGCTTCACCTCGGCGCGCAGCCAGTCCGGCTGTGCCTCCATCACGAGATGCGCGTACTCCTCCTCCTCCGACGGCGCGGACATGGTGGCCGCGCGCCGAGGCCGGCTCCCACCTTGGTTCCCACAAGCCGGGCCCTCTTAGCTGCCGCCGCCGCCCAGCCCCGACGGCCGCCCGCGCCGCCGCACTGCTCCTCCCTGACGCGCGGGGAACACTGGGGGCTGCAGTCCCACTGCTCATGGACTACACAACCCGTAGTCCCTTACGCCCGCCTGATCTGCGGCTGTGATTGGTTTAAATCCCAAGGGGGCGTGGTCCTAGCATGATGCAAGCCTAACGTCTCCTTAGCATTGTGGGAGATGTAGTCCTGCTTCGCGCTCACTCCTTGGCCCGTTGTGTGCCGCGCCCCGCTTGGCTCCAGTCCGTGATTGGCCCGCGCCGCTGACGTAACAGAAGTAGGGGTGCCAACGACCCGAGCCCAGGGACCCTGCAGCCACCCAGGGAACCTCCAACCTCGCCCTCCCAGCCTTTGTAGAATAAGGCGAGCCGAGCTGTGGATACCACGAGTAAGATTCGTGTCCTACAACGTCAGAGCATCGCTTGTGAGACTGTGGCGCGCTCTCTATGCGAGATTTGAATGACTTGTGGCGCGTCACGGGCACTGCCAAAAGGATGTGGACAACCTGACGCTAGGGACTCAGGGCGAGCCCAAACCCGGACACCACTTCCTCTTGTCCCACAGTCCGTTAAAATATTCTTTCATGGAAATGAAGGCACTTCCGTGAGCACAGTGTCATATATGTGTTTAAATGTTGTCTATCCCCCGTTTTCGGCGTGACAGATTATTTCAAGCATAGCCGTAGTTTTCACTATAAATCTAAATAAAACTTCCCTCCTCCCATGGTGGCTTGGATATAACACGCCTATTCTCTTCTCCTCCCCCCTACCCCCGCAAACACCACACCCTACAGCTGCCGACCACCATAAAACATAGAGGTCAGCTGGAGTGATGGCTGAGAGGATAAAGCGCTTGCTGAGCAAGCGCAAGGATCTAAATTTGCATCCCCAGAGCCCACATAAAGCACAGTCTATAATCCCAATGTTCCCGAGGCAAGATGGGAGGTGGAGACCGGAGAATCTCCTGAAGCTAGCCTGGTGTATGAAAAGAAAATAAACAAAGATACCCTGTCTCAAACAAGATGGAAGACAAAAACTGACAACTGGATGTTGTCTTCTGACTCCCATCTGCATGTGCGCCCTTGTGCACACAGAGAAACACAAACCCACTTCACACACACGTGCGCAAATACACAGATTAAAAGAAAATTTAGGGTTAACACAAAAGTTGTGTAGTAAATAGACTAGGCATGGTGGAACAAACCTTTAATCTCAACAATTAAGAAGGCAGAGGTAGAAGGATTTCTATGAATTCAAGGCCAGCTTGGTCTACATAGCAAATTCCAGGACAGCCAGGACTACAGAGACCCTATTTCAAAAACAAAAAGAGCTGTGTAAATAAAATGTGTCCTTCAGCTTTTCTTTAGCCAACCACCCAGTTGTCTAGGACAGTCCTGGCTCTGCATTGAAAGGCCCACCCCACATATTAGGCCCATGCAACTGTTCACACTGAGGGAGGATCTAGAAGGAACAAACCTTGCTCCAACAAGTGCAGAGCTCTACAGTAGCTGCAACTATCCCAGCTGGTCTGACTGGGAACCTCCCCACCCAGACACACACCTGTCTATGAGGCAAGTATGAGGAGGGAGGGGGAGAGCTAATACAGTAATTAACAAGGCATTTCCATGTAATTTATCTAGCAATCAAGATAGGTTTATTTCTGGGATAACTTAGCCAGTAAGAGTTCAGGTACAGGATATGGGAGAGAGGGGGAGACACAATCCAGCCGAGAACTCTAGCTTGGTCTCCAGGCCAGCATCCAGGACCATGTGGGATCCAGAAGAAGAGGGGGCAAGCACATAGGCACCTTGAGTCTTAAGGGACTCCCTCTGAGCCATGCATGCCCCAGGGGGAGGTCCTAGGCAGGTGTGGCAGTTACCTGTTGCCACTGTAGGGGCAGTGTTTCAAGGTCAAAGCTGGAACAGCTGTCCACTACAGAGAGCCATTAGCATCCGTCCAGAAACTGACCAGGGAACTTTGAACTTGAAGACAAGGTGATGGCAGGCATGTTGAGGTAAGAGGGTGGGTCACTACTATTATGGGCTTTCTTCCTGAAGCAGGGACAGTGCTGACCAGCAAGGTTAGGGCCAGGAACAATTATTCTAGGACCCAGTTTGTTACTGGTAAGGGTGGAGGAACCAGGAAATACTTCCCGGAGGAGGTGACACCAGGGAGAGATCCAGAGGACTCCACATCAAGGAGGGAACCCACAAAAATAAAACTAGATGAATCTCCCCAACCCCAGATGATGGACCACCTCTTGAGGTCTCCCTGGATCACAAACCTTGCCAAGTCTTTGACCTCCATCAGCTCACTCAGTGCCTCAAAACTCCAGTTCATACCACCTTATTTATGAATAAGGAAACTGAGGTCCATTACCAAATCCTAGGTATTGACCTTGACTTCCCACCCCCTCATCCATTCATGCTGCCAGCCAAGGCTGACACCCTGTGTGGTGGTTTGAATGTAACTGGCCCCCATAAGCTCATGGGAAGTGGCACTATCAGGAGGTGTGGCTTTGTTGGAGTAGGTGTGGTCTTGTTGGAAGAAGTGTGTCATTGTGGAAGTAGGCTTTGAAGTCTCATATATATTCAAGCCATGCCCAGTGTCTCAAACCACTTCCTGTTACCTATGGGTCAAGATATAAGAACTCTCAGCTCCTTCTCCAGCACTATGTCTGCCTGCATGCTGCCTTGCTTCCCGCCATGACAATAATGGACTAAACCTCTGAACCGTAAGCGAGCCATCCCATAAAAAAGTAAATGTTTTACTTTATAAGAGTTACCGTGGCCAAGTGGTGGTGGTGCATGCCTTTAATTCCAGCACTTGGGAGGTAGAGGCAGGGAGATTTCTGAGTTCAAGGCCAGCCTGGTCTACAGAGCAAGTTCCAGGACAGCCAGGGATACACAGAAAAACCCTGTCTCAAAAAACAAACAAATAACAACAACAAAATATTTATTGTGGTCATGGTGTCTCTTCACATCAGTAGAAATCCTAAGACACCTTGCTCCTCAGCAAATACTGCATGAGAGTTACTGCTTACCCCAATGGCCATTCCCCAGCCACAGCCCAATCCCTTCGGCCTGAGTCGTTGACATCGCCTCTCCCCCTCCCTCCCAAGACAAAGTTAAGATGTTGCAACCACTTTCAAAGCTGTACATGCTCTAAAAGGCCTCTTCACATCATCCAAGTGTTGATTCTTCTTCTGGGCTTTAATTGCTTCCTTATGTTGAGTGCTGTGGGTCACCTTAGGATGTCAGCTCCAGGAGGGCAGGAAACTTGAAAAGACCCAGCATCCAAATCTGGGGCTCCTGTCAGGGTCCCAAGAGATTCTTCTGACCTAATTGACATAAAAATGATGGGAAGAAAGGGTAGATTATTATGGTGGGAGAAAAGGGGTAGATTATTGAATCTACTTTAATCCAAAAAACAACTATTTATCTCAAAATATTTTACATTGGTATGGATTTTAGTTTATTGATACAAATTTAAAGTTAATTTTGTTACACTGTATGTATTTTCCACTCTTGTTTAAGGTATTATGTTTATGCAGCTCAATTAAAAATATAATGTATACAGAGAAACCCTGTCTCGAAAAACCAAAAAAAAAGTATAATTAAGAAATACAGATTAATAGTCATCTATAGTAGTCAATAAGTCAATCTTATGGTTATGTTAGGTTTTCTAACTATACAAAGATATATTTCAGAGAGATAATCTTCAAATACTTCAAAGACCTGTAGAATATGGCATTTAAAATGTTTTAACAACTTAGACTTTTCATGACAGTGAGACACATCTGCTCCTGGCAACACCAATCTACTTCAGAGAACATGATGGGCACTGAAGAAACTCCATATGAAGTTTGCTTTCTTTATGGCAAAAGCTAGCCATGTGGGCAAAGAAACTGCCCTTGACTCAATTGCTGACAGTTACTGTCCAAACTGGACAGCAGGATGTAAGAAAAGCAACTACCAAACTTTGCCAAGATAAGGAAAGACAGTCCTTCAAAATTGCCTGCTTCTGAGAAAAGTCTGTCAGATANGCCAAGCCTATAGGCCAAAGATGGATGCCCCAATGTTACAGAGGAACTTTGGATGACTGTCCAGGCAGCCTGATGTCCCTGTCATTAGGTGACATTTCATCCTTCTGGAGTCTTTGATGGAGTTGAAGGCTAGATAGAGATAGTTATAATTTTTTTGGTTATAATAAAAGGCAAATTAGATATGAAACTTTAGACTTGCCAAGATAAGATAGATATTGAGTGTTTTCTCTGATTTTGTAAAACACAAATGGACTAAACATTGTAACTATAATTCTTGCTTGATAACTGTTTTGTTATATGTAATTTTACTATGTTAAAATTAAAACCTTTCTTTTTGATTAGACAAAAAGGGGGAAATGCTGTGGGATGGTCCTTCTGTACACTGTGAATGTGTGTTGCCCCAGTTGGTTGATAATAAAGCTGTTTTGGCCTATGGCAAGGCAAGATAAGCTTAGGCAGAACAATCAAACTGAGGATTCAGAAGAAGAGGGGCTGAGTCAGGCAGACTCCAGCCAGCTGCCCAAGGAACAAGATGTCAGAGAACTGGTAAGCCACTGACCACATGGCAATACATAGATTAATAGAAAAGGGTTAATTTACTTTTTTATTTTTTTAAAGATTTATTTATTTATTATGTACACAGCGTTCTGCCCGCATGTTTGCCTGAATGCCAGAAGAGGGGACCAGATGTCATTATAGATGGTTGTGAGCCATGTGGTTCCTGGGAATTGAATTCAGGGCTTCTGGAAGAGCAGTCGGTGCTCTTAACCTCTGAGCCATCTCTCCAGCCCCAGAGATGGGTTAATTTAAATGTAAGAGCTAGTGAATAATAAGCTTGAGCCATTGGCCAGGCATTTATTATTAATATAAGCCTCTATGTGGTGATTTGGGAAGCGGCTGTTGGGTATTTGGGATTGGGTATCGGGACAGAAAGACTTCACCTCCATTTACACCTAATACAGCACTACTCCCTGGAAATGCACGCTGTTGTGGAATATTATTTTAAGGTGTTTTACTTTTGTTTATGTTACATTTGTTTAACTCTGTGAAGCTGTGTTACTGTGCCTGTCTAAAACACCTGATGGTCTAATAAAGAACTGCCCAATAGCAAGGCAGGAGAAAGGATAGGCAGGGCTGGCAGGCAGAGAGAATATATAGAGGAAGAAATCTGGGAGAGAGAAAAAGAAAAGAGATTTAGGAGCCAGAGAAGGAGGAGGACTCCAGGGGACAGCCACCCAGCTACACAGCAAGCCACAGAGTAAGAGTTTAGATTTACAGAAGTAAGAGAATGGGAAAAGCCCAAAGGCAAAAGATGGATGGTATAAGTTAAGTTAAGGAAAGCTAGCAAGAAACAAAACAGGTTAAGGCCAGGCATTTATAATTAAGAATAAGCCTCTGTGTATGACTTACTTGGGAGCTTGCTGGCGGCTCCTCCAAAAGACCAAAGACCAACCACCAACAGCACACCCTCTGGTGATAAAGCAGGTAATGTACAAGAAGATGGAGGCAGCCTGGCAGAGAAGAGCCCGAAGCAAGTAGTTAGGACTCCTACCAGAAATGCCTACAGAGGCCTTATCTAGTAAAGGACTACANAAACCCTAGGGGCAAAGAGGAGTGAATTTCTCCCTATCAACCTGCTATGCCATTGTGAGCAAAGGCTCCAATGTCATAGGCATCCCAGACAAAGCTGACCAGTCTTGCACAAAGATGCCCTGGCTGGGACTTGACCCATATAGAGCACATTGTCAGGCTCTGCCTACTTGCTGTTGCCTGGAGAACTGCCCTTGCCCATGTGAGCACCTCCTTGATGGCCCAGGAGCAAAGTGCTCTCATCTTCAAATGGCAGCCTACTTGGGTATGCTTGATTAACCTAGAAGAATGGTGCATGACATAGTATTCCTGAATACCCATGCTGTATGACAGCAAATGGTCATTGGCTTAAATCTAAATGTCACTCATTTAACAAACTCCTCTGTGACAGGCCTTGGAGGGCTCAGANACATCACTAGTGGTAGTACTGGAGACCTTAACAGCCCTTTTAGCATTTATCCCACTCCAAGGACTGTGCCTTGGTATTAATTTTTTGGGCTAGTGAGATGGTTCAGAGGGTAAAGGCACTTGCTCCAAGACTGATGATCAGAGTTCAATCCCCAGACCTATATGGTAAAAGGAGAGAACTGACTTCCACAAGTTGTTCTTGGACCTACACACACACGCATGCACACACACACACACACACACACACACACAC
>LZPO01116992.1:435014-445882 GCA_001675575.1 Neotoma lepida | reverse complement strand
CCCTGGAACTGGAATTACAGACAGTTGCTGGAACCAAACTCAAGTGCTCAGCAAAGAGTCTCAGCCACTGAGCCATCTCTCTAGGTACAATAGAAGAGAGTTTTTGCAATAAAAGTGTTATTTGGATCTAGGTGTAGTGGTACATGCCCATAATCCCAGCACTTGGGAGGCTGAGGCAAGAGATCAAAAGACCAAAGTTTGCCTGGGCTACAGAGATAATTAAAGGATAGCCTGAACAACTTAGTGGGTCCCTGGCTTGAAAGATAAAGTAAATATAGTGTGTGAGATACAATGCAGTAGTAGAGTGCTTTTTGTTTGGTTGGTTTTGGTTTTTTGAGGCAGGGTTTCTCTGTGTAGCTTTGGAGCCTGTCCTGGAACTTGCTCTGTAGACCAGCCTGGCCTCGAACTCACAGAGATTCGTCTGCCTCTGTCTCTCAAGTGCTGGTATTAAAGGCATGGGCCACTACTGCCAGGTGAGTGCTTTCTTACTAAGCATGAAGCTTTAGGTTTAACCTATAGTATTGTAAAAACAAATAGATTAACAATAGATAACATTACAAACAAAATGTTATTTGCAGTTTTGTTGTGTGGGTACATGTGTGTTGTGGAATATTATTTTAGGATGTGTTATATGTGTTTATGCTATGAAGCATTTGTTTAATGATACAAAGATGTTTTGCATTCTTTTATGTTGCATTTGTTTAACTCTGTGAAGCTGTGTTACTGTGCCTGTCTAAAACACCTGATTGGTCAGTCTAGTAAAGAGCTGAATGGCCGATATCGAGGGAGGAGAGAGAAATAAGCAGGGCTGGCAGACAGAGAGAATAAATGGAGAAGAACATTAGAGGGAGGAAGAAGAACAAGAGGAATCAAGGAGGAGAATATCAGGGGCCAGCCACCCAGCTACACAGCGAGCCACAGAATAAAAATGAAAGTAAAATATACAGAAGTAAGAAAAGGAAAAAGCCCAGAGGCAAAAGGTAGATGGGATAATTTGCTAAGGAAATCTGGCTAGAAATAAGCCAAGCTAAGGCCAGGCATTTATAAGTAATAATAAGCCTCCATGTGTACTTATTTAGGAGCCAGGTGACAGGCACCCCAAAAGAGTAATAAAAAAAAAAACAATGAAAGCATGTGTGTGTGTTGTATGTGTTCACGTGGGCTGTGGGGAAGCCAGAGGTCAATATGGAGAGTCCTCCTCAACAGCCCCCCATCTAATTTTTGGCAGTGAGCCTGCAGTGCATCAATTCAGCCAGACTGGATGCTCCGCAAGCCCCAGGAATCCTCCTGTCTCTGTCTCCTCAGGCCTGAGATTACAGGCACACACTGGGGATCTGAACAGGTCCTCCCTCATGTTCGAAATCCCTTCACTGACCGAGCCACCTTTCTAGCCCAGTAATCATCACTTTNGATGCAATATAATTATAGGATTAGTAGGGTTTTTTCCCCAAAAAGTACTTATGAGTCTGGAAGAAATAATCAAACAGTGAAACTAAAAAAGCAAAAGCCCAATCCACTCAGTGCTCTGGAAATTTCCCAATTGCGTGCATCAAACTAAATATTTATGGGAATTGCTGATGTTGGATACAAAGAGCCTGTGCTGTTCTTGACTAGTAAAATTGCTATCCATCTCCATTTCTTTTTGTTTTCAGGTTGGCCAATTTTCATTGATCCGTCTTTAAGTTTGCAATTGTTCGCTCTGTCTTTGATGTNTCTAGTAAGTGCTCCTCTCCTGTTACTGTGCTTTTCAATTCCAAAATTAGGATTTCCACTTGGTTCTTCTGTATACCTGTCTTAGTTGAATTTCCTTATTTGTTGAATCAATGCTGTCATGTTCATCTTGTAGCTACTTAACTTTTCTAAAACTTAATCTTTGAACTTCTTTAGAATAGCTACTTTGAAGGCTTTGTCTGATAAATCCATGTCTGGGGACAATAGGACACAATTCTTTCCGGATTTCTTTTTTCTGCCTGTTTGTTAAATTCTTGGCCTTTGAAGTACAGTATTGTACCAACTCAGATGGTGTTTTTGTTTGTATGTTTGCTCCCAAACTCTGTCTCCCTGACGATATGTAGCTGTTTTGTTTTATTTTTGTGTGTAAGCCTTGCTTCCCAGCTTTTGCCTCTGTGACTTCATAGTTGAGATTCAGCCAAAGGCTTGCCAGCTTATACTCAGAGCCAAAATGGCTTTTATCCTTGACCAAGCGCAGGGGTTGAGCAGAATGGGTTCTGACCATGACCACATTCAAGTCTTCTCTGGCTTCTATACTAGGTAAGAAGTGAATCTCAACAAAATGGCCACACAATCCAAAATATTTCATCAAGATAAAAGGTTTTATTTTGCAGAAGGGTGAGTATCTGTGCCAGATCAAGCAGTCAAGCACTCTCTAGCAGCGGTACCACTGGATTTTTAATCCTCATATAAATCAGTCTTGTGCCTCCTTCTGAGTGGTCAGGAGCTAGACTTTACATCCTTATATGATTGGCTAATTTAGAGTACCACAGCTGGTAAGTAGAATGAAATTTTCAGCACTGAGTGCAACCTTGCACATATATTTTAATTTCAAAAAGTACTGACCCAGGAGGNATTTGAATTTCTGCCAAGTGGCTTCTTTACATTTAAAAAAAAAAAAACCAGAATTTTGTCTTATTTAACCTTTTGATAGAAAAGATAGTACAAAGTAAGAAATAAAGCAGGGGAGGGAGTACATTTCTTTTACATACCCCACAACTGGAAGAGGGAAAGAAAGTAGATGGGGAGAAAGGAAGAGTGGATGGGGAGTGGGGAGCAAGCTCTCAGGGAATCCCTGTCACTAACCCCATGGCAGGAGCCCCACCTTCATGACCTCCCAAAGGCTCTTCAAATATGCTCAAACATGTAAGTTCCCAGGAGCTGGAGAAGAAACCTTTCTGGTGTACTTGGACATGAGACCCCTATACACTGAAACTCCAACAGCCTGTAAGTTCTGGCTGGGGCTCCAGTTATATGGGAAAGACATGAGGACATAATGGCTGCTGGGTGGCGGAGACTAAGCTGAGAATGTACAGGAATGTTTGAATAGATTTCTGTGAAGTGACAGCAGCTGTCTCTCTACCTGAATATGTTCGTGGGGTGGATACTACATCACATTAGAGACCTTCTCCCTCCCTGTTGTGAGATGGCAAACATGTAAGTTTGCTCTTCAGTCCATACTAATTGACTACACTCCATGAGAACATACAGAATTACTTAATCCCATATACATCATTATATGCCATTAATTTGAAACAATGTACAATACCTGCTGAACAAAGAGATGATCATTTTAAGTAATGATAATGCTAAACATTGCCATCTTTTTTAAAAATTGTATCTATCTTATCTATCTATCTATCTATCTATCTATCTATCTATCTATCTATCTATCTATCTATCTATCTATCTATTTATTTTGTTTTTTTTCAAGACAGGGTTTCTCTGTGTAGGTTTTGGAACCTGTCCTGGAACTTGCTCTGTAGACCAGGCTGGCCTTGAACTCACAGAGATCCACCTGCCTCTGCCTCCCATCTTATCACCAACAAGTTCACTTCAGACCATCATGTGGCTCTCATACACACACACAAAAGGTGACAGTTCATAGACCTTAGATTGGGGTTGATGGCAAGAGTCCTTGAGTGCCACCCAGTGGTGAATACTGGAATTTTGGACAAGGCACTTGTCAGTTGCTATGTATATATCTATTGTTAGAGACAAAATTACTGGCTTGCAAGTAACTGGAACTCCACTAAGCCTGAAGGACCTAAAATAATCTTGAAATCTGAAATTCCCACAATGCATGAGTGATGGCAGAGACACACTCCAGGGAAGACAGTGCCAAGAAGAGTTCCAGGATAAGATGGAACATCGTATGAGGGATGCACACCCACAGGATGACTGGAGAACCATCTGGGGGTCTTCCAGGTCTATGCCCACAATGATGGTGCCCCATGAGCAGTCCCCACTGATGAGCTGAAGAGCTGCTTCATCTACAAAGAGCAATTTTAAAGTGAATGGCTAATATCTGACCCCAAGGCCACCATAATATGACCTACTAATGAAGAAACTCAGAGCCAAGGCAGTAAGAACAATTACACCCAATGAGGTGACCAGTGGGCTGTTTTCCTTACAGTTGTGGAAGGATAGCACAATGCTAAGAGCCCTCGTGTTAGGAGTTCACTGACTTATAAGCAGTGACCAGTGGCTGGGCCGTAGGGGAGACAGCAGTGGCAAAGTAAGTTATTGAAAGGATACCCAGGGTGCATGTGGCCCTGAAGAACCCTTCTAAAGTCAACAAGCAAGTAGCTATAGCAGGTGAGTGTCCTAGGGGTCTCAACTGAGGTGCCCACTGGGGTTTGACAAATGGGAGCACTTGGAGAACTGCAGCTGAGCAGAGGTGGGCTGCTTGTAAGTGAGTCTCTTGCACCTTCTGGAGTACAAAATGCCCTTAATAAGTCTCTTGTCAAGGCAGGTATAAGAGTGCACGCCTGTAATCCCAGTGCTGGGGAGGTAGACACGAGAATCCCTGGGGCTTATTGGCTAGCCAGTCTAGCTGAACAGGTCAACTCCANGTCCAGTGAGAAACCTTGCTTCAAAAACTAAGGTGGGACTGGGGATAGAGGTTAGTGATAGAACACTTGCCAAGCATGCTCGAGGGCTTAGGTTCAATCCCTAGTACTGCCAACATGACAATCACATGGAAAGTAGTTAAAGGAGACTTTCAACATTAATCTCACACAAGTGCATGCACATGTACACACACATGTACACACACAAAAGAACTCTCTTTTTTGATAGCAGAGACAGAAACTACAGAGAGATACTAGACAGATTCCCAAGGGAAACCCCCTACCACAGCTGAAAATGGAATGCATGGAGGCCATGCTAGTAAGAACTTGTTGGAGCTGTAAGCTGGTTCTGGCAGGAACAGACACATTGCACTGGACTTTTCATAGTGAACCGTAGTTGAAAATGTTAAAAGTATGATTAAAAAGTACCTGCCAGAAGATAACTGTGTCATTTTCTACTGTGAATTTACATTTCTACAGACCAAGAGGCACACTTCACAGACCACATAAAGCGAAGATATCGTATCAAATGGGTATGTCCTGGTGCACAGACTCCTCCTACAGCTAAGTATAGCTGTAATTCATTAGAGCATTAAAATGAGAATGAAAAATTTGTTCTCTCTCTCTTTTTTTAAATATGTATTTTATGTATATGAATGACCTGTCTTCACACACACCAGAAAAGGGAGTCAGATCCCATTATAGATGGTTGCCACCATGTGGTTGCTGGGAATTGAACTCAGGACCTCTGGAAGAGCAGCCAGTGCTCTTAACTGCTGAGCAATTTCTCCAGCCCCAATTTGTTCTCTCTTTATTTTTATTAAATATTTATTTATTTTGTCTACATGTCTAGGGAGGAGGCACACAAGCAGTGTCACATATGTGGCAGTCAGAGAACAACTTGTAGGAGTCAGTTCTCTCCTTCCACCGTGTGAATCCTTGGGATCAAACTCAGGCCATCGGGTTTGGCGGCATGCATTTTTACCCTTTGAGCCGTCTCACTGACTCATGAGATTGGTGAGTTTTATCCCCTTTCTCCTGTTAGGAGCTGTTGTAGTTTGATTGTAATTGGCCCCCATAAGCTCATGGGGAGTAGCACTATTTGGAGGTGTGGTTTGTTGGAGTAGGTGTGACCTTATTGGAGGAAGTGTGTCACTGTGGAAGTGGGCTTTGAGGTCTCCTATGCTCAAGATATGCCCAGTGTCTCAGATCACTCCCTGTTGCCTATAGGTCAAGATGTAGGACTTTTAGCTCCTTATCCAGCACCATGTTTGCCTGAAAGCCACCACATTGCACCATGATGATAATGGACTAAACCTCTGAAATGTAAACTATTAAAAAAATTAAATGTTTTTCCTTTATAAGAGTTGCATGGGGCCAGGTGGTGGTGCACGCCTTTAATCCTAGCACTTGGGAGGCAGAGGCAGGTGGATCTCTGTGAGTTCTAGGCCAACCTGGTCTACAGAGTGAGTTCCAGGACAGCCAGGGCTGTTAGAGAAACTCTGTCTCGAAGAACCAAAAAAAAAAAAAAAAAAAAAGAGAGAGAGAATTGCCATAGTCATGGTGTCTCTTCACAGCAATAGAACCCTAACTAAGACAGGGGCTAAGGATTGGCCAATTTGTTGAATCTGTTCAAAGGACCAACTGTTGGTTTTATTGATTTTTCTCTAATTCTCACTGAGTCTGCTGTTATCTTTCATTGTTTCCTTCTGTTTGTTTCAGGGCTGTTTTGTTCCTTAGTTTCTCAAGATAGATGCTTACATTGCCGTCCATACATTTCTTCTCTTTAACAACCACCTCACAAACATCCAGTGCGCACCTGATTTTACCCACCTCCAGCAAATTTTGAGATGTATCTTTTATTTCAGCCTAAAGTATTTTCTAATCTGGCCATGGTGGTTCACTCCTAAGAGCTCAGCATAAGGAGGTGGAGGCAGGAGGATCAGGAATTCAAGGTCATCCTCAGCTACATAGTGAGTTTGAGGCCAGTTACACAGACCCCTCCTCAAGTCCCCAACCTCCACCATTATTTTTATTTCTCTTGAGACTTCTTTGCCCCAATAATAGTTAGAAGTGTGTTGTCTGAGAATAGGAGCCAACCTGGCTATGGGAAAGTGCCTGAGTCCCTGACTTGCAGTGCTCAACCCAGGGCAGGTATAGCTCATGTGATAGCTAAGTATAGCTGGCATTGACATCTGCTATTTCCTGATGGAGGAAGCACTAAGCATCGGGTATTGCTGATACATTGGGATGCTGGTGATGGTGTCTGGTCTAGCCTGATACCTTTTTGGTCTTTGGATGCAATGCTGAATTGTGTGCTTCCCAGTCTCCTTCCCTGGGCTTTGCATGGGCCTGGAACTCAGAGCTCAGACCTGAGGCATTTTGAGTGCCTTGGAGGGAGGAGGAGGAGCAGAAATTTGGGCTGAGAAAATATCAGGACATTGGTTCGGGGCCTGGGCAATGTACCCAAGGTATTGGGCAGGGTGTTGTCAATCAACATGAGCACTGTGCTAGGCTATAAACAATCATGGGGGCAGGGGACCACTTTTAGACCCAAGCCAGGAGACTCTGAGCATTTATGATATAGACAAAGAAATTGAAGCAGGAGTAATGAGTCTCTTTTGACATACAGAATGAACACTGGCCTCCAGGCAGCAGCTGGCTCCCTGAGGACAGTTCAGTTCCAGCAAATAGAATGGAAAATGTCAGCTAGATATTCAGGACCTTGCCAAGTGGTTATGGATGGTCTGGGACATCAGCCTCAGGACTCATTGACAGCTGATCACGATCCACCATGATCCAGAAGTCTCACAGCCCACTGTTACCCGCTCTGGTCCCAGAATCTTTTAAGGAAGCATGTCACCACTTACCCTGTGCACATGACAGACACCTGAAAACTGATCCTTTCATAGGCCACAGCGAGAATGGCAGAGTCCCTCATGTAGCCATCAAGGTAGTTAGAACTCATCAAGCTTATCTTCAACATGAGCTCCACCTGAAATCCGGCTGAAGCAACCTTTACACCTTCCGTTTCAATACCTAGAATGCTTGCCCCAGCCTCCTCCTAGAGATTTCCCACTTATCCTTCAAGATCCGTGAGCCCCTACTAAGGAAGCGTTGACTGCGCTATCCAATTCTGTGCTCCTGGCGCTTACACAGTCTCACCCACTTCGGCTGTGCCTGTCTTAGCATTGTTTTAGCTCTTGGAATTCATAGCTTCCTGCTCTGTTAGACCAAGATATTGAGATAGGACCTTCCACCTCTCCATTCTGCAACCAGGGTAGCTTCATGGGTCCTTGACTGTACAGTTTCAGGGCCTGATGCTCAAGAGTGTCCTGCACTTGTACAATGCTATGCTGTCACTATTTTATGATTCTAAACCCTTGTATGGTTGAGCATGTGTTTGTGGGTAAAATCCAACGGGAAGATGGTCATTCACCAGGAGTGCACAGGGGTCCTATTACTGCTGCCCTCCTGCCTTTCTCATTGGTCCCTTCCCTTTCTCCCTGGTGTCTCAGATCCTGTCTCCACCCCCTTGCCTCCCAGCCCAACAATATCTGCCACCCTCTGCCTAGTTCTGTGAACAGGTTCTTTTAGGCCAAAGGAGGCTCGTGTGGGTGCTGAAGAGTCAGAAACAAGACTCTAGACCCTGGGATATCTAGGAGTGAGGGTGAACATTGCTACAGTCATTCAAATTCTGAGTCCTTGGGGTTACCTGTGTACCACAGAATGGGGTGATGGCTGTGGGAAGGGAAGAGGCTAGCTCAACTGCTTCAGAGTCTGCAAATCAATCAAAGGGATCCCAGTAGCTGTGGAGCATGAGTCACAGGTTGGTGAGAAGCCTTGAGGATTTGCATCTTCTATGAGTGTCCAAGTTCCCTGTGTCCAAGAGCTGGGGATTCTCTCTCTCCTCCTCCTTCCAGCCTACCAATCAGCTAGCATTTGCTTCTCTGTCCAGCTTGCAGCTCCTCCACCCTGAAGCAGCTACAAAGTACAGCCTATTTCACTGGTGATCCTGCCTGCAAGTCAGATGCTTTTATACTTGCATTAGAGATGTGTGTATGAGTGTGTGTGTGTGTGTGTGTGTGTGTGTGTATGTGTGTGTGTGTGTGTATGTGTGTGTCCATATGAGTATGTGGTACTGGGGATTGAACTTCAGGTTTTATGCCTATGAGGCAAGTGTTCTAGTGGAAGGAGAGAGATGACTCCTACAAGTTGCCCTCTGACCTCCATGTGTATGCCATGGTGCACACATGAACACACACACACACACACACACACACACACACACACACACACTAATCAGATGTAACGATTAAGAAAAAGAAAAGAAAAAACAAAAGAAAACCTGGCATTGTAGGATGTAAACAAGACCATAAAAGTCATGCTAACAATTAAAACTTATTTTTTAAAGATTTATTTTTATTTTAAATTGTGTATATATATATATATGTATCTGTGTGTGGGTTTATGCATTAGAGTGCAATGACCAAGGAGTCTAGAATATGGCCTTGGATCCTCTGGCATTACAGAGTGCTGGGAACCAAATTTGGGTCCTCTGTAAGGGTAGCAGGTGCTCTTAACTGCTGAGCCATCTCTATGGCCCCATACTTAAAATTTAAAATTTTCTGGGTGGTGGTGGCACACACCTTTAATCTTAACACTTGGGAGACAGAGGCAGGTAGATCTCTGAGTTCAAGGCCAGCCTGGTCTATAGAGTGAGTTCCAGGACAGCCAGCGCTACACAGAGAAATCCCNTCTCAGAAAAGCCAAAAAACAAAAACAAACAAACAAAAATCCCAAAACTTTAAGTTTTCTCTAAGTGATGTTAAGTTGCAGATGCGAGACACCGTGAAGAATCAAGAGACCTTAGGAGAAATGAAAGGAGCTTACACACACAGCCTGGCCGTTGTTCACAAGTCACAGGTCCCAGCAAGCTACAAAAGTTGCCCTTAGCACCTGGTGGAGAAGGTCTCTGCAGGTCGTTTGTCCAGCTAAGTTGAACCTGGAGAGCAGGTGTTATTCCAGCCATGTGTGAGGACATCTGGACCCCTGGCTTAGGAACAGGATGACCTCCCTGACCCAGCCAGTATGTTCAGGGTACAAATGCCCTGGCTCAGGGTGCCTGTTGCACAGGAAAAGGAGAGGTGAATGGGGGACACCTTTGGGGGAGTTTGAATAAGGAGCTATGAGATTCTAGGAGAATAGTGTCATCTCCAAGACAACCCTTACAAACACCAGATTTCCAGGCTCATGAGCCAAGCTCCAAAGTGNTTGCCACACAATGCTCCACCGAGAGCCAGGGAAAGTACTTTTTATTTATTCATTTGTTTATTTCTTTATTTATTTTTCATCAAGGGAAATGTAAAGCAATGAACAAACAAACAAAACCCACTGACCAGTTCTTATTATGGGTAGAAGTCTTCACGGGGCGGGGGGAGCCCAGAGACACAGAAAAACACTCCATAATGGAAAATTCGGGCCTGTGTTAGAAATGTTTGTTCCTATAAATGACTGTCCTGCTGAGTTTTGCCTTTTTCTCTCTCTCTCAACACTGAGTCATTTTTATTTCAGGCTTTAAGAACAATGCCATTTTTGAAATCCACAGTTCCCTACAATCTATTCTTCCTTCTTCCTCAGAGAAAACCACTTCTTGAATTTGCCTTTTCTGCAGCNCATGCTTTCTTAATCTTTCGGCCGATTTGTCTGTGTGTTGGTATCTAAGTTGGCACCATATGGTATGGCTCTCCATACCATAGGGAATTTGTACAGATGTGTGCTACCACATCCAGCTTTTTTGTGGGTTCTGGGGATCTGAACTCAGTTCATCGGGCTTGTGCATTAAGTACTTTTACTCATTAAGCCATCTGCCTGGATTTCTTGCTCATTTACTTCTGAGACAAGCTGGCCTTGTCTCAGCTGAGAGTGACCTTGAACTCCCAATTCTCCTGCCTCCACCTCCCAAGATCTGGGGTTACCACCATGACTGATTTTTTTGGTGTCTGGGATGGAACCTGGGGCTTTGTGTATGCTAGGCGAGTACTCTACCAACTGAGCTATAACTCCTGCCCAGCTGAGTTATAACTCCTGCCCAGAATCTCTTTTCTTTGTAGCATTTGCCTATGCTTGTAACATTTTACAGGATGAATAGGAACTTTGTGTTGCCTAATATACTCAGCCCAGGTCCTCTCCCTTGGTGGCTCTGATTCAAAGGAGAAAGAGAGTGGTAGAATCAACTTCTCCCCAACTCCCAAGCTAGTTTGTTGAGCTGGGAGCAACCCTCAG
>LZPO01116992.1:370742-389991 GCA_001675575.1 Neotoma lepida | reverse complement strand
CAACCCCCGCACCCCCAAAAAAAGCCCTAATTGTTTCATTTAAAAAACAAAGACAGGCATGGAGGCGCACACCTTAAATCCCAGCACTCAGGAGGCAGAGGTGAGTAGATCTCTGAGTTCAAGGCCAGGACAGCTAGCGCTACACAGAGAAATCTTGATTTGAAAAAAGCAACAACAACCAAACCAAAACAAAACAAAACCAACCCCCGCACCCCCAAAAAAAGCCCTAATTGTTTTAGGAGCTGTGAAGATGGCTTGGTGGGTAAAGTGCTGTGTATAAGCACAGGGACCTGTGTTCAGATCCCCAGAACCTGTTGCACCCAAAAGAGATTTAAGGCCATCTCTACCAGAAGTTTTGTACTGGGGCCTGAGGAAGGTGTGGGTAGCTGGGGCCCTGAAGTTGCTAGGGGCAGGGCAGTGGGCAGGGGGAGAGATAGCAGGCCTTCTCTGCCGTCAACATGGCAGAGGCAGATGAACCAGGCAGTGTGGCAGGAGAGCCCAAGATGAGTGAAGAGGTCGTAGTGTGCTAGCAGTCATCTTTGATAGGCTTGTGTGCAGGGTCAAGGGTGTAGACTCCTGCTGCCTACACCAGAGGAGTGTGGCCCAGGGGGAGCTGTGATCTGGAGGGAGGAGGGGAGGTGTGGAGAGTGGAGACAATACAGGGCTAGGCTTCCCTGCACCCATGCTCTTTCCTTCCTTCGTTATGCAGGGACTCCCGTCAGTCTCTAGGCATGAGGACTGACACTGGAGGAGCTAGGCACAGATGGCCTCCACCTGAATGTAACGAGGGTAGGGTAGGCGTGGGGATCACTTTTGTGGGAGGAGGCATTGTTCTGGCACTTGTTTCCTTCAACCCAAAGCTGCCCACCCAGAGAGTTCCAGTTCTCCCTCCATCATGGGACATCTTTGAGCCTCAGTTTCTCTAGNTAGAAAGTACGGTCTGTGCCAATTGTGTCTTGAAAAGCAGGCAGCTCCAGGCAACCTCCAGGGACTGTGGTACCAGAAGCAGGGGCTAGACTGGTGACCCCGTGTGTGTTCTCTGTTCCCCCAGAAGCAGGAGGTGTGTGGGAACTTGACACTGCAGCATCACATGCTGGAGCCTGTGCAGAGGGTCCCCCGCTATGAGCTGCTGCTCAAAGACTACCTGAAGAGGCTCCCCAGGGATGCCCCAGACTGGAAGGATGCTGAGAGTAAGTGGAGGTGGTGTAAGGCTGAGGGGGAATCTCTGGAGGAGGCTGAGAACCCTGGGCTGAGACACACAGAGAAAGACAGAGGAGAGGAAAGAGACAGAGACAGATAGAGAGACAGACAGAGATAAAGACAGATGAGAGACAGAAATAACTANCAGCAAAGTGATTTAGTCTTTTCCTATCACATTATATCACATGCTATCTCTGGGGAAGACACTGCCAAACACCGCTCCATTCAGAGCAATGGGTCCCACAGTGAAGATATTCTTATTTCAAGAGTCATCACCAATGTAACTGGTGGGCAGCACAGGGCTGGGGACTGTGCAAGAGAGTCAAGGGTCCCACTTGTGTTGGCCCCAGCAGGCTCAGCAAGTGGCTCTGGGCTTTGTGTCTTCTGGGCCAGATGTCTGGAGCAGTCTGGGTACCTTGAGCAAGGCCAAGTGCAGGAACAAGACCTCCCACTAGAAGCCATGCATGCATTTTAAATGTCAGCCTCTCCAGTGAGAACTTGTGAAGTTACCACGTGCCCAGGCTCACTCAGTTCTCCTCATTCAGGGTCCCTGGAGCTCATCTCCACAGCTGCTGACCATTCCAATGCTGCCATTCGGAAGATGGTGAGTTCAGACTGCTTTAGGGAAGCAAAGCATATGCAAGGANAGTGGGGTGTCTACGGCGTCCATACAAAAGACAGAAGGACCAGCCTGACCTGCTACTTCTAGGTACACAGGTAGAAATTACAAGTCCGAGGACAGGACATCTGAGGCCTAGCAGGCCGTGGCCCAGCCCTTGTTGGTATTGTCTAAGTCCCTACAGGATCAATTCTACTTTGAGTAGTATTGAATTCTAGCCAAGGGCTAGGGCCACTAAGCTGGTGACNGTGGCCCCATTGTACCTTTGTGCATTGTGACTTCCCAACCAGGCCTGANGAATGTGATATGTAGATTGGCCCAGTCTGAGTCATAGCCACTCAACTTACTCCTGTGTGCCTCAGTTTCCTTGTCTGAAAATTGGGGATAACAATGCCACTCACCTCATAGAGTTTGTGTCAGAATTAAATAATTAAAATGTGCGTGGTGTAGAACAGTCCCTGGTACATAGCAACAGTGGTTTGTGACTTATCACTCTCTGGATGATGAGTTCTTAGTCACCCTTTAATACTCAGCTCAAATGTCATCCTGTGTTTCCTTCCCTTTTCACTGGCAGTCATTTCATTGCTACAATGGACTCTGGGTCGCAGTTGCAGAGCATGGCTGCTTTGCTCACCTCTGGGTCCAAAGCAATTCCCTAAGCCTTTGTCCTTGCGTCCTGAGCATCCTGTCTCTTGCAGGAGAAAATGCATAAGCTCCTGGAGGTGTATGAGCAGCTGGGTGGGGAAGAGGACATCGTCAACCCAGCCAATGAGCTGATCAAGGAGGGCAACATCCAGAAATTGTCAGCCAAAAATGGCACCACTCAGGACCGACACCTCTTCTTGGTGAGTCAGCTGACATCCAGCCACAGAACTCTCCCGTCTGCCTTCTCAGGCTCTGGGCAGTTCTAGCAAGACTTAGAAACCCAAGGAGGAGTGGGGGTGGCCTCCCTTGATAGTTTGCTGGGCTGTCTCTTGTCAATGGCTCTGCCCTGGTTTCCACAATTNTCTATTATTGATGTCCCTTATATCCAGAATTTCTGTTTTCTTTGATCTACCTCAGTTACAATTTAAGAGTCTCCAGAAACCAGAAATGTAAAGAGTTGTAGCCAAACATCAAGATCCCAACTGTCCAAGAACCAAACTCTGGTTTACAGGGAGAAGAAAAGACAGGAAGGAGTTATAGTGAGGGATCCACTCGAGCACCCGACATACAGGAAGAGACACGATTCTTTTTCTCATTTTTNAATAGCTACTTCTCTTCTCCCCTACAGTCTCTTCCTCTTCTCCTTCCTCCTCCTCTTCCTCATTCTTTTTCTTCTTCCCAAGGCCTTATATTTGCTAGGCAAGCACTCTATCACACTGCCTTTCACCCATAGCCCTGCATCTATTCTTGAATTAGTAGCTATATCTTTGAAAATTTCTTTTTTTTTAACCTAAGGCCTATGACATATCTAGCCACAGGTTGTTGGCTAATAATGCTAGGTATGGATTTTATCTTGTGGAATGGGCCTTAAATCCAATCAGAAAGTGATTGGTTACTCCCATGATATTCATGCCACTATTGTACCAGTGGGCATGTCTTGCTGGGCCAGTTGTTATTGTAGCTTACAGGGTTCTCAGCTGGGTATGATNGATGCTTACATCTCTCCTCTGGCATAGCATCTTTCATCACTATGGAANCTATCCAGTAGAAATGAAGCTTCCAGCTCAGTCCTGACTTGATTTCTCCATGTTCTGTGACTCAAGTATGTGGTGTTTTTAGCAGTAGAGTCTTACCAAGCCTGTACTATGTGGGGGTTTATGGGACCTCACTGGCCAACAACTCCAAAAGAAGTAACCCTTTCCTGAAACCAGGCTGTTTGTTTGTTAGTCTCTGGTATTTAGTGAGGCCATTGCTATACATTATAGGCTTAGAATCTGCTTTTTTCAATGTTGTGCTTAATGTTAGAGTCCTGGAGAAGTCCCACAAAAGACCGCCATCCACATATGAAATTAGCAAGAGCATTTATTACCAGAATGCTGGGGCCATCCATCCCACACAAAGGCAAAATGACGATGACCCCGAGAGGAGCTCTCAGGCTCCTTTTAAGAATAGTCAAGGGGAGGTCCTAAGGCAGTTAGGTCACTTTATCTATAATTGGCTTAAGTAAACAGCAATCATATTAGTANGTTCTAATTGGCTAGGGCTAGTNAGGGGCTGATTAGGGCTACAGTTTTTTTATTTTGGGGCAGGCCTGGACAAATCCCAGGCTTTGTCCTTATTTGATTATCACCTTGAGCTGTTGTGGCTCAGGCTGGCTGGCCTAGTATGTGCTGACTGTGGGGGCTGGCCTCCTCATCCCTTCTGTTGGGGGTGTTGGAGATTGATTGTCCTTTGTTCATGGCTCTTCCTCAGAAACTTCTTGCTCAGTCTCAGGAAACTGAAATTGAGGCCTGATCTCTGAGGGAAGACTGAGCAGCCTGTTATGNNNTCTNCTTGGTCCTCTTACTTAGAGGCATGTGTGCATCTTTAAATAAATAGATATTTACTTACATATTATATATAATCTATATATATTATATATACTACTTTAAGACATTAAAGAACTCTTATATGGGTCCCTGTGAGGGGCTCCCTGTAACTACCTCTCCCCATAACATCTTTCTTGCAGTTCAACAATGTGATGCTCTACTGTGTACCCAAACTAAGGCTCATGGGCCAGAAGTTCAGTGTACGGGAGAAAATGGACATCTCTGATCTCCAGGTGGGTGGGTCCCTCTCTCCCCTCTTATGCCCTGGAAGGGATGCAGACAGGGATGGGGATGCCAGGCTTTGATGGTCACTTCTGTGACTCAGAGGTTTCTGAGATAGCATCTTGGCCCTGGTATACTAGCCTTGTGGGCAGTGTTCCCCATGGTCTTAGATTCTACTTTCTGTCAGGTCCTTGATGGTCTCATGCTGAAGGGGGCAGGAAACTGAAACTAAAATTCACAGCCATGGGAGTCACATAGACACAAGATAGGCTGTCACTTTGTCAGGACAGGACTCAGGACACCAATTACCAATTACAGGACACCAGACATGAAACTCAGGACATGAATTCAGAATGGAGTGTGGGCCTACTTGCCTGGCCTATACCCCAGGCCACAAGTTGTCTCATTCTCTGAACCATCTTAGTCTTTCTGTCTTTTCTTGCCTTGGTCCAAAAGCCTATCCTGTCATGACATTCAGGGCTGATATAGATTCTGTCTGCCACTGAGAGAGATTTGAATTAATAATTGCCCCAAAAATATTTTCTAATTAAATGAATCTAACTATCTGAAAAAGCAAAGATTTGATTAAGCAGTTACCCACCCCATAGAAATTCCCTTGGAATTCTCTGGATCCAGGTTAAGGAAAAATTACAAGCAAAGACTAACTACAGAAAAAAAAAATTGCTTCTTCCATAGTTAGAAGAAACTACTTTTGCAGTGTTGCTCTATGAGAAATTGGTTCTGGGGCTAGAGAGATGACTCAGTAGTCAAGAGCTTTTGCTGTCTCTTATACACATCTAGATGTGTATAAGACATGTGTCCATAATGGCACGTACACACACACACAAATAAGTCTTTAAAAAAACCAGTCCTGTTTTAGTGGCTTTTATATGTTAATACCATTTTCCAATATGTAGTGGGAAAGTCCAGAAGTTTCTGCCTGGGTCCAGGTCTGCATGTCTGTGGTNCCTCCAACTGGCTGACTGAGATCAGGGGCTCTTACAGAGACCAGCCCAAGAGCTGCCAGGAGCAACTGTGCTCTGTGGTTTTCTGCTGAAAGCCTCCAAGGAAATGACAGTACTCCAACCACTGTCTGGGTGCACTCCTCTCGACTTACAATGCACCTGTCCATGTGGGCCAAGCACCTTCTGAGGGACAGAGTCAAGGATCTTCTAAGATTTTCATGCCTCCCAAGGGGGTGCAGCTGTGCTGGGAGGTGAAGCCCCACATGCTGGAAGGGAAAGGCTTGGCCAGTGCTGCCTGGGGACAGCTGCTAAAGGAGGCCTGATGGACAGGTATATTTGATAAGCAGCTGTCTAAACACAGAGACTGAGGCCCAGCTCTGTATGGGCAAGACCAATGGTCTGCCCTCCCCTTGAGCCTCAGTATCCCCATCTTGTAGATCTGAGAGCCCAAGGGATCACCCTGACACTTTCACAGGAAAAATAAAAGAAAAACCCCTGAATCAGAGAACATGGGTCTGTGTTAAGGAACAGCTAAAATGATAACTTGAATTCATTTGCTNTGTTCTGTGTTTTTGTTCCTGCAGGTGCAAGATATTGTGAAACCAAATGCAGCACGCACATTCATCATAACAGGAAGAAAAAGGTCCCTGGAGCTTCAGACTCGGTATGGCACTAGCATCTGTGGCTACATGAACATCTCTGACCTGAGATTGTAGTGGATGGCTTCTTTTACTGAATGAGATAATCTTTCACTATGTTTTTATTGACTTACAGTGTGTGTGTGTATTTTTAAATTAAAGATGGGAAGATGTCTCAGTGGGTAAAATGCTTGCCACATGGCATGAGTACCTGAGTTTCTATTCCTAGCACTCACATAAAAAGCCAGACACAGCACTGTGTCCCTCTAATCCCAGTCCTGTGGAGGCGGAGACAGTCAGATCCTTGAGGCTTGCTCTCTAGCCATCCTAGTGGAATCAATGAGCTCCAAGTTCAGTAAGAAATCCTGTATCAAAAAGTAAGGTGGAAGCCAAGTGGTGATTAAAGCCAAGCCTTTAATCCCAGCACTCGGGAGAAAGAAGCAGGNGGATCTCTGTGAGTTTGAGGCCAGCTCAGTCTATAGAGCGAGTTCCAGGACAGGCTCCAAAGCTACACAAAGAAACCCTGTCTTGAAAAAAAATAAGGTGGATAGTGATTGAGGAAGACACACAATACCAACCTCTGTCCTCTACACACATGCACACATGAACACGTGTATATACACACACTCAAAGGTGGCTATAACAAATAACATGTGTCTTGGTTAGGGTTTCTTTATTTTTCTTTTTAAAATTTATTTTTATTTTGTGTGCATTGGTATTTTGCCTGCANGCATGTCTGTGTGAGGGTGCCAGATCTTGCAACTGGAGTTGGAACTGGAGATACAGACAGTTGTGAGCTGCCATGTGGGTGCTGGGAATTGAACCTGGGTCCTTTGGAAGAGCAGTCAGTGCTCTTAACCACTGAGCCATCATCTCTCCAGCTCCTTGGTTAGGGTTTCTATTGTTGTGATAAAACACTAGGACTAAAATCAACTTACTGAGAAAAGGGTTTATTTCACTTACACTCCCAAGTCTTATCCACCACTGAAGGAAGTCAGGGCAGGAACTGAAATAGAGGAACCTGCTTACCAGCTTGCTCCCATGGCTTGCTCAGCTTGCTTTCTTATATGACCCAGGGCTGCCTGAAGAGGGGTGACACCACCCACAGTATGCTGGATATTCCCACATTAGTCATTAATCAAGAAAATGCCCCCAAAGACTTGACTACANGACATCTGATGGAGGCATTCCCTCAGCTGACGTTCCTCTTCCTAGATAACCCCGCCTTGTGTCAGTTTGATATAAAACTCACCAACCAGGACACCNGTCCNTCATCTTGCTTTTTTCAGCTAATGTGTCAGGATTCACCCTATTATCTCATGTATTTTCCTGGAATAGCACAATCCCTATCAGTATTATTAACTGGCACCAATGAGATGGCTTAGTGGGTAAAAGCACCACTGCCAAGCCTGATGACTTGAGTGCCAGCCTTCCTGGTGGGACCTGCATGGTAGACAGAAAAAGCCAACTCCTGCAAGTTGTCCTCTAAACCTCCATAGGTGGCACTAACACCCATACATAGACACAAAAAAAATTTAAATAAACTGCAATGATTTTTTGAAAAATCATCAACAGGGTCCCATGTTGACAGCCTGGGTCTCATTTCTGCAGACTGTGCCAAAACAGAGTCCCCATACTTGGCCTTTTGTGNGCACNTGTTGCCGCCTCTGTGAGATGCACCTCTGAGGGAGAACTACTGGTCAGCATGTGGGATGTCTGCTGTATCTGGTCAGACTGTCCTCCAAGGCCAACCTTGAGCTCCCACTGGCAGTGTGTCGGAAATTCAGTCTGTCACATTCCACCCATGGCATGAGAGCTTTGTAATCACCCGCCAGGGGCCAGGATGCTGTTGGTCTTCAAGATGAGCTGGCCCCACGAGGCCACATGTGTTCTGAATACTGAAACTACCTTTCCAGCCTTGAGTTGCAGTTACAAGGCAGTGAATGGCTAGATGTACAGGGGGCATCCATGGATGGACTGATAGTAGGCACACAGGGGGTATCCGCAGATGGACTGATAGTAGGCACACGGGGTATCCGAGGGTGGACTGATAAAGTGCTGACTTTGTCTTTGTAGGACAGAAGAAGAGAAGAAAGAATGGATTCAGGTAAAGCTTCTCAAGTTTGTTCCATCTCTGTCTTTCCCTCCTGTCCTAGAGCCTGGGGCCTGCTCAGCAAATGCCCTTTTGTTTTGGAGATAGATTTCGTTAGGGAACAACACGGGCCTCAAACTCTCAACCCTCCTGAGGATTTCAGACATGCATCACCATGTATGGCTTACACCTCATGTTATTGTAGTATGGTCATTTCATGTTGGACCACATGACCCAGGAACTCTTTCCTAATGCTAGCACTGCCTGTCCTCATGTCTGAAGGGAGGCAGTGGCCATGGGGTGCCTCTATATATGCTTTCAGGTNCCACAAGCCTTTCAGTCCATTTACTTGTTGGAGCCCCTTCTCTACAAGTAAAGAACCGGAAAGGGCCAGGAGAGGCCTCGGGCTAGGTGTTGTCTTTCCGGAGCCAGTCTCTTTGGTCTTACTGGCTCCANGACATGAGTCATCCGTCAGGATAAGATGACCAGGGGTGCTCTGTGGACACCTGGACCCTGAGCCCTCAGTGTCCTTCCCTGGCTCTCTGACAGCCCTGTGGCTTTGCTGTGTGTCCAGGTTATTCAGGCCACTGTGGAGAAGCACAAACAGAAGAGTGAGACCTTCAGGGCCTTCAGCAGTGCCTGTAGCCTGGATGAGGAGCCCGGCCTGTCTCCAGACCAGCCAGTGAGTCAGCAGCCTGTTGTCAGGGGGAAGTGGGAGTCAGCTCTTGGCCAGAGAGTGAGGCCTAGGGGTATTATGCAGACAGCNTGAATACACATTTCCCTGCTTGCCTGGTACTGAGTATGGCTACAAGCAATCCACTGGACCTGCTGCCTTGCAGGTTAGGGTCCATGTGGAGGAAGCGTTCCTTTAGTGCTATGTTATCATCTCCATGCCTTCAGTAAGGCAGCCATGAGCATCAAGGAACCTTATCTTCTTTCTATGGAACTGAGTTTCAGAAGTTCAGTGNCATTCCCAGGCTACTGCAGTGGTGCCAACATCCTCAGGTCATGGTGCCCTTCTTACACACGCCACTTGGAACAGCAAGTAGATGTCTTTTTGTGCTTATATTTTTCCCCCNAATTCCCCTGGACCCCTGAGATGTCATCTCAAAACCCTCTGCCAGTAGAACCAGGGGTATATGGTTCCCCAGCACCTTGGAGTGGCGCCAGGGGTACAATAAGAAAACACGACTGAGGCAGGGACTAGGGATGGCTTTCCCTCATGTTGGGGCTTCCCCAGAATTAGAGAGAGTAGACTGAATGTAGAAATGATTTCTGCCCTATGGGAGGGCAGCCCTAGAGGCTGCACCAGAGGTTGCAGCAAAAACTCCTGGGAAGAGACACTCTGGAACAATGATGATCGCCCCCTCTCACACCCCCTCTCTCCACCTTCATGGGCTGCTTTGCTCACACTCACCCGGTGTGAGGGAACAGCTGGCCCATCCTAACTCCTCAGTCTACCCACTTCCAACTGGCTGGCTTCCTGCCCTCAGAGGGTCTGCCTGTTCCTTATTTATTTGCATCAAATCTGCTCCCATTTTTCCTGAATGTATTTTTGAGAACAAGTTAGTACTCACTGAAGGAAGGATCCTGTTAGCTCCTTGAGGGCAATGACTTAGAGTCAAAAGGTACAGAGCAGGCTGTTGTTAGTCAGCTGGGCCTGGAATGTTAGAAAGTCTGCAGACTCTCTTCACAGACCACAAAGATGAGGAGAAGCGCATCCTCAGGGACCCCCTCATCCATCCACAATGTGTGATTTTTCAGTGTCAGGATTAGGGTGGACCAAGTCAGCCGCACCTGCTGACACCCAGGTGTCTTCAGTTCGGGGAAGGCGTGGCTCTTGGAAGCCCAGCATTTATTAGACCAGTTGTCTCATATACACTACCCCTCGATGCATAGAGGTGTTAGGTGGAGGAAATGTCTTCTGCTACATGGGGCATGCCATGTGACTGGGAAACCACTTCACACTGATCTCTGTTCTCTTCCAGATCATGAATGCCAGCTCTGTGGAAATTACAGGGGTAGCTGACAGCAATGGGGGTACTGCAGGGGTGAGTGACTGACACCCAGGGATTAGCAGGGGTGAGAGGTGGTGGGGATCAGCCCAAGGCATCCTGGAGCGTGAGGATCTAAGAGTCAGTTTGGCCTCTCCTGTGTTCTCGGGGCCCGGGTGTGCAGATGTGAGGCTGTGCCTAAGGCAAGGTCCTGGTGACTTAAGTACCAGAGGTGGAGGCTATGGGGAGCCTGTTGGTGGACATTACACAACTGTGTGTGCCATTTGATCTCTGAATACTTATGAGCTTGCTGTGTATAAATTTCACCTTGANAATATGTGTAGTAAAGAGCCAGCTCCCTATGACAGTAGTGTGAAGACAGGTTGTCCCTCATACCAAAGCAGGTTTTCCGGAAGCTGTGAGCTCCCCATCTCTTTTCCTTTGTGTTCTCAGGGACAGGCAGCTGGACTCCTGTGCCTGTCTGCTAGGGACTGACCCTGGGAACTTGGAGCAGGGTGTCTTTATTTTAATTTGGGGATGTGTGATAGGCTGAGGCACACACACGTTTGCTGTGGATCCAGTACCAACAACTAAGCCACATCATCACTTTGGGGCTTGACAGTCACAAACACCCATGACAACAGTAGTTGGGACAACTCTGGGCCATAGCTTCACTTGTAGCCTGGGGTGATGATTCTGCCTGGCATCTTGCTGGGTCCTGAAGGACTACTGCATTAGGGGAGTGACTGGTAAGGTGTCTCCAGCCCATCCCAGACATGGGCCCTTCTCCCTGGGCCCCTTGACACTACCATGGGGCACAGTCCTTTGTTCTCCCCTGCACACCTACTTCCCCTTCTGTTCCTGTTCTTTACCTCTCCCTCTTTCTCTTTGTCTCTTATTCTGTCTCCATGTCTCTCTTTCACACTGTCTCTGTCTCTCCATGTCTCTTTTGTGCTTCTGTTTCTTTTGCCTGTCTCTGTCTCTCAGTTGCTCATGCATAGCCCAGATCTCCTTGCGTTGGAGACAGGAAAGAGCTATCTAGCTAGGGCTCAGAACAGCTGGTGACTCGGCCCTGGAGCTCTGAGAATATGGCCTTGTNAGGTTATGACTGCTGGGTTTTTGTCCCCATAAAGAGGAGGACGNAGGCTCAGGTCAGTCAGGTGAGCTGCCTTGAAGCAAGTGAGGGGCAGGCTGTGGAGGAACCACCTGGCACAGAGAACAGAGGAGGGCTGGTATGACAATGAGTCCAATGCACAGACAGTATGGAGCCATGGCCTGTCAGGGTGGGCCTGGATATTACACTCCCCTTCCTTCTGACCACAGCTTCCCCAAGCCCCACAGATGTGAGCTCATGCTGGCCTTTTGTCAGGCAACCTGAGAACGCATGTGAGGTTTGAGGGAGGGCTGAAACATTTCAGAGGTATGATGAGGAAAGAACAAAGCAGACCCTGAAATAAAAAGGAACTGGACAAGCGGAAAGCCCCTTGTTGAAATGCTGCTGCTGTCTGGCCTGTCAGAGCAGACAGGCACCCCAAGGTTGAGCTCTGTTGAAACTGGAAGTCAGGAAGTCTGAACATGTTGCATGCNGCCAAGGGGGAAACAAACATCTAGACACTCCAGTGGCTTCCTGCACTAGTCTGCCTGTTCCTGCTTCCTGCCACTCACTAGCAATGTTCTGGCCTCCCCTGGCTCTACCAAATCTTGGGCCTTTGTACTCACTATCAACTCTGCCTACATCCAGGAAGCCCCATGGCTTGTCCCAGGGTTTCTGATAAATACCTTCTCATTCTCATACCACCTAACCTAGTGTCAACCTTCTGAGTAGCTAGTGTGTGTGTGTGTGTGTGTGTGTGTGTGTATACACGCACGCGTGTGTGTGAGGTTGGCCTTACCCAGAGCCATTCGATCCTGTTAGTCTCTTTCCTGAAGCTTGTGGTTACATGGCTGTACCACAGTTGCGCTTCCAGAGGGACGCATAGTCACCTGGTCAAGCCAGGCTCAGCAGTTTGTGAACTCATAGTCTGAAATGCTCCCAAGCCAGCCCCACGTCTTTTGGCCAGGATGGGTATCCATGACCATCTCTCTGATGATGCCTTGGACTCTGTTCCTGCACTGTCCAGTCTTCAGCCCTGGAGTGGGCTTGTGGAAGTATTTCTGGTGACCAGCTGATGCCTAAGGCATCCAGGCCCAGGGAATCTACCAGTTTTTTGTTCATGCAATCTCTAGGGCTAAGCCCACAGGCCGTGGTAAGGGAACCATCAGCCTTCACGATTTGCAGGCAGGCAGAGGTTCAGGGTGGGGATAGGGACTGTTTATAGGAACAGTCCTGAGGACTTTAGTGGTGGTGCTTGCAAGTGAGATGTCCCACAGCTGGGGCTCAGTGGGGGTCAGTGCCAAGACTAGGAGGATGCATCAGGAAGGAAGTAGAGTTGGCTCTGGATTGAAGCCTTGGGTAAGTGTTGCCTACTCCAGCCTGCTGCCTTCTGAGAGAGAGATGGGAAAGCTCTAGGGTACCTAATACAGGCTGTTCTTGCTAGCTGCCCATGTCCTTTGATTGGGAAGGGACAGCTGGGAGCCCCAGAGTCAAGGCCTCAAGCCATACCCAGGGCCTGCTTGGATCAAGAGGTGGTCACCACACCTGCTGGCACCACGGCCATACTTGGTACCTGGTCTGTCCCACTTGCTTTTCCTGCTTCTGCCCCAGGACAGAGCCTTTTACAGGTTCACAGCATTCACCCCACAGCAGCCCAATGTCCAATTCTGATGTCCTTGTCCCTTCTCCTCACTAAACCAAGCTGAAGCCAGCCCTTCCTCCAACAAACAGGTCCACAACAGCAGATACTCNAGGAGAGTATGACCATGTGCTTCCCCCTTGACTCCTCCCCGAGCAGAGCTGAGTTGAGCAGAGCTGAGCTGAGATTTTGGCGAGCTCAGGATGATTCGAGGCATCTGTGGACCTGCACTGAACAACATGATAGGGTATACCACAGAGGAAACTTACAAGATGCTAAAAAGCAAGGCTTCATTTTTCATCAGAGGGGTTTTGGCCATGGGTGCCAGACTTATGCTGCTTCTTGGCATGTTCAGATAGGAAAACAAATCCCTTCAATGAACTGGGTTTGTGTCCTGTGCCTAGGTGTCTTCCGACGTACAGCCTCTGTCAGCCCCTCTTTTCTAAGAGAACCCCATCCGGGAAGTTTTGCAAGCACCCTTGCAGAATTCAAAGGCTTCCTCATTCTGTTAAGAGTAAAAGTCCAGTTGCTCTTAACAGAAGTACACACACACACACACACACACACACACACACACACACACACACACACACACACACACACACACACATAATCACAATCTGAAAGTCTCCCCACCCCACAGAGCTCTGTCTTACTGGGAGATCCCTTTATCTACCAAGCTAACCGGCCAAAGCAGGGACACTGAGGAAATCACTCTGTTGACCCTCAGTGGAAAACAGTTTCTGGGTTGATATTGCAGATGCTTTTGCCTGGAGCTGCTTTGCCAGTTACTTCCTGGCAGTCTTGAACCTAGACTTCACGTCATATGCCACNTGGACAGGAAATCTGGCCGGGGTCCTTTGGTCAGCCCTGCCTGATGATCTCATCCATGAAGGAAGTGTACTTGGTTGGGAAACCTGTCCTTGGCTACACATGTGTGTCATCATGCCTTGGCTACCTGATCTCCTGTGATCTGCAATTCAACCAGGCCTCTTGTGTTGTGGATGGCATGGTTGGAGATCAAGTCACATGAAAGGTGGACCACAGTGGACCTCAGCATCATGGGATCCATGTGGGGCTAAAGCTCCTGTCTGAGCACACAGATTGGCAACTCTGTCTTGATCAGGTAGTGCTTACTAGATGAAAGAAGCTGAGGGACTTCTGTCATCTAGAAAGTCCCGACATCTTAAAATTCTTTGCCTCGGGAACTTCCCTTTGTCTGAACCCCATTGGTGCCAGGGCCTGAGCTCTTGGTCACACCCCAGCTCACCTCAGCCTTTCCTCCATCCCCAAATGCTCCCACCAGTGTACCCTGGTAACCCCTAGAGCCTCCTGCATTCTCAACTACCTTGTAGGACTAAGAGCTGGGGGCTCTGCCTGAGGGCCCTGAGAGCCACCACATGTCAGGGCTATTTGGTCACCAATTAGCCCCACCACCTTGACATTTAGAGTCCTCACAGGAAACATAGGAGCATGGACATTCTGAATGTGTAGAATATGGAGGCTGCAGGGCTACAGCAGACCTGAGGATGGTCTCCTTCTTTACCTCTGTCTTCTTTCAGCTGCTTCTTTCCTGCCTTAGGCCCCCCTGCCCTCTCTGTCTCAATGAACACTTGGACCCTTCAGCAGTCCTGAGAGGAGGCCACAATGGGAGAGTCTTATATAGGGCTGGGAGGTCCTGAGGCTAGGTGAGGGGTACACTTCCAGATGCAGGAAAACCCAGAGCCCTTGAGAGTAAGGGTTTTGCATGTCAGGTCTGGAATGCCTGCCCTCCACCCACTGGGCACAAAGCCTTGACCGTGGACCTGAGAACAAGGTACATTTTTAGAGGGAGGTCAAGACCATCTTCTACCATTGTCCTTGGGGCAAGGACTCACAAAATGGAAGAAGGCAGTGCTGCAGGAGACACAGCAAGAAGTCAAGTATGAGTACAGCCTCAGCTGGCTTGTTCTCCTCACATGACCTGTTTCTGCAGGACTGGCACACAGGCATGTGGATACACGTGTGTTTATGCACATGGTGTGCCTGTCCCCAAGTGTTCAACACAGACTAGGCATGTGACAGGGTGAAGAATGACCCTNGGGATCTAGGGGTCACATGATCCCTCTGGGATGCAATCAAGGACACNCCAGGCTCTGGCAGCAGGTGCCATCTGTGTAGACTCCTGTCCACACCACTTTCCTCCACTTTGCCTCACAATATTTTCTCAGACACACGAGATAAAGCCACTGGCCAAGCTGTCTTGACCTCTTGGAACCTTACTTCAGGCAATGTGTGGTGTGGTGCATGATGCACTGGGGTGGCCCCTGGAAGGAAGGGCTNCTTTAGCTCTGCCTGCTCCCTTCTACAATGTCCAGTTTTGCTCTGGCATGACCACTCACAGAATCCTTAGTTACCCACCCACACACACCTACAGGGGGTCATCATGTGCTCACACTCTGAATCTGATGATGGCCACTTGCCTCCTTGTAGATCGAGTCCAGAAAGTTGTCCTCTAAAACTAGGCGTGACAAAGAGAAGCCTGGATGTAAGAGCTGTGGTGAGACCTTCAACTCTATCACCAAGAGGAGATATCACTGCAAGCTGTGTGGGGAGGTGAGCATGGGGCAAAGGGGAGTGGATTGGACAGGGGCCGGGTGGCTACTCACTGAATCTCCACAGGTTCTAATGGGTGGGCAGCAGCACTACTAGCATGTACTAGTAGCATGGGTGGTATGTACTTCTTGAGAGNCATCGTGTGCACANCTGGTGGGCTCTGTGAGCCACATGGCAGCCCTGCAAGGCTGCCTCCTCCAGATCCTGGATAACTTTTCTCATTGCTGTATCATAGGATCCTTGACAGAAACCAACTTAATAGAAGAAGGCTTTATTTTAGCTCACAGTTGGAAGGTACACAATCCATGGTTTCAGGAAAGGCTGGCAATCAGGGGTATGAAGTACCTNGTCATGTTGTATCTGCAGTCAGGAAGCAGAAAGTGGACAGGAAGTGGGGATGGGCTATCAAACATGAGGCCCTGTCCTACCCCTAGTGACTCACTTCCTCTAACAATTTTCTACAATCTTCCAAAACAGCACCAGACACCGAGTGTTCTCACATATGAGCGTGTGGGNGACATTTTATATTTAACCCAGAACACTGTCCCCTACGTATAGATGTCCTTGAGTGTGAACCTCTGAAGTAAAAGCTAATTTCTGGGCAGCTCTGATGTCTGACAACATTCCTTCCAGCTGGAAAACTGCTAGCATTGGAGCCTCAGGGCCTCAACTGGGAATGAGTAAGATGTAGTGTTTCTGTCCTGTGATAGAGAGGTGATGATAGCGTCCTTATGGAAGGTGGAGGGCTTGGCCATGGTGGGAGTGCTCNAATGGTGAGGAAGGTCTGATGGGAGCATGCAATAAGGGGCCACCACTGACTGGTGTCCCCCAAATATACCAGCTCCAGTCCTCCTCACTCAACCCTAAGGCCCTTGCTCCTGAAAACGAGCAACTAAGCCGCTAATTAATACTGAACTTCCAGTGTCCTTGAAGAAGGAACTGATGGTTTAAGTATGTTTAGACTTAGATATCAAAATTGCATCTGGGGAAGGAATTGAAGTGGGAGGAGAGAGAGAGAGAGAGAACCTATGTATCTCACAGACTTACTTGAAGTTGTTTATTCAGAAAATATGTGAAAACCAGTGTTCTCTGATTTCACTTTTCATAAAATTTGACCATGCTGGCTGGGGTGGGGAAAGGGAGGAATAAAAGAATGAATCCTTAGGTGGATGATAGATAAGTAGATAGATAGATAGATAGATGGATAGATAGATAGATAGATAGACAGATAGATAGACAGATAGATAGATAGATTGATAGATAGACAGATAGATAGATAGATGGATGGATGGATAGATAGATAGATAGATAGATAGACAGACAGACAGACAGACAGACAGACAGATAGATAGATGGATGGATGGATGGATGGATGGATGGATGGATAGATAGATAGATAGATGGATGGACGGACGGACGGACGGACGGACGGACGGACAGACAGACAGATAGATAGATAGATAGATAGATAGATAGATAGATAGATAGATAGATTATAGGTGGGTGGGTGCGTGGATGAATAGGTAGGTGATGGGTGTATAGTGGATGGTGGATAAATATCTAGATAATGGATGAATAGATAGGTNTGTAGCTTGATGGACAGATGGTAGATGGATGGTCAATGGATGGATGATGAATGCACATTAGAAGGATAGGTGGATAGATGGATGAGTGGTTGGATGAGTGGATGGGAAGGTTGATGGATGAATGGTAGATGGATAGATAGATAGATATGGATGGGTGAGTTGATGAGTGGATGGTGAATGCATGGTAGATGGAGAGGAGGTTGGATAGGTGACTGATGAGTACAAGAGAGAGCATAAGATAGCCTATAGGCTGTACATTTGGAAAGTACATTTGGAAAGTACATTTGGAGAGCATAAGATAGCCTATAGGCTGGGGCTGTAGTCCAAATGCATAGGCTTAAAGATGTCATCAAGACCAGGAGGAACATGGTGTTCCTGGCAGATTTGCAGTGGGTTGCAGTGATTGCATCTGAGGTAGGAACACCTGGGAGACAATTGGAGTCTGTGGTCTCTATTAAAAGAGAAATGGGTGGGGCAGTGATAGCGTGATACGCCTTTAATCNCAGCACTCGGGAGGNAGAGGCAGGTGAATCTCTGTGAGTTCGAGGCCAGCCAAGTCTATAGAGTGAGTTCCAGGACAGCCAGGGCTACACAGAGAAACCCTGTCTCAAAACAAAAACAAAACAAAACAAAACAAAACAAAACAAAAAAAGGACTGGAAGAGGTGTGAGGGATACTTTACCCAGAACCTGGGCTGCAGCTGAAGTGAGGAAAGATCCCAGGCTGGCTAATGTGGAGTGCAGAGAGGGCCAGCATGTTCCAGGGCACTACCTGCATGGTAAAAAATGTAAAAATGGAGTAAAAACTTTTTTACTTCAATAAAAAATGGAGTCAGGAGGTGCCAGAGGTCATTCAGAGAGGGGTGAGCAGGAAAACGCCCATGTTTCAAAGGCTTGAAGATGTTCAGACCAAATAATCCTTGCATTTGGCCACAAGAAAGCCAAGGTTGGTGTGACCCAGGCAATGTCAGCCAAAGGCGTAAAAATAACCAGGACAAAGGAAAGAATGGAGTGCTGAAAGGAGTGTGGNGGTGTTAAGACAGAAGAAACTCATGTGCTTGGAGAAAGACTCAGCAGAGGAAGGGAGACCAAGGCAGAAGAAAGAAAGGATAGCTTGGAATGAAGCTCTAAGGAGCAGAGGGGTCTGCCAGTGAGTGGGGAGGGATGGGGTCCAGGGTCTCCCATTGAATCCAGAGCTAATCAGTTCAGCTAGGCTGGCTGGCCAGTGAGCTCCAAGCACCTGCCCATCTCTGTCTCCCCAGCACTGGGATTGTTAAAGGCAAGCCACTACATTTAGCTTTTACACAGGCCATGGAGGTCTGAACTCAGATCTTCATCCTTACACAGCAAACACTTTACTGACTGAGCCATACCCCCATGATTTTGATACGCATTTTCTTAATGGCAGTGTCCTGGGTGGTCTTATGTGAGTGGGCTATGCTCGTTTCTTCTTACATACAGAGTTTCTGAACTCTGGGTGGTCCTGGTAAGGCAAACAGGTCCTGGGCACCTAAGGAAACTAAAGTCACTCTCTGCCCTAGATGTGGCTTCCAGTATCCCAGGACAAGCATCGCCCCCTCCCTCTACAGGTCTTTCCTTCTCATCTGCTCAGGATGCATGCATGGTCAAAGGCACCCTCTTGTCTTGCAGGTCATCTGTAGGAAGTGCTCAGAGTTCAAGGCTGAGAACAGTAAGCAAAGCCGTGTCTGCCGAGAGTGTTTCCTGGAAGAGCCCTTGGTCCCTGCAAGCCCTAGCTCCGACACTCCCACCGAGCTCAAACTGAATGCAGAGGTGGGTGTCACTGGTTCCTGGGACCAGGACGGATGCAGGGGCATCTCAATGTGGTCCACAGGTCTGGAATCAGGGAGAGATGCTTGGAGTATGTCTGAAGACTTCTCAGGACTAGTGAGGGCCAAGGCCTGGGAACCACTTGCACCTAGGAGTTCGATGGAAACGTGTCGGCTCCACTCCGGGCCTGATGGGAGGTGAAGCATGAAACTGCCCCTGAATCTAGGCATGGAGGTTCATGGAGCAACTCCTTCACCTTAGGGCAGGTAGAGCCTGGGATGTGCTGCTGGTGGCTAGTGATGGGCC
>LZPO01116992.1:333264-354831 GCA_001675575.1 Neotoma lepida | reverse complement strand
GTAAAGCTGGGCAGAGCTGTCTTATAGTGCTGGGCGGAAGGAAAGCAGAACTCATTAGCAGTAAAGTTGGACATCTGACCAAGGAATGCTTGCTTTGGGCAAGGTGTGGATGATGTGGCCTAGGTTCTTCTGGCTGCTTGTAGTAATCACTGAGCAGTAATCACACTGATGTGTAACAAAACTTCATGGGGAGAGACAACACACATGTCTGCTCCCCACAGATAAGGATCCCACAACAGAACACCGAAGTCCAACTTAGTGAACCAATGAGTTTTATTGGGATTACTTACAGGAGAAGAAATGACTCAAAGACAGCTGCATCACCAAGGCCCACCCCTGCATGGGTGACAGCTCACAAAACCTGGGAAACCTGGAGCCCACTGCACAGTCTGCAGGGGCTTCAATAGGTTGGAGAGTGTCTTTTCCAAGTGACTCTGCTCTAAACTTCTTCTAGCAGCTGATCTGGTCTCAGAGTCTTTGCAGATCCTATGAGACCCTTCTCTGTAGCGTGGCTTCCTTCAAGCTGAAGGAACTCTCAGCTTTTACTGCTCACTCTGGCAGGCAGGGGCCTGGTGAATCTGACCAGTTTCAAGGACTTCCCGGAAGCTATTTTGAGTTGTGTATCTACCTGCTTGAGGAGCTTCTCTGCAAGATGGACTATTTCAGTCTCAGAGGAAACTAGTAGACAAAAGGAGAGAGAGAAGTTGAGGAAAGGAGTGATTGGGCAGGTCCACAGCCTGTTCAGATTGCTAAAATTAGGAAATGCATTGTTGAGAAAGGGTGGCACACGCCTTTAATCCCAGCACTGGGGAGTCAGAGGCAGGCAGATCTCTGTGAATTCAAGGCCAGCCTGGTCTACAGATCAAGTTCTGGGACAGCCAAGGCTACACAAAGAAACCCTGTCTTGGGGTAAAAAGAAAAAAGAAAGAAAAGAGAAAGAGTGATCTGAACACAATGCTGAAAGTGTTGGACATTACTTGCTGAAGATGTTAGGGTGTGGCCCATGGGTAAGGGTTCATCTCAGAGTCCAAGAACAGAGAGGAGATCCAGAAATACCTAGTGGCAGAGACTCTTGCCAGAGGGCATCCATGCGTTACTTGGAACACTGACAGGTTTCCTGAGACTGTCACAACAGGAGAACATGCTAGCTTGGACTGGAGGCATAGATGAGTGAGATGAAAGAGACAGAGCTTGGAAGGCTGGAGGGACAAGCTGGAGAAAGCAGGCCAGTGGCTGCTACTGAGGCCCCAGTGAGCAGGGCCACTACCATGGGCTCAGGGGACAGAGCATCAAGCCACAGGGGATTGGTCTAAGACTGTAACTCCTAGTGGAACTTGTTGCTGGGGTTCAGATTTACCTTGGACCAAATCACTCTCCAATTATCATCTCTTCTACGGCTATAACAAAATACCCAAGGGAGTTAACTTAGGAGGAATAAAAGGCTATTTTGGCCCACCATTTTGGAGGATCTGGGATGAACTGTGTTGTTCAGGGCAGACCCTTACCGGTGCTTCAGGCCTTGGTAGAAGGGAAGATCTTCAAGCAACTTCCAGGGTCAGGGTCAGAGTCATTCATGTGTCCGCATTTGGATGAGCCCTGGCCAGTCTTAGAGGCTATTGAGACACCCTTCTGGAATCCCTACCCTGGAGGAGTGAAGAATCACCCCCTCCAGAAGGGGAGGAGCTTCCAGGCTCCTCCTCCCACTGAGAAACATTGTTTTCTGTGATGTAGCCACTAGTCTTGTGCCTATGCTCCTGTAAGCAAACCCTAAGGAAACTCACTGGGTCACAAAAAAGAACACCTTCCCTGGGGCGCTTGGAAGGCCACAAACTGTCACTCCTTTTCACTGAGACTTGGAGAAAGAGACAGAAGACCCCCAAAGGGGTGGAGGCTTACCCAGGGTCCCTAGAGGCCAGGCCCAGCAGAGACAGGAAGAGTCAGAATTGAGGCACGGGAACCCCACAGTTGCTAAAGACTAAAGCAGCTGCTGATTTAGCATGTGTGAGGGCATCATGGGGGAGGGAGGAAGGGAGGGAGGGAGGGAGGGCAGGGCTGTCACACTTGTCTGGAGCCCAGGCCCTAGAGGCCCGCCCTTCTCACTGTGTGGGTGCTAAGTATCAAAGAAGCTTAACGCCCCTGAGTATTAAGCCTCTGGTCACCCTTGAGCTACCAGGTCACCTTACCACCCAGCTTATCTGGGAGCAGCCTCCTGCTAAGGAAAACACAGGCTGCCTCTGGAAAGCTATGCTTAGAAGGGAACTTTTCTGATCTTCATACTGAGGCTAATCCTAACAGCCAAGTGACCTTGGGCCAGATGGACCCTTCTCTGAGCCTTNGTTTCCGCATCTGTAGAAGGAACATCATCTCATACCTTTCCTTCCCTCCTTNCTTCCCTCCTTCCTTCCCTCCTTCCTTCCCTCCTTCCTTCCCTCCTTCCTTCCCTCCTTCCTTCCCTCCTTCCTTCCCTCCCCCCTTCCCTCCTTCCCTTCTTCTTTCATTCCTCCCTTCTTTCCTTCCCTGTTTCTTTTGCTTCTGGCTTTAGTTTTCATTTTGGTTTTTGAGACAAGTTCTCAGGTATAGGCTGGCCTAGAACTCCTTATCCTCCTGCCTCCACCTCCCAAATATTGGGTTAGGGGCATGGGCCACGATGATCAACTAGCCCACATCTTTTCTGACAACTAAGAAGCACAAAGGCCTTGGGTGTGTTTGAGATTGTTTATGAGTATGAAGCTTTGAAAAATATCCGTTATCTGTAACTGGAGTTATGGTTCAGCAGTTAAGAGCACTTGTTGCTCTGTTCCAGAGGACCTGAGTCTGGTTTCCAATGCATACATCAGGCAGCTCACAACTGCCTGTGACCCCAGCTTCCAGGGATCTGATGCTATCTTCTGGCATCTCTATAGGCACTTTTTATCCCCCCCTCTTTGAATATCTGTTTCCTGTGTTTTATTTTAATTTAGCATATATATACATATATATATGTATATATATATATATGAGCAGGCATGAATGTGTGTGAAGGCAGAGGGTAACTCTGTGGAGTTGGTACTCTCCTTCCACCTTTAGTAGATTCTAGGGGCCCAACTCAGGTTGCCAGGCCTGCAGAGCAAGCAGCTTTACCCACTGAGCCATCTTGCTGGCCCTATTTCCTGTTTTCTGATAAGACAATACACTCACTCATTGTAGTAAATTCAGAAAATACAGGAAAGAGTAAAAAGGCCGGAAGAAAGAGTGCCTGAAACCCCACTGCCCAACAGCAGCCNGGTGTGAGGGAGGAGGANCCAGCTTCCTAATAGACAGTGTCCCCTTGTACCTATTGTGTCCTCAGCTCCTGAGCTGACCTGGTAGATGGCAGGTGCTCAGCAGTCACCCCCTACACACATGCATATCCTCAAGGTGTCTCCAAGCCGTCATTTCTGAATCTGGGGTGCTAGTTTTTGACAAGCTGGCTCAACTGCCAGGTAGGACTGTGGAGTGGTCATAAACCAGGCATAGCCAGCGCCCCATTCATCTCCCCTAACTTGCCATTAGGAAGCTAACCCTAGTGGTTCCCATGGAAGGCTCCAAAGGGCCTGGCAGAAACATTTTAAGGGAAATTCTGGTTTTCCCTAACTTCTAGCTTGTTGAAGGTACAAATTTGGGTTATTTAAAAATCTCTTTTATTCTTAAAAGGCAAAACATCTTTAAAAAGAGCAGAAACCCATGAGTCTTCATGCTTATCTGAATCTTCCTAGCCTTTGACAATGGAACTTTGGGGGCTTGGTCCATTGTGAAAGGTTTTGAGGATAAAATTCTCATTTTTTTTAACTGAGTAGAAACTAGAATAAAGAATCAAGAAAGCAGGAGCTGGAAGTATAGCTCAGTAATGAAGAGCACTTGCTGTTCTTGGAATGCTTGGTTCCCAGCACCCACATGATGATGCACGGATAAACATTGGCATGCACAGGGTGCACATACATGTGGGCCAAACACTCGTACACATAAAATAAATCTAAAGAAAAAGGTAACATGCTCCCTCGAGACTTTGGAGAGCTCTGGCCTTGCCCAGACCCCATCTCTGGCTTCCCACCTCCTGTATGAGGTAACACCGTTCTGTTGTTCTGTGTGGAGCTCTATCTGTAGTGCTTTGTTCTGCAGGCCTAGGAAACATTCCTACCTACATAGTCTGTTGGCCAGCACTGGAGGCCTGAGCTACACATGGTGGTGGGTCCCGTTTTCACATTCATCACAGCTCCCACTCGCAAACCAGGGGCACTTTAGATCCCCGTAAGTCCCATCCATGATCCTACAGCCAGCTGCCCTCCACCGGCAGATAGGGGGCCCACACAGGGCAGTGGGATCTCGGGCTATTTNGCAGGGAACACTGGTGTCTCAGAGTGTGCTCGGAAGAAGGTGGGAGGGGGGCTGCTATCACGCTGGGGTCTGTGGAGGGACCTGCCTTTCACGATGTGGCAGAACGGACATAAGCTAGATTTCGATGTAAGGAAATTGAAGAAAGCCATCACGTGTGACCCACAAGTTCAAGTGGAAAGGGGATATTAGTGGGTGTAACCAAGCCTGACTCCAGAGGAGAATGAGGAGGTATCTCTCACTGCTCAGAAAGCAGAGACTGGAGAGCCTGCCTGGCTGGAACCCTGTTCTGTGATCAGGACATGCNCTCTCCAAGGTGACCTGCCTAAGCCCTCTTGTCCAGAGGAGGGTCGGGAGAGGAAAGGTGTGCAGACAGTCTACCAGAGGGACTGTATGTAACTCAAGGGCTGACTTCTAGGCGATCAGCCTGGGGCTCCTCAAAGTCTGCCCCACCAGGTGTCCAGTTCCCAGCTTAGTAAACCCAGCCCCACCCCAAGGCGTAGGCGGGACCTGACTAAAGTTCAAAACCAGCGTCTTGGAGGGCCTGACCTGGGTGTGGCTAGAGACAGCCCCGCCTTCTAATGACCCGCCCCTCCGTTAGGCCCCGCCTCCACCTAGACAGGCTCTCCTGACCGCTGCAGAACGCTCAGGATGCGCCGGGTGTCTGCGACCCTCCGCGGCAGGGCGAGGCCCCGGGGGCGGACCGGGAACGCAACGCCGGTCCCAGGGAACGGGACAGGTGAGGGCTGGGGCCGCGGGTCTCAGCGCCCTTTTCATAGACGGAGAAGCGGAGGGGCGAGGGGCTACTGTACTGGGGACCATGTCCAGGAAGGGGGCGTGCGTTGCACCGCCAAGGCCTCCTCGAGAACGAACTTTCCCTACTTCCCACCGATCCAACAGGCGACCCCAACTGAGCCGAAACCAGGCGGCGGGCACCTCATAGCGTTTGCACGAGTTCGGTGATAGTCGCCCCGCCGCCGTCCCGGACGCCTGCGGAAGTCGGAACCGGCTTCACCTGGCGGGGTGCGCGGCCCGGGGGCGGAGGGAGCTGCTGGGGTGATCTCTGGGCCGGAGATCTCTTTGGAGTTCTTTGGTGACTACTCCAGCTTCACTTTACAAAACGGGAAAGTGAGCTTGTGAGAAGCTGAGGCCATCCGGCAGCTGGGACCGGGTTGCGCCTAGTCTGTCAAAGGTCAGGGGTCTCTGGAAGGAGGGAAAGTGAGTTTTAAGTGTGTCGTTTCTAAAATGTGCTGAAGAGGGTTCTAATGTCAGCTTTGATAACTCTTAGAAATACAACCAAAACTGAACCCTGCAGTTCTCCCAAGAGCTCAGTCCTGTGCAGCCAGGAGGTGTCTCTGCGGAGGGCTTGGCCCCATTGCGCTGGAAGTAGCATTGCTCTCACCGTAGGGGTGGTTCTCAATCTTCTAATGCAGCGACCCTTTAATTACAGTTCCTCAGGTTGAGGTGACACCACAGCCATACAATGATTTTGTTGCTACTTTGTAACTGTAATTTTGCTACTGTTATGAATCGTAATGTAAATATCTGTGTTTTCTGATAGTCTCAGGCGACCCCCAAAGGTGTCCCTACACAGGTCGAGAATTGCTGCCCTAGTGGGTTTGATTTGTTCAATACCATCCCACCATGCCAGGNCATTGTTGGCCCCACAGGTGTGGCTAGTTTTAGCTTCTTATTGTTACTCCAGAGGAGTGCCTTTGTGTTTGAGGAGGCCAACCCTGGGCCTGGTAATGCGGGAGAAAAGGGGCACTCCTGTGAGCACCTTCTGCACAGCAGCCTGGAGGAATAGGTGTCACCAGCTAGAAGAGGTGGCTGGCCTTGCCCAAGGTTAGCCCATGGTCCTAGGGTGGCCTGAGGCCCAGTGAAGTTTGCATACAAAAGACTATTTGCATAGTCTCAGGAGAAGGTCTGAGCATCCAGCATCTTGGTTGTCCCTTGCCCTGCCTGGCTTCAGGAAAGATTAGTGTCCTTGCAGTGTGTCCTATGAGCCCAGCTTCCAAGCGGATCCCAGACACAAGGCCCCTTGTTGGAGTTTTGGTTGTAGTCCCCCTCAAACCTGGGATGAGTCTTATCCCCGTGCCTCAGTTCCCTTCTGAGATACAAGGTGAGTGCTGAATTCCTGCCTCCAGGCTGTGGGCAGGACTAACAGACTATAGAGAGTTCTTGTGGTTGAATAATGAGGTACGTGCAGGACTTCCTAGCAGCCTGTCCTGTTTTGTTTAATAGGCTAGGAAAGCAAAAGAAGGGGCCTGAAGCCACGTGGAGATAGTTTGGTGTTGTCAAAAACAAAACAAAAAACCCACAATAATTGGGATGTAAAATAGTACTTGGGATGTGTGGTTTCCACANTCTGTAGAATGGGCCCATTACTGAGTAGGTCAGAGGCATTCTGGAGGTNTGTAGTAGGTCTCCTATCCTGTGGGTAGGAGAGGCTGGCACACACACACCCCACCCCCACCCCCCAGCCAGGGTCTCCTATCTGGACTGGATGGAGGGTTTTGGCTTTGTTCCCAGGGCAGCTCCTGAACTCCCTAGTCCTGGAGGTTTTCCAGGAACACAGGGTTCCAGCGGCTGGAAGCCACCTCCTGCTGACTCCGGAAGGGACCTTGAAAANTGCAAAAAGAAGCTCAATTAATAGGTGCAGGTGGGCCTTTTGAGTGTGCTCTTGGCTTCAGCCTTGAAGCCTGCTGTGTCCATATTACATAGGGTAAACTGAGGCCCAGTGACAGCCAGTGTGAATCAGCATGAGGCTCCCCTCCCCTTGCCATATACTCCCCCAGAAAATTCAAGGTTACGTTTTCCTTGGTTAGAATAATCTCTGTCCTTCTGAAGGAAGCACATAGCCAACGATATGGAGCCCAGCCTAGTTGGCCCATGGTTTCAGGGGTATGGAAAGATAGGCTTAGAAGGGACAGATGGCTTCCCACGGGATACACAGCCAGGCTGTGGGCCTTACATACTCAGTGTTAGCCACATGTTATCCTGGCTGCTGGTGTCTCGGGGCCCCTGCTGTCAGAGTGCCTGCGTATGCATAAGTCAGTCATCTCTAAGAACTTTGAACATCCCCCCCCCCACACAACCATGATTCACATTTGGCATTTGGAGAGATCAGACCCAGAGCAGAATTACATAAGGACTCACTGGCAGGTAGGAATACTAGCCTGGCTACCAAGTCCTGGTAAGGCTGTGCCCAAAGGTCTGCCTTCCCTTTCCTGGTACTCACACAGCCTCTGCCAACATAAAAGGGAACTTCCTAAGAAGGTCAGGGTGAGGGCAGCATGGGCCCCAGGAAGGACAGAAGATGCTGGCCCCTGCTTGTGGTCCAAGGTTCCAGATAAAAGATTAACAAACATGACTCTTTCCCAGGCATCTGGCTGACCTCAAGGACTTTGGGAGGAGAGGGGAGGAGGGTAGGGGCTCCTCCCAGATCCAGCCATGTGCACCTCAGGGTGGAAGGACCTGGGAACACAAGGTACTGCAAGTGGACTGGGTTGAGATGTCAGGTGGGACAGGCTAGAGACCTTCATGGGCTGGGAGGGACACCTTGCTGTGCCCATCTGTCCTCTGCTCCATCCCAAGCCTAGAGGACCAGGCTGGGTCATGTGTGTTTTTCCTGTTAGAATTAATCACATTTGCTGCTGCCGCTTCTTCTTTTCTGTTGCTTTTCACTCATAAAGATTTACTTTCACATGGAACAAAAAGTGACCCCCAGCGATAATGAAGTAAAAGCTGTACCAGAACTGCCCAGATGATAAAGGGTCAGATGCATGGACACAATGAAGGACTGCAGGACATGCTGTGTCCAGTGTCCGGAGGCAATGCACAGAGAGGGCTGAAAGCCACCTGTCATCACTTAGTTGGGTGCTGTCCTGGGAACATGGGGTGTCTTCAAGTTCAGTTAGGAGGTAGAGTATGCTTGCTGGGCCTGGGTTTGGTGGGATATTTTGAGCAATGGAGGGGCAGATGGGCTTGATTCTTAGATTCCAGGCACAGGGAGACTGTGGAGTGTCAATGAGGAGTAACTGGAGGTCTGTAGGTTGAGTTGAGGAGTCTCTTTCTAAGTACCTTTTATTTTTTTCAAGGATCTACATACAGGATCTCTATGTAGCCTTGGCTGCCCTGGAACTTGCTCTGTAGACCAGAGTTCTGCCTGCCTCTGCCTCCTCCCAAGTGCTGGATCCAAAGGCATGTACCACCATGCCTGGCTCTTGGTAATACCTTGAAGCTTCCCTTGAAGAGTTCTCCTTGTGTCACTCCTGCTGGTCTTGAGCTCTCTGCCTTGCTTCAGCTTTCTGAGTGATTGTGCCACTGCACCCAGAGAGCTGCAGGCCTCGGACTTCAACAGCATATCTCTGCCTGCCCTGTGCTGTCTGTGCATTCATTTAAAGGCCACCTGAGGCTGAGGACACCTAGGTGCCCACCCTGGTATTTGCCTTGAGCAGATCTGTGGGCCTCCGCCTCCTCATCTAGAAGATGAGTTCACCCCAGAGTAGAATCTACTGACTTTGCAGGCCCAGGAATGGATGAAAGAGACCCCTCCCTATCAGGGAGTGAGGTCCCTTGTGCTGTGGACTTGGGAGAATGGAGACTGCGAGCATGCATGCATGCATACGTGTGTGTGTGTGTGTGTGTGCGTGTGTGTGTGTGCGCGCGCGCACAGGCATGTTTTAGTGCCACCGTGGTCTGGAGTGCTTGAGACATGGCTTAAAGTTCTACCTGAGGGATGTAGTTCCATTGGTGGAGCACTTGCCTAGCATGCATGAAGCCCTGGATTCTAACCCTGGCATGCTATAGACCCTATGTGATGGCGGACACCTGTAATCCTCTCACTGGGGAGGTGGAGACAAGAGGATTAGGAGTTGATTATCTACATCGTAAATTCAAGGCAACCTGGAGTACATGAGACGCTGGCTCAAGTTCCACCTAGGCACTAATTCTGTGAACCAGCCCTGCCTCAGTTTCTCTACCAGGCAGCCCCACCCTCCCTGTGACCCAGTGAGCTGGAGCTTCCTGTTGGATCAGATCCAGGAGCCCATGTGTTTTTCCCTACCCTAGTATGGGAGAAAAGTCTGGGGGCTTGTGTTGGGGAGACACTCCCAGCCAGGGCCACTTTCTCTGTACTTCCTTCAGCTCTGTTTAAAGGAGTTGGGCCTCCCTGGCCGGAAGTCTCCTTGAAGAACACAAGGAGGAAGGGCTTATCCCCACTGTCCACATCTGTCCTTTGCCTAAACTCCTCTATTTAACTTTTAAAATGGAAGAACAATAGTTGCGCTCTATACCCTGTCAGTTCCCTAGAGGGATGGCTAGAAATGCCATNTTTGGGACCAGGACTAGAAGCCCCTCTGTCCCAAGTCTCCCCAAGTCTGTCATCAGGTGGTTCTCTCTACCCTGCTTTCTTCACATTGTCTGCTCTGAGGCTGCCCTCCCTCTTGTGGGGCTTGCACTAGAAGTGGTTCTTGCTTTTATTTAGCTCTTTAGTTTGATGGAAGCTTCTGGGATTCTGACAGCAGTGCGTTAGGGCTAGCTGGCCCTCTTTCCTTGGTTGTTGGTGGTGACTTCATCCTTCATCCCCCACAGTTATGAGGCTCAATGACAGGGCAGGAAATCTGCCCTTTAAGATTCGTGACTGCCTGACTATGAGGTATACTAAGGCCTACAGTCACTAGCTGAGGACAGGCACCCCGTCCCAGCAGAGCCCTCCCCAGAGCACCGGATGTGGCTGTTGACAGACACAGTGTGAACCAAGTGGGGATATTGTGGTGCCCCGCCCGCTCTGCAGCTAAGACATATTTAGGGGAAGTGGACCACGGGGTGGTTTCCTTGATGGGCCACAGACCTTTCTTCATCCAGTCCTCTCATCGCTGCCTAGTGTTCCATCTGCAGGTGATGACACAAGTCCAGGATAAGAAGTCCCCAGGTAATGAAGGCATCCCTGAACTAGGTCCCCTGGCTCCACAACCGGGGCTGGCCCGACTTGGGTATATAGAAGGCTGCCGTCTGTCATGGCCATCCTATGTGACAGATAACTTCTGCTTCTGGCCACCCCTATCAGCCAGGACCCTTTGTGATGAAGTTCTTGTTTAGTAAAGCTTTGTGCTGGTGGGCCACTGTGGTTGCTGCTACCCCTGCCCACCTCCTCTCTGTCTTGCTGCGACCAGGCTGGTAGCAGGTGGTGAGGGTGGGCCTCCGCTCTGCCAGCTCAGCTGCAGAAGAATGCAGAAGTTTTGACTCTAAATTGAGGACTGGGAAGTGTTGGCTGCCTGGCGTCCTGGGGAAGAGTCCTGGGGCTGGCCAATGTCTGTCCAGCCATGTCTACCACAGCTCCAAAGTCCCATGTCCACTTCCCTGGCCAGGGACATAGTGTATTTCCATATTCCAGGATTCTGAAAAGGCAAAGGGGGAGTGTGGACCATGATTAGTTTGTGAAGTCAGCTTCCTTCAGTCCTATCCTGATGTCTGTGGAGACAGCTGGGGCTTCATGAGAGACAAGACCCTGGAATCAAGAGTTCAAATTATGGCCAGGTGATTGTGGCACACACCAATCCCAGCACTAGGGAGGCAGAGGCAGGTGGATCTCTGTGAGTTAGAGGCCCAGCCTGGTCTACAGAGTTCCAGGACAGCCAGAGCTACACAGAGAAACCCTGTCTCCAAAAAACACACCAGTGACAGCTAGTGACCAAAGCCATGAGAGCTCAGGGTTGCTGGTCTTCATGCTTTCATGACAAGCATTTTACCAACTGAGCCAGCTTCTCACTGGGCTTTCTGTGTCCCTATTTAAGGACAACATTGCTGTCCCTGCTTCATAGCCTTTTACTATAATTTGTGTCTGTGCATTAGCACATTTGTTTGTACCTTGGTGGATGAATCTATGCTTCTTGCTAGAAATATGGATGCTTTCCAGATTCTTGCTGTGCTGCCAGGCTCTGAGGTGAACATTCTGCTTACAGGAATGGAGGTTGCATCGTGGTGTATACCATGTAAGCCCTCACACTTACCAGANTCCATCCAAGAAGGCTTGGCTATCACTACAACCCGAGGAGTCCCTTTTCTAACTCATGGAATACTGGTTTCCATCATCATCATCATCATCATCATCATCATCATTAGTTGTATCATGCTATGATGGAACCCAGAGCCTTGATGTTAGGCAAGTGCTGTACCACAGAGTGACACCCTTATCTCATTTTTTCTTTTAATCTCAGCCACCTTGGTGCTGGAGAGGTGACACCGTGGTTAACAGTACTTGCAGCTGGGCCTGGTGGCTCACACTTTTCATCCCAGCACTTGAGAGGCAGACCTCTGTGAGTTTGAGGCCAACCTGGTCTGCAGAGTGAGTTCCAGGATAGCCAAGGCTACACAGAGAAACCCTGTCTTNAAAACAAACAAGCAAAAAGATTTCTTAAAAATAAAATAAATCTTAGCCGCCTTGCTGAGGGAAAGATCCGCTGTCATTCAAGTTTCTTGGCTTGCTGTGTGGTAAGCATGATTTGTGGCTGCTAGCCATTGTATCTCTTGTATTCCTTGCTTANACATTAGCTCAATTTTAAAAGAAAATTNTATGTTTAACTCTCATTGGTAAGCTNTCTTTGCAAATCAAAGAGATTGGAGTTTTTACGTTTTAAATATCTTTCCTCATTCTGTTCATCTGAGTTAATGTTTATCTTTCTGTTATTAGGAGGTAATGCGTCACTTTTCATGTCTNTCTCTCTCTCNTCCTCCCTCCTTTCCTGCTGTCTTTGGGACAATGCTTATCTAATCATTGTGTATTGTCATCTATTGGCTTGTCACAATCTTCAGACCCTAGAGATTTGATTCTCTTAAGGTCAGCCCAGCTCTGGAGGGCCTCCTCCTGGGGGGCTGTGGCACCCCAGCCTCACAGCCTCCTCTTTCTCAGGCACCTGTGCTCAGCTCCATCCGCCCCCTCGAGGCACCTTGCAAGTTGTCCGTGGNGATGGCACCTCACTGGGGACTGTGCTCATGTTCCACTGCCCTTCTGGACACCAGATGGTGGGGTCTGGCCTCCTCACTTGTGCCTGGAATGGGAGCATTGCTGACTGGTCTTCAGGAAGCCCTGTGTGCAAAGGTAAGCCCCCACCCCAAAGATGCCCCAGCTCAGCTGCTGGTGGGGTGGTGAGATGGGGACCCGAAATACTGTCACATTGAAGGTAGTTGGTGTCCAGTCATAGGCTATTCCACATTGAGGATTCTCTTCCCACTGTTGCCTGCTACTAAGACTGAGTACCACTATCAGATCCAGGGCTCTTCAATCCTGCTGCTGCCCTGGCCCCTGACTGGTCACTAGTGAAGCAGTCACTAGTCACTATCATCTGAAAAGTGGGGAAACAAATCCTACCCACTTCCTTACCCACTCTCCCTTCCTTCATGAGTGCCTCAGCCAACCCCTGAAGGGCGTTGTAGGTGCCAAGAATTCTAGGAATTGGGAGTGCCGAGAGCCAGGATTGTGCCAGCTCTGGATCCCCTGTCTCAGGGAAGGAAGACACACTTTCTAGTTATCTAGTTGTGTGTGTGTAGCACAAACAGAACCTGTTTTGACTGTCCAGTGCCCCCTGTGGCCTTTTCCTAAGTGAAGGCTGGTATGTTATGTTAGTGCACCGAATCAAATTAGTTTGCTACTCGTGTGTGTCTATGTTGTAGGACTTCTCAGAGCCTTTGATGTCCTGGTATTGGCTCAGTCTCTTGAGATGGGGGTACCTGGAAGGACTGGGTTCTGAGAGACTGAGAACCCAAAATGGCAGGGCTCACCTGTCAATGTAATAACCCAGGTGGTGGCAAGGTGTCCCAGGAATGAGCTCTATGGGGGTTAGGCCCCTGGGGCAAAGGGCACACCTTGCATCTTGTGGGTGACTCTTAGCTGTTGTCCCCCATATCCTAGCTCTTTATCTTCCATTGGCCAGAACATGGCCTGTCTCTGAGAGCTGGAGTCTCAACTCTAGATGGCCAGCATCCAGTCAGGGAGCTGAGGATGGCCTGGGGACCTGGGCCATGCCTGCTGGAGGTATATTATGTGTATACAGTTTATGCAATTGTTATTTGTTTGTTCAAATTATGATCTTGAGGTCTTTTTCAAAGACCGTTCCTGATGATCTAGTAGAACATGTCCTCAGTGACCACTGAGGTCACACAGCTGACCCTGTGCAGGGGGAAGCCACTTCCATTAGTTTTGCCCCTTTCAGGAAGATGAGCTAAGAAGGCCCCTGAAGAGTTTTTCAGTGGACATTGTAAAAACTGATGCTGCCTCTGCTGGTGCCTTCTGTAGGCAAGACTGCAGTGGGTCAGGGCCAGGGGGCCTCCATATTGTCCTCCTTGTTAGAACTTACCCAGTTTACTGTTCTGTGAACTCCTATACACCCTGCCAAACCCAGCTCAAATACTCCCTTCTTGAGAATGTCTTCCCCAATAAATTCCTTTAAATATATTCTTTGCAAATCTTTACTTTAGCCACTGGAGCCTTGAATACCTTCCCCCAAAATGGAGCTCACTNTGGGCCCCACACTAAGGACCTTGGGCCTAGCAGGCCAGGGTCAACTGTGCCAGGAGCTGGTGGTTTTCTTCCTTTAGCTGTACCACCACATGAGACCTTCGGCTTCAAGGTGGCAGTGATCGCCTCCATCGTGAGCTGTGCCATCATCCTGCTCATGTCCATGGCCTTCTTCACCTGCTGCCTCCTCAAGTGTGTGAAGAATAGTGAACGGCAACGTGCCGACAGGTACAGTGGCAGGTGTCCCTCCAGGAGGTGGGCCTGGGTTAGGGTTGCTCACCACACCTGCCAGGCACCCTGGGGCAGTGTCTGAGGGTCCCACAGGCCCCATCTGTCCTCATGGGTACTGCCATAGTATGTGGCTCTTGGGATTCTAAGGCATGTAGCTGGGCTGTGAAGACACAGGACATGTGTGCGTGTGTGGTCTTTCTGTCTCTATGTCTGTGTGCATGTATGTGCATAGATGTCATGGATGAACATGGGTGCATGCATGTGGAAGTCACAGGACAACCTTGGGTGTCTATCAGGGATTCTTCTTTCTCTACTTCTTGTTTCTCCATAGGAATACTGGGATTACAGATACTCACATTATGTGTTCAGCTTTTTACATGAGTGCTGGGGATTTGAACTNATGTCCTCATGTTGCACAGAAAATGTTTTTCCCCACTGAGTCATTTCCCTGTCTACATACAGGGGACACTTAGTGAACCTGTATACACATATTGTCTATTGTGTTAGTGACATTTTGGGCTGCCACAGATTGATGCTCTGCATATCAGGTGGGCATCACTGTCTTCGCAGACTGTGGGTCTAGGATTACAAGTGTGCACCACCACACTTGGCAGTAATTGACTCCTTGTTCACATTGTTTCATTGTGTTAAAACATAAATTCACCATGTTACTCACTGTTAAGGATGCTACTGGGGTAGNTGCGACAGCACATGGGTAAAAGGCCCAGCTGTCAAGTCTGAGGATCTGAGTTCTATTCTTAGAACCCACACTGTGGAAGGAAAGAACTTACCCACAAGTTGTCCTCTGGCCTACACATGTACCCTGTAGTACCTGTACCTCCCACCACAAAATAAAAATGTAATTTAAAAAATTAAGAAACTGTATATGCTGTATATGCACTGCAAAAATGAATGAATAACTAATTTTTTAAAAAGCTGTAACTAACAGCATGCAGTATTCAGCAGTCAACACTGCTTCATGTTAGAAATTTCCACCTTGTGTTTGCTAAATTGCTTTTCATCGGAGCCTACATGCTTTTCCTCATCCCCGGCTATTACATCAAACACCACAGGTGTCCTGCTCCCACTCCAAAAGTGTCCTGCTGCTGTTCACTGGGACACTGCCACCCAGAGCCAAGATGGGCCGTGTAGAGGTGTTTGTGTGTGTGCACAGCTGGGCGACAAGGGGCCCCTCAAGGCTCTTCATCCTGAACTCTCTCCTCCAGGACGGCACAGCTTTGGTACCAGCTGAGAGGCGAGGACCTGGAGACGGTGCAAGCTGCCTACCTGGGCCTTAAGGGACACAACTACAATAACAGCAGCAGCATCGGTGGTGGCCGTGGTGGCTCCAGTGGTGGTGGTGGCGGCGGCGGTGGTGGTGGTGGTGGCGGCGGCAAGCCAGGGATTCAGCACAACCAGGCCCATGACAACCACAGCTTCACCACGTGGGTTACCCAGGTCACAGGCTGGGGGTGTGCTTAGGGGTACCCTTTCCCCAAGCCAAGCTCTGCCAGGTCCTGGGACATTGGCCATACCACATTCTGGGGACCCAGATGTACCTATTTCTCTGGTGCCTCAACTCCCAACCCCAAAGCTGTTCCAGTGCTCTGCTCTGACTGACATCCTAGCCCTCCCAGATGCTCTATCTAGTGTGATCACCTTGAGTTTAAACGCAATGGGATGAAGTAGCTGGCAAAGATCCTGTGCTTCCCACTGTGCCCTCTGCGNTGCCAGAGTTACTTGCCTTCCTTCCTCTCANGTTTCCACATTCCCTCACTTTCTCTTTCTCCTAGTGCCAGGAAGGCAGCAGCTATGGCTCTTCTCTCTTGATACACTTTATTTTTTTTTAAGATTTATATATTTATTATGCATACAGTGTTCTGCCTGCATGTATCCAGGTTAGAAAAGGGCACCAGATTTCATTACACATGGTTGTGAGACATGATGTGGTTGCTGAGAATTGAACTCAGGACCTCTGGAAGAACAGCCAGTGCTCTTAACCTCTGAGCCATCTCTCCAGCCTCACTTTATATTTTTTAATGAACTAGTAAAAGCACAGTCCTTCTATCTGTCTGTCTGTCTGTCTCTCTCTCTCTCTCTCTCTCTCTCACACACACACACACACACACACAGAGTCTTGTGTAGCCTAGGCTGACCACAGGCTTGCTATGTAGCTAAGGATGACCTTGAACTCCTAGTCTGCCTATCTTCACCTTCCAAATGCTGGAATTTTGCTACTGTTGTGAATTGTAATATAAATATCTGTTTTTTAATGGGCTTAAGTGACCCCCGTGAAAAGGTCATTGGACTTCCAGAGGTGTTGTGACCCACAGGTTGAGAACTGCTGCTCTTGTGCTTTGAATAAGCNATGTCCCCCATAGGCACCATCATACTTGGTCTGTGCAAATGCTAGNGNTTGAATTCAGGGCTTTGTGCCTTCTGGGTGAGCACTCTTATCAACTTAGCCATGTCCTCAGCCCTGAGATATGCCTTTTCTGACTTTAGAATCTGGCTATCTTGATGGTAGGAGGAGTAGAAAACACCCCCAGGGCTGCTGTTGGCATNGGTGCGTCTGCTTTTGCACTCAGTGTCTGGCCTCTGGGCTCTTTAAACAGAGGCAGACTTCTGTCCTTTGTGTTATGAACTCCTGAGGTTCAGGCTGGAGGTCTCATATGGACACCCTGTCCTAAGTGTGGTTTATTACTGTAATGAAACATGATCAGAAAGCAAGTCGTGGAGGAAAGGGTTTATTTGGCTTACACTTTCACATCATAGTCCATCACTGAAGGAAGTCAGGACAGGAACTCAAACAGGGCAGGAACCTGGAGGCAGGAGCTGATACAGAGGCCATGGAGGGGTGCTGCTTACTGGCTTGTTCATCGTGACTTGCTCAGCCTGCTTTCTTCTAGAACCCAGGACCACCAGCTCAGGGATGGCACCACCCACAATGGGCTGGGCCCTCCTACATCAATTACTAATAAAGAAAATGCCTTACAGCCAAGATCTATGGAAGAATTTTCTCAGTTGAGGCTCCCTCCTTTCAGATAACTCTAGCTATGTCAAGTTGACATAAAATTAGGCAGTAAAAGCCTAGCATGGTGGTGCACACTTTTATCCCAGCACTTGGGAGGCAGAGGCAGGTGGATCTCTGAGTTTGAGGCCAGCCTGGTCTACAGGGTACAAAGTGAGTACCAGGACAGCTAGNACTACACAGAGAAACCCTAGATGGAAAAACAAAACAAAACCACAACTAACCAGCACNGACACATTCTCTCTTTGGTGTCTTCACACTCCACACNGAACTGTGAATTCTCACCAGGGGTCTTCCATGCAGGGTTATATCAGTTATTTTTCTGTTGCTGTGATAAACACCATGATCAAAAGCAACTTCAAGAAGAGAATTTATTTTGACACCAGAGGCAGCCAGAATAAGAAGCTGAGAAATCACCTCTCAACTGCACATGGCAAGCAGGGAACAGACAGGAAGTGGGGTCAAAGCCCACCCCCCAGTTATGTGCTTCCTCCATCAAGGCTGCACTTCCAAAGGTTCCATANCCTCCAAACAGCGCCACCTACTGGGCACTAAGTGTGCAAATACATGAGCCCGTGGGGGACATTGCTCATTCAAACCATGAGAGCAACAGTTCTCAACCTGTGGGTTGCAGCACCTCTGGGGGTCCAGTGACCCTTTCACGGGTCACTTAAGACCGTCAAAAAACATAGATGTTTACATTACAATTCAACAGTAGCAAAATTACAGATATGAAGTAGCAATGAAAATAATTTTATGATTGGGGCTCACAACAACATGAGGAACTGTGTTAAAGGGTTGCAGCATAAGGAAGGTTGAGAACAACTGCACCAGAGGGTCATAGACTACCAGGGAGAAGCCTGTGGTCTCTTTGCTGAGGTTTAGTCCTCTAGGTCCCTCTACCATCAGGGCACAAGGGGGTTCTGACCTATGAGCTCAGAGTCCACAGTGATCCTCTGGATCTACTGTGATTTGGGGGCCACCAGAAGAGTGACTTTGCTCACTGACTTGCGATTCCAGTGTGTTGCAGAGGAGCCACAGTGGCTCTTAATTCTTTCTTCTGTGTTAATTCATTGCTATAGTTTTCATAGTGAACTCATATTCTTTTTGAGAAAAANAAATAGTTTTTTGAGTCAGCACTTCATATAACCCAAGCTACCCTCAAACTCACTATGTGGCTGATCACGAATCTGAACTCTGGATTCATCTGCCTCCCAAGTGCAAAGATTATAGGCATTTAGCACCACACCTAGCAAGAAAATTTCACGAATACACAAACTGTCCCAGAGGGCCACCCTCTNCCCTCCTCTTCCCTTCACTTTTGGCTCTGGTGGCTTACTTGGCAGCAGGAGCCCTGCCTCATTGCGTTCAGTTCCTTCTGATGGTCTTTGAACGTGAGCTCATCTGCATTCTGGGCTAACTTGGTGCTGCTCACTGTTCCACCAGCTCACCTGAGGCAGCAGAGCCCCTGCTTCCAGCCTCTTGGCTTCCTTGTGGGTGTGTGGCTTCTCCACACCTCCGCTGCCTTGTTTGTCCTGCAGGAATCAAAGGGTTCTCATATCCCACGCTGTTTAGATGACCTGATTCTAGGTCTGTGCCTCTGCCCTGGGCTCATCTGAGAGTTCAGCAAATACTGGCCATCATTGTTATTATCCTTCTTGTGTAGGAGAGGGAACTGAGGCACGGAGATGGCCACCTCTATGGTTCCATGTCCCATATGATGGATCAAGCCTGATGCTTGCACAGAAAGTATCCATTTTCCTGNCTCATCACNTCATGTCAGAAACTGGCTGTGCCTTCTGGCTTTCCACCTGATGTTTACCATGGTGTTCTGGGAGCTTTGAGTCTTATTCTTGATTGTTTGATTGACTTGGAGTTCTGCTGTTCTTTTGCAGGCTGTTTTTGAATTCCTAGGCTTAAGGGATCCTCCTGCCTCAGCCCCCTGAATAGCTAGAACTATAGATNTGTGCCTGTTTAGTTATCTTTCNGAGGCTGCATCTTTTGGCAAATCCTAGGAGTGGATTATTTAAGGTCAAGTAGTCTGAATGGTTTGATTCTTTGTCCCTCACAAGTTAGTTCAGCCAATTCTTGTGAGAAAAGTAGATCTCANGGACTNATGATATGTGGTTTGGTTGAGACTGTGAGGGCTAATGCATTTCCTTTTAGTCAGGTTGCTTACCTAGGCTGCTTTCCAAACTTCGCTGTTGTCCCTACCTGTGGCATCCCTTCTGCATTATAGTTGAAGGAGACCCCCCGAACAGAGGGGGGCTTCCTCCTGGACCCAAGATGAGGCACAAACCACACCCAAATACCTGTTTTCACAGAGAGATCCTTTATTTAGCAGGGAAGAAAAGTTCAAGTGGCTGCTTTCTGACTCAGGCAGAAAACAGCAGCAAATGACCTTGCAGGTGTAGTTTTTAAGAGGAGGAAAAGGGGAGGTGTGTGTTAGAATGGGGCAGGATGTGGTGGTAAAGGAGGTAGGGACAAGGAAAAGGAGGAAGGGGTATTTGGCCCAGAGGGACAAATGACTGCCTCTGGCTAGAGAGAAGACAGATGTGGCCCATAGGCAAATGATGNTTTATAAAGGTAAAGGGGGAAACCCTGTGTTAGGATGAGGTGTTTAATTTTAATTGGGCATGTTAATTAGGTGACCAAAGGGGGCTTCTGATTACTGGATTTGGTAGTTAGCCTCAGAAGAAGAAAGTGGCCAAAAAAGGGAATAGACCTTGGTAGATAGCTTTAGGAATGTAATCTAACGGTTTTTAGCAAGGCAGAGGGAATAGGGANAAGGGCAAGGCCTACCAGAGCCATGCTCACCANGCTCAAGCTGGCCAGAGTCCCTTCAGTAGTGCTGTGACAGACCCTCCTGTGGGATGGGAGAATGGAGATGCTGTTGGGTGGGGTAGGGGTGGGTGATGAGGGTGGGGAGGTGTACCTGGTATTCTGGACCAGACACCTACAGTTTCATTGGCTGAACTGTGAGGCCCTGGAACTCCTGAGGATGCTTNTGGGGCCACATGTCTACTTGTCCCTCCTTCATGGACACCAGCTATTAGACCTTGGAGATTTTACTACAAANGCTCAGTACATAAGGGTGGTCACAGAGCTGTGTAGGGAGTTATGTTCACCACCCTGTTGTGTGACAAAACTTCTGGGAAGACACAACACACCTCTACTCAAACCAGATAAGATCCCACAATAGACCAAAGTACAGATACCACCAAAGTCCAATTTGGTGAACCAATGGTTTTTTTTTTTTTTAGATTTATTTATTATGTATATAGTGTTCTGTCTGCATGTACACCTCCAGGCCAGAAGAGGGCACCAGATCTCATTACAGATAGTTGTGAGCCACCATGTGGTTGCTGGGAATTGAACTCAGGACCTCTGGAAGAACCGTCAGTGCTCTTAACCTCTGAGCCATCTCTCCAGCCCTGAACCAATGAGTTTTATTGGGGTTACTTACAGAAATATGAGTGAGGGGTTACTACAGGAGCAGAAATGACTCAAAGACAGCTGCATCACCAAGGCCCACATCGCTCACAAAAGCTGGGAACCTAAAACATACTGTACAGCCTGCAGGGACTTCAATAGGTTGAGAGAGTCCTTTCCAAGTTTTCTGGTCTAAACCTCCTCCTGGAAGCTCAGCTGGTTTCTGCTTCTTCCAGACAGCTGCTCTGGTCTCAGAATCCTCTTTCAACTTTTCTGAGAGTCTTTGCAGCTCANCTTCCTTCTATCTGAGGGGTCCTCTCAGCTTTTANTGTTTACTCTGGCAGGGAAGGGCCTNGTNGATCCTGTCAGTTTCAGGGACTTCNTGAAGTTCTTTTGAGTTGTTTACCTTCCTGGCTAAGGACTTCCCTGCAAGATGGAATGCNTCAGTTTCNGACTGTTATCTAACACTCCNAGGNAGTAGGAAAGCTCTGGGTGACATGAATACCCTACCTGAAGGGANCCATCATGAGATAGAGGATGCTGGCTTGGGGGCCACTCCAAGAGTCAGCTTTAGTGATGCTGAGGTGGGTGGGGCCTTCCTGGAGCTCTCAGCCCAGTAGTGGGGCTCAGAAAGAGCTCTATCTGCCCAGGTCTACCTAGCATGGAGGAGGCTCATAGCCCTGATCCTCAAAGCCCCTGGCCTTGGGTTCCCCAGAAGNGTGCTCTAGGCTTGGGNCCATNTGCCCTCAGCAAGGCCCATATTGCCTAGGTATGGAGGCTGCCCTAGATCTTGCTGTTGGCGNATACACTATAACCAGCGTTGCCGATATGTGTGGTGCTGACCTAAATCCTTCCAGATGCTTGCTGCCTTCCTAAGTGAAGGCACTGAGTTTTCCCCATTTATTATAAGGTTAAAAAACTTGCCGGGCGGTGGTGGCGCACGCCTTTAATCCCAGCACTCGGGAGGCAGAGGCAGGCCGATCTCTGTGAGTTCGAGGCCAGCCTG